>CM059977.1:69713902-70313902 GCA_030490835.1 Annona cherimola
CCCTATGTTGGTCTCCACTCGCATACCTGTCATCTAAATTAGGATAAAATAGGATGAGTCCGGGCAAACTCAGTAAGTAGAACCAAAACATAAATTAAACAAAATGAGTTTTAAACAATATTCATATTTTCAAATAAATCATAAAGCATGTTCGAATTAATACGATGTCTATGCTCATGATAAATCATTCTAATAGCATGTAATACACATGATTTTCTGATCACATAAGTTAAATCTAATAGGGAGGTTCGATTTCTTGCCCTATCTTACATCAGTGCTATGCATGAGAAAATCAAATGTGAAAAATACCATATCAAGTCAAATGACAAGGAAGTGAATGTGATATCCTGCCATGATCTCCATACACCCATGGCCCCGCCACAAACTTACGCACATGGCTCAACTCAGACACTCAAGCCTGAGCACCAGTCTCTGCATAATGGTCTCACAATAAATACCAACAAATAACTAAACACATTTGCGGTTCCAAATACCACATCATAATGGCCCGATGGTTTGTCATGGCCCACAGTTGTCAATGGCTAAATCATACCCTGGTCCTCAGTCGGCGGTATGTCACTGATCGTCATCGGTGATCACAAACAACACTTCTTAATCATCATCTTCAGCCATAGCTCATGAAAATACTAACACGCCATGCACACATGCATATGTCCAAAATATAATGCTAGCATACACCATCTATAAATCAAATTCCAAATTCGACATTGCAGTAAATCAATCTCTCAATCAGATTTAATCATTTCAAGAAAGGAACAAATCATTGACATCTAAAATATACATGCCCGAGAAATACAAAATAATTCATTCAGTTGAAAACAAGTCCTACTTACCTCTTTTACTTTCAAATTATCCTTCCTCTGCTCGTTTATGTGCAAGATCTAGTTCAAAACATATAATGCTAGTTAATATAGAAGCCTAATTGCCAACCGTACTTTTTCTTTCAATTATTATTGTTGGCAAATCTTAATCTCATAATGAGAACTTCTAGTTTCTTAGGAAAATTTCCAAAGTGTTAATATTTTCTAATATTTCTTTGTAGTTATTCAGATTTTAGTCTAGTTCATCATATTACAAAATCCTATCATATAAACACATAAATCTCAACATTTTATAGTTTAACCAAATAACAACTTAATATAAAGCAATAATTTAATAATATAATTTAAAAATATTTTACTAATATAATTTAATTATATAAACAACAATTAATATTACTACCAAAACTAGTAGTGATTAATGTTAAACAATATGAATAAATTACAACTCTTTTTCTTAATTTCACCTTGGCACCCTAATTAAACATTCCTTTTCTTATCTACAAATTTTCTTTCTTGCATTTTATTGTCTAAACTCTACATTTAATACACACATTTTCTTAACAAAATTCACAATTATGCAAATAATCCATATCCAAATCCTCTTTCTAAATTCTTCTCTTTAGTACTGAAAATCAACCCACTAGACTACTTTATACACCGAAGTTAAATATATCCATATAATGTTCCTTAATATAATTCATATAACTGTCTCCTATATATATCTGTAATCACAAATACATGCCTGGATTTTAGAATATTAATCATTTTAACATGAACGAGTAATATCATTCACTGAATATGCATCAATAAAGCACATATATAATACTATTATTTCAAACCACTTTGGGTGGACATTCCATGCATGTCCACCTTTTTTTATATGTATAATTGAAATTAAAACCTCATATCCAGTATATACATATAATTTAAAATCACATCAATTAGTATATTGCATGGAACCCCCAGACATCATGCATCCATATATATATTATAACCCATTCAACATCCAATCAGAGATCTAATAATTTTTTTTATTAGTCTTCATCATTAAAAATCCAACCAAATAAAATATTATTCTCATATATTCTCTTCCATTTACTGTATACCATACTTGAGATAAAAAAATACATATATATATATATATACATATACATAAAAGTATTTACATACATATACTTTCATTGACAACCACATCTCTTTTCTTCTTTTCTACACACGATCCACTTTTACTCTCCTCAATCATGCAATCACTCATGCCTCTTGAGCCATTCCTTTCTCAAAGCATATGCTAATAAAGTCCATATTAAATGCAAATAAATCTCAATACTTAACACAGTCTTATCTGTTTGTTGCATAAGGAAAAATGACACAACACGCTAGCAAAGCATTAATTATACCTCTTAATTTATGCTCGGCGCAACAATCCAAGATTTCAAATTAGCTTTGGATTAATTAGATTCCCGGACACGAGGATGGCGTATTCGCTTCAATTAACCAAGGCATTAATAAAAATGCACACAACTTAACGCACTTGCTAAAACTCTTTTAGTGGGTGGTCCATGTTAGCTGCATTCTATTTATTCCTTTAAGTGTTCATATTATTATCATTTAAATATAACTAATAAATTTTATACTTGTATTTCTTATTATATATATATTTGCCATATATAATACATATATATATACCTTGTAAATAATTGTTCAATCATTTAAATAATATCACCCTATTTATTCTCTTATTTTTGTTTTAAGATTACATAACCTTAATTTGCACTTCAACTAATATGCTACTAG
Organism: Annona cherimola; assembly: GCA_030490835.1. Classification (NCBI taxonomy): domain Eukaryota; kingdom Viridiplantae; phylum Streptophyta; class Magnoliopsida; order Magnoliales; family Annonaceae; genus Annona; species Annona cherimola. The sequence continues at coordinate 69,716,539 of CM059977.1, forward strand.
TAAATTAAAATTCATAAATTAAATTAGGGGTTTACATTTATACTCATCTTATAAAAAGTTTTATCCTTAAAACTTAGCTAAAACTCAAGATATGGATACTTGTCTTTCATACTAGATTCCAATTCCCACGTTGCCTCATCTTTTGCATGGTTGCTCCCCTGAACATTAACGAGTCAAATAGACTTATTTCTTAACTTTTTAACGTTGCGGTCAATAATTCGAATAGGCTTCATACTGCAAATTCTCTTAAATTCTAATTTGTTGGGGCTGCAAAATGTGAGAAGGGTCTAGTTCATACTTCTACAAAGTAGATACGTGGAAAACATAATGTACTCCCGATAAGGTGGGTGGAAGTGTCAATCGATATGTCACCTTCCCTATTCTTTCTAATATCTCATCAGGTCCGATATACCTTGGACTCAACTTCCTTTTTATGCCAAAACGAATCACACCCTTCATTGGTGAGACTCGTAGAAATTCCTTATCACCTACCATAAACTCTAGTGGTCTACGTCGAGTGTCCGCATAGCTCTTCTGTCGTGACTGGACCGTAAGGATCCTTTCCCGGATTTTAGTAACTTTTTCCTCGGTCTTTGCAATCATATGAGGTCCTAAGATAGTAGCCTCACCTACTGCATCCCAACATAGTGGGGATCTACATTTTTTCTTCCATATAATGCATCAAATGGTGTCATCTGTATACTTGAGTGGTAGCTATTGTTATATGCAAACTTTGCCAATGATAGGTTCTCGCTCCAATTATTACCCCAATCCATCACACAGACTCGAAGCATGTCCTCAAGTTGTTGATTAACTCTCTTAGTCTATTCATCTATCTGAGGATGAAAGGCTGAACTAAACTTTAATCTAGTTCCCATTGCAGCATGTAATGCCTTCTAAAATCGAGAAGTGAATACAGAACCTCTATCAGAGATGATAGATTTGGCACTCCATGCAACTTGATAATCTCCATGTGATAGATCCATGCCAACTTTTCAGCTATATATGTAGTCCTCATGGGAACAAAATGTGCTGACTTGGTTAATCTATCAATAATAGCCCAAATACTGCTATATCCGGGATGGGTTTTAGGTAAACCAACGATAAAATCCATAGTGATTTCCTTCCATTTTCTTGTTGGTATTTCAATCTGCTTTAGCAATCCACTAGGTCTTTATGTTCTGCTTTGACTTGCTGACAAGTCCAACACTTAGCCACAAATTTTGCCACATCACTCTTCATTCTATCCCACCAATACTGTGATTTCAAATCTTGATACATTTTAGTACTACCAGGATAAATAAAATAAGGACTATAATGGGCCTCTTGTAATATATCTAAAATTATTGCAGCTCCTCGTGGGATGGCTAATCGATTTCAAAATCGGAGAACACCATCATTCTTAATAGTGAAGTCTGGCAATTCACCCTTCATGATGCGCTCCTTTCTACATATAAAATTGATGTCTGATGTATTCTACTGAGCCTCTTTGATCTCATCAAATATAGTGGCTTGCAGACTCAAATTACTGATTCGAGCTACAACTCCTTCCACATCAACATATAGGTCCATTCTTCTCATCTCCTAAAAAAGAATGGATTGGGCAGTAAGCATACTAGCCCTACTATCACCCCACTTTCTACTAAGTGCATCAGCTACAACATTAGCCTTGCCTGGATGATACAAAATTGTCAGGTCATAGTCTTTTAGCAGTTCTAACCATCGTCATTGTCGCATATTCAGCTTTTTCTGAGTAAAAATATACTTAAGGCTTTTGTGGTCTGTATAGATGTCACATCTTTTTCCATATAAATGATGCCTCCAAAGTTTCAAGGCAAATACAACTGCAGCAAGCTCTAAGTCATGGGTGGGATAGTTTTGCCCATACGACCTTAATTGCCTAGATGCATAAGCAATCACCTTGCCATTTTGCATCAACACACAACCCAAACCTTTCTTGGATGTATTGCTGTATATCACAAAGCCTCTTGTTCCCGAAGGAATAGCCAAGATAGGAGCTTCCACTAACCGCCGCTTCCACTCTTGAAAGACTTCCTCACATCGGTCATTCCAATCAAATTTTACATTTTTCCTAGTTAAATTGGTGAGAGGCAAAGCAATTGTCGAGAATCCCTTTACAAATCGTCTAGAATAACTAGCTAACCTAAGAAAGCTTCGTACCTCTTTCACAGTGCTTGGTCTTACCCAATTTACTACAACCTTAATCTTTTGCAGATCAACTGCTATGCCATCGCTCGACACCACATGCCCAAGGAAGCAAACACAGGATAACCAGAAGTCACATTTTTTTAACTTAGCACATAATTTTGCTCCCGTAGTCGCTGCAACACTAACTGTAGATGGTATTCATGTTCTATATTATCTTTAGAGTGTATCAATATGTCATAAATGAAGACCACTACAAACTGATCAAGATACTCCCGAAAAATACGATTCATCAAATCTATAAAGAAAGCAGGTGCATTAGTCAAACCAAACGGCATCACTAGAAACTAATAATGACCATATCTGGTTCTGAATGCGGTTACCAAGATATCAGTATCTCGAATTCGAATTTGATAATACCTTGACTGTAGATCAATCTTAGAAAATACACTAGCACCCTTTAATTGATTTAAAAGATCATCAATTCATGGTAATGAATATTTGTTTTTAACTGATACCTTATTCAACTCTCTATAATCAATATAGAGTCTAAGGCTTCCATCCTTTTTCTTCACAAATAGGACTAGTGCACTCCATGGAGATACACTAGGACGAATGAAGCCTTTCACTAATAATTCTTAGAGCTGCTTCTTCAACTTTTCAAGCTTTATTGGTGTCATCCTATATGGTGCCTTTGGTATAGGGCTAGTACCTGCATATAATTCGATGCTGAATTTTACCTCACGCTCTGGTGGTAGACCAGGTAACTCTTCAGGAAATACATCGGGAAAATCTCTTACTATGGGTATAGTTTCTAGTCTTCTGCCTTCAGGTTCTGCATCAACTGTGGAAACTAGATATGCTGTACACCCCTTTCTCATTAATCTTTTTGCTTTCATGGTTGATATTAGCTTTGGAACTTTGTCTTGTGAACTCCCAGTGAAAGTGAAGGGTAGGCACTTCTTAGGTTGGATTATGACTTGCTTCTCTTGCAATAGACTACCGTACTCCATTTACTTAGCCAATCCATCCCAAGTATCACATCCAACTCTTAATATGATCAAATCAGCAGGATAAGACCTACCTTCTATAATTACTGGACAGTCTAAATATATTTGTGTTGCAGTACACACTACCTACAAAGGTCTAGATATTCTCATGGTTGACTCCATATTTTCCAAATATAGTTGTGCTCTCATTGCAAATGTATATGAAATAAAAGAATGGGTAGCACTAGGATCAAATAAGAAATGTGCTAATTGTCCACCGATTGAAAGTTCATCCGTTTTTTTTACATGGCATAAATAATGCATTTTTAAGAGTATATATACATAATTAGTGATTTTCTTAATTTAAAGAATTACCTGTCACCACCTCATGAGCAACTTGCACCTCCTCTGTTGTAGTTGCCTAAATATGACTTGGTTTGTGGCCTTTGCTCAATTCGGAGTGGCTGTTGTTGGGGTTGATGTTGTGGTATTTGATTAGGTCGTCCTCTCAGACCTACAGCACATGTAGTAATAGATGCATGCATTGGTCCATTCTGTGGTCATTGTTGTTGTCGCATTAGTACATTAGCCATGTGAGGTACACCTCCCTGAAGTTGTGGACACATAGGCCGACGATGTCCTTATTGTCCACAATGATGACAAAATATATTGGTACGAGGGCATCTAGACTTTATATGGCCAACCTCACCACAACCTAAACACTTGATCATCTTGGGTGGTTTCTGGGCAGTTTCCCCAAGTTGGGATTCAATATGAGGCTTCTTATTGCTTTGTAATTACCTTGCTTCTTTTGCTCAGCATTTCTCTTCTTGATTTAAGATTTTCCCCATTCTAATTCTTCTCGCTCCACACTACAAGCCATGTCTAAGATCATTTTGTAATCATCATTTTGGATCACAGATATTTTGGTTCGAATCAAAGGCTTCAGTCCTTCTCGAAATTTGTGTGCCTTCTCCAATGGGTCAGTCTTCGTCCATGCCACAAACCGAGATAAAGATCAAAACCGAAGATCATACTCTCTGACTGACATATTTCCCTGAACAAGAGAATAGAATTCTGCAGATCTCTGTACCCTCTCACTTTTAGGGATACAGTACTGAAAGAACCGATGTCGAAACTCGACCCATGTCAAAAGCTCCTCACCTCCTTCAGGCAGTGTTTGTCGCTCTGAGTCCCACCATTATTCTGCATCACCCTCCAATAGGTAAATGGCATAGCGCACCTTCTACTCCTCCGTGCACTTAAGACATTTGAAGATCTTCTCCAACTGTTTAATCCAGTTGGAGGCTATCTTATAATCTACCTCTCCTGAGAATTTAGGCGGCTGTATGCCTTGAAATGTCCTTAGTTTTTTCCTTTCTCTCTTCTCCTCTCGTTCAGGATTTTTTACCTATACTGGCCTAGCTGTAACTCGAATACCATCATCGTCCCCCATTATTCGAGTAGATGGTCCCGCTTAGAATGCAACTGATGGGGCTATTGGTTCTCGTAGGGGAAAATGAAGTCCTCTAGTCTGCGTATCAGTTATAATTGAGGGTTGAAATGCTGGGGCCTGGTTATATGATGCAGGATTTGGCAGTCGACTTGTCATAAGCTGTCTAACTTGAGACATCTCCTCTTGCATCTCTTGGCGAAGTCTTGTTGCATCTCGTGCATAACTCCGCGCATTGTATCCATAAATCCTATTAATATAGGATTTCCCATCATATTTTTACCATTGTAGGCAAAACATGATCAGGTCCAACTTCTTTATTAGCTTCAATTGCAGTTGCCACTAGCTCAGGAACTTCTTCCATTGGTGGTACATTGGTTTGAGTATTATGAATTTTAGTGTGCCTTGAACCACAAGGTCTCCCTCGACCACCTCTAATATTTACCAACTATTCATAAAATATAAACTCAACAACTTTTCATCACTTTAGCCACAAAAGTAAGCATTTAAGTAGCCTATGGTTTTTAGTTTATTCTCGTAGACTAGCAAACCCCATTAGTCAAATGACTAAGTCTACAATCGCTACCAATAAGATAGGATCGGTGATAATGGGGAGAACACATAGGTGTAATAATATAAATTATGGTATAATATCAAATGTTTCATAGACTACTATAAATTAGATATCTTATCACATATAAACCGAGTTACATCCAAGTGCTCAAATTCATAAAATATATAGATAATTAGGTTGTCCCTACATCACTCTTAAAACTCAAAATGAATAACTAAAATTCGGATTCATCATGTTCTAGTTCGATCTGGTGTACCAACCCCATGTTGGTCTCCACTCGCATACCTGTCATCTAAATTAGGATAAAATAAAATGAGTCCGGTCAAACTCAGTAAGTAAAATCAAAACATAAATTAAACAAAATGAGTTTTAACAAATATTCATATTTTCAAATAAATCATAAATCTTGTCTGAATCAATACCATGTGCATGCTCATGATAAATCATTCTAATAGTGTGTAATGCACATGATCTTTTGATTACATAAGTTAAATCCATTAGGGAGGTTAGATATCTTGCCCTGTCTTACATTAGTGCTACACATGATGAAATCAAATGCGGGAAGCACCATACCAAGTCAAATGACAAGGAAATGAGTGTGATATCCTGCCATGATCTCCACACACCCTGGCCCCGTCGCAAACTTACACTCATGGCTCAACTCAAACACTCGTGCCTAAGCACCAGTCTCTACATACTAGTCTCACAATAAATACCAACAAATAACTGAACACATTTGTGGTTCCAAATACCACATCACGATGACCCGATGATTTTTCATGGTCCACAGTCATCAATGGCTAAATCATACTCCGGTCCCTAGTCGGCAGTATGTCACTGATCGTCATCGGTGATCACAAACATCACTTCTCAATCATCATCTTCAGCCATGGATCATGGAAATGCTAACATGCCATGCACACATGCATATGTCCAAAATAAAACACTAGCATACACCATTTATAAATCAAATTCCAAATTCGACATTACGATAAATCAATCTCTCAATCAGATTTAATCATTTCAAGAAGGAAACAAATCATTGACATCCAAAACATACATACCTGAGAAATACAAAATAATTCATTCAGTTAAAAATAAGTCCTACTTACCTCTTTTACTTTCAAATTATCCTTTCTCTGCTCGTTTATGTGCAAGATCTGGTTAAAAACATATAATGCTAGTTAATATAGAAGCCCAATTGCCAACCGTCCTTTTTTCAGTGATTATTGTGTGGCAACTCCGAATCTCATAATGAGATCTTCTAGTTTCTTAGTAAAATTTCCAAAGTGGTAATATTTTCTAATATTCCTTTGTAGTTATTCATATTTTAGTCTAGTTCATCATATTACAAAATCCTATCATATAAACACATAAATCTCAACATTTTATAGTTTAACCAAATAACAACTTAATATAAAGCAGTAATTTAATAATATAATTTAAAAACATTTTACTAATATAATTTAATTATATAAACAACAATTAATATTACTACCAACACTAGTAGTGATTAATGTTAAACAACATGAATAAATTACAACTCTTTTTCTCAATTTCACCTTGGCACCCTAATTAAACATTCCTTTTTTTATCTACAAATTTTCTTTCTTGTATTTTATTGTCTAAACTCTACATTTAATACACACATTTCCATAACAAAATTCACAATTATGCAAATAATCCATATCCAAATCCTCTTTATAAATTCTTCTAAAGAAAATAGAATTAAGTCTATTCAATCTTAAATAACGGTACAAGCTAACATAAAATAACAAAACTTCGATCTCATTAAATTTCACAATAATTATGAGATGTTGGTCATCTCTTAAATTTAGTACAACTTTAGTACCAAAAATCAACCCATTAGACTACTTTAAACACCGAAGCTAAATATATCCATATAATGTTCCTTAATACAATTCTTACAACCGTATCCTATATATATCTGTAATCACAAATACATGCCTAGATGTTAGAATATTAATCATTTTAATGTGAACGAGTAATATCATTCACTGAATATGCATCAATAAAGTATATATATATAATATTATTATTTCAAACCGCTCTAGGTGGACGTTCCATGCATGTCCACCCTTTTTTTTATATATATATAAAATTGAAATTAAAACCTCATATCGAGTATATACATATAATTTAAAATCACATCAATTAGTATATAGCTTGGAACCCCCGGACATCATGCATCCATTTACATATATATATATATATATATATATATTTTTTTAACAACCTGTTCAACATCTAATCAAACATCTAATAATTTTTTTATTAGTCTTCATCATTAAAAATCCAACCAAATAAAATATTATTCTCATATATTCTCTTCCATTTACCGTATACCATACTTGAGATAAAAAAACATACATATATATATATATATACATAAAAGTATTTACATACATATACTTCCATTGACATCCACCTCTTTTCTTCCTTTATACGCACGATTCACTTCTACTCTCCTTAATCGTGCAATCACTCATGCTTTTTCATGCTCTCTTTAAAAGCTTCCTATGGAGCCATTCCTTTCTCAACACATATGCTAATACAGTCCATATTAAATGCAAATAAATCTCAATACTTAACACGGTCTTATCTTTTTGTTGCATAAGGAAAGATGACATAACACGCTAGCAAAGCATTAATTATAGCTCTTAATTCATGCCCGGCGTAACCGTCCAGGATTTCAAATTAGCTTTGGATTAATTAGATTCCCGGACATGTGGATGACCTATTCGCTTCAATTAACCAAGGCATTAATAAAAATGCACACAACTTGACGCCCTTGCTAAAACTCTTTTAGTGGGCGGTCCATGTGAGCTGCACTCTATTTATTCCTTTTAAGTGTTTATATTATTATCATTTAAATATAACTAATAAATTTTATACTTGTATTTCTTATTATATATATATTTTTGCTATATATAATACATATATATACCTTGTATATATCTAATTCCCATAAAATTAATTTAATAATTTAAATTTTTTTATATAGAGAGATATTTTTCACATATTAAATTATAATACAAGTTCAATTCTATTTAGTTCAAGGTTTAATCATCTATATTAATTTCACCCAATAATAAATAATTATTCAATCATTTAAATAATATCACCCTATTTATTTGCTTATTTTTGTTTTAAGATTACATAAGTCTTAATTTGCACTTCAACTAATATGCTAGAAGTAAATTAAAATTCATAAATTAAATTAGAGGTTTATAACTCCGTTTTAGATTTCCTCCCTTTTTCGACCAAATGATTTCCCCTTTTGGTTTTAACTATTTTCCATCTCTTGATTCTCTTCCCATCTTCTGGTCATCTATTCGATAAAGGTGACAACATTAGCTCCTCTCTTCCACTCCTTCGACTGTTTGCGACTCTCCGTCCAGCACCACCATTAGATCATCAGGCCGTCGATTTTCCATTCGGCAGCACCAGCAGAATAAGGGCATTGATTTTTCGTCCGACAGCACCAGCTTACCAGAATACCATTGATTTTTCGTTCTTGAGCACCAACGTACCATCAATTTTTCGATAGAACCAGGTAACAACTCACCTTGTTCTCCATTAGCAACAGGTAACAACTCACCTTGTTCTCCAATAGCAACGGCATGCTGATGCCAGCTCTTCTCAAATGCCTGGGTTTATGCTCAATTCTTCAGATTATGGTTGATTTGCACTTGTCACGTTGTTCTCAATTCTCATAGTTTTCCTGTGATGCTTGGATTTATTTACCAAAATTTGTACCCATATTACTAATTCATTCACCTGTGTTTCAAGGAGACGAATTACACATTATTCCATTTTCTTAAATTAGATAGTCAATAATAAATGGCTAATGTTGCGTAAAAACAATTTATAAGAAAATTTCAAATTTAATCACATAATTATCCACTTAAATTGGTGTAGAAATACCTACAAAGTATATTATTATTTTCCAACTATCAGTTGTATTTTTTTGTAGTGTTGAACAGCATTCTTGTAATTGATAAAGGCCTAAATTTTTACCCTTTGAAATTTCCTTTTATGTTTATGCTACTAAATTATATCTTTATGATGGGTTGGAACCCAAATTCTCACACTCAAGAGTTATCATTTTTGTCAACACTAGCATAGTCGAATGGTAGACATGGGTGTGTGCATCTGTGCATATCTTTTCATCAAAAAAAGGAGTTATTATTTTGCCCTTAGACTATTAATGGGAGATTTCACCCCTTGATGGGGTTCTTCCCCTTTTTTGATGAAGGGGATTTTCTCTTTTAGATTTATTGGGACAATGCCTTTTTTACCACACTTATTGAGGCTTTAATAACAACTTTGGGCCCAAAAATCTCCAGTGGGGTTATTTAGCTTAAATATTTTCTTGGGAATTTATAGCCTTTAGCAAAATTTTCACCCTTAAGCTTAATTTTACCATTGCGAAGAATGTTTTATCCTTAAGGTATTATTTGCACTTTATGTATAATATTTCTATAAATGTTCCATATTTTAGACTTATGAACTGGTTTAGACTTTAAATTCTTTTAAGTAATATGAACCTATACTTGTGAATTCTAAGCCTCAGGGAGAATACCATTTTGCAAAGGACCAAGTGCCCTCCTCCAATGGTTCTTACTTTTACCTTAGTGTATATGGAAGCATCAAGCAAATGGAGACTAGTAAATAACTAATTTTTAATGAAGCTAAGCAATTAAGCTTATGTTTTGAGAAAGACCTCGAGCATTAATTTCTTCCCTGGAATGAGCTATATAAACGGTTAAATTTTATATTTTTGGCAAGTATAATGACCTTTATGCTAAAAATCAATTTAAAAGGTGTTCTCATTGTAGGTAGCCATTGTGCTTGTCATACCTCTCGCAAATGTTGTATACAATTATCCTCTCATCCATTAGGTATTTGGACAAATGCGCTTCTTAGGTGTGATTAGTCTGCTATACACGCCATTTGCTTAGGGATATATGGGCATTCATGCCTATTTATAATCTTTTCATATATAAAAGAAATGGATTGAGGGAGAATAATTGATGGTCTTACTTTCCCCCGTTTAGTCAAATAATCAAATGTAATTGTAATTAAATTACCAAAAATTTTATTTTCATAAATATTCCTCATTTTAAATGTATCCATTTTATGTGAGGAATATTTGTAAACAATAAATTTTTTTTGTATTTTAAAAATATTTTCTTATATTATATTTTATTGTTTACTGGGCTTTTTTATTTTAAAAAAGTGTATAAAATTTATAAGTACACCCACAATTTCATGTTAGTCTCATGGGGTTTTTTGCATTTTAAATCTTATAATTTTGCTTATTTACATTTTATATCCTGAACTTTGACCGTTTGCAGTTTAAAACTTGAAAACATCAAATATTTTCATTTTAAACCCGAGGACCGATCTTTTCAGACCGGTCGGAAATCCGGTGATTTCCGACCGGTCCAAAAATATATTTTTTTTATTTTTTTTTTGAAAAATAATTTTATAAACTTGTTAATCTAGTTATATTTAATTTATAAACCAAGTTTTATCATTTTTAGATATGTATATATATTTATTTTGGATTTTTAAAAACAGGGGTATTTAAGTCATTTTAAATATTCTTAAAATGACTTAAATACTCCTGTTTTTAAAAATCCAAAATAAATATATAGATATATCCAAAAATGATAAAACTTGGTTTATAAAATAAATATAACTAGATTAACAAGTTTATAAAATTATTTTTAAAAAAAAAAAAAATAATAAATATTTTTGGACCGGTCGGAAATCACTCACCGGATTTCCGACCGGTCTGAAAAGATCATGCGTCTTTAAACCCTAAGCTATAAGGGCGTTAAGAAACACGTGACTTTGGACCATTTGCATGCTCAATTTTTTAAATTGACACAAATAACCATCTGAATCAACACCCTACCAAGGAAGACGAGCTTACACAGAAGAAGTCTTCATCAAGCCGTCATGATGTCACTGGCGACCGCTGCCTCCTCTTTGTCCCCGCCATCGGTGACCACCATGCTGTGTAGCTACGACGCTGCCCGAATGGATGATCTCGAAACCACGCAAGCCAATCGAACTAATGGTTGCTAGAATTTTTTTTTTTTTTTCTTTCAAGCCAGTATGTCCAAAATTTCAAGTTTTCTGCTACCAAAAATTCTCAGCAGGATAGATAATCTTAACTATTGCTGATTTGAAGATGGCCACAATTTCCGAAAGGCCGAAAACAATGCTGCCGTTGATGGATTTTATGCATGCTGCAAAAAAATCATGGTCAATTGTTTCTGTTGTGTTATTGCAAGTGGGCCACGATCTTATTGTATTAAGATGATGATGAACCGTGCTAGGAGGTTTAGAGCTTCTTTCCGAAATAACGAATCCGATCTACAGATGGCCGACACAGATGACCAGATCTGGAAAATACAGGCCCTGCTGGATATGGGAATTTTCATGCCATATTGTTGTTAGTTCTTGTAGGACAGAAAAATCTGCTTGCTTGGCTTTCCTTTTCACTTGATTTGACTGGCTTTGAAGGAGACGAGGAACGATGGATTCTCCCTTGACAGCCACAGACAGAAATTGTGGAGAAGATAGCAGAAGCTTTCAGTAGTCCAACGAACTACAGCAACTCACGTGCATCCAACCGATTTTACAATTATATTCCATTCAATAATTTTTACAATTTCGCCCCAATAACTTAATAAGACTCACCCGAAATATATGAATAAAGAATCTTATTTAAAATGAAAGATTATCAATGATTTTCATCCAATACCCCTTTCAAGATACATTTTCCAATCTAATAAGAGTAGAAAATAAAGTAAAAGATATGTAAAAAATTGCAATTATCACTCACCAACGTTGCTTGCAACTCTCATACAATGGATGGTTTTGGAGAGCATCTGTCTCTTTTTTTTTTTTTTTTTTTTTTTTTAACATGTGAGGCTATTTATTATATTTCACACAAGTTAACGGTAGTTTTAAATAAAAAGATTTTAAATATCTTTTTGTGTGCCTCTTGAATAAAATTCATGCATGATGATGTTTTAATAAGATCAAATTCAATTGTATTATTTTATTTTATATACTTAAGTAAAAACTAACAAACCATCCTAATTGAAAATTCTATCAAGCCATTGAATTAAATCAAAAAGATTTTAAATAAAAAATTTAAATATCTTTATAGTAACATTCTTCAATCAATAGTTTTTTTTATAACCTGTCTTAGTACCCCATTCAAGAAAAAAGATCTTGTTGTATCTAACTATACAACATCATTAATCATTATAAATAAGCTCATGAAAATCTTAATGTTATATGGACAATTTGAGTATTGTAAGGAATAAGGATAGGGTGGTTATCGTCCATTCATTTAATTTTGTTTTGCATAGAAAATAAACTTCTTCCATGGCAGGGGAAACAAGTTGTACTCTCCTAAGGAAATTTCAGAGAAGAATCCCAGAAGCCCTAGCAATAAAAAAAAATCATAATGACAACATTCTCTATTGTTTGGGTTTATGTGCTAATAAATGGAAACAAGGAGTAATTAAACCAGAATTGTACTAGACAAGGAAATATAATGATAAGCAAGAAATTTTTCCTCCTCGTATATGTATTTTTTTTTCTAATAAAGATCTTTCCTTGCTAATAATGGTTGAGTATTGTTTCAATATAACACGATTAGGAAAGAAAAAAATACATTACTATCTCTGATAATCTTGATGCCAAGAATAACTTCTGCATTGCTCATATCTTTCATATCAAAATTAACTGACAGGAACCTTTTAATTTATTCAATAATATCAATATCAATCCCAAAAAATGAGCATATCATTCACATATAGACAAATAATGACATCTTTATTTGCAGTAAATTTATTATAAACACATTTGTTTAATTGGTTTCATTTAAACCCATTTGATAACACAACTTGATTAAAATTTTCATGTAATTGCTTAGGTGCCTATTTTAAACCATATAAGGATTTTATCAGTTTGCCAACTTTCCTTTCTTGCCCAGGCATTATGGATCCTTCAGGTTGTTCCATCTACATTTTCTCATATAAATCTCTATTTACAAATGTAGTTTTTACATCCATTTGTGAATTTTAAGGTAATAGATAGAAGCGAGGGTTATTAATAGTCTAATGGTTGAAATTCTAGCTACTGGGGCATAAGTGTCAAAGAAATCTATACTTTCTTTTTGCATAAACCCTTTAACAACTAACCTAGTTTTAAATTTATCAATTAAGCTATCAATTTTTAATTTCTTTTTAAAGATCCATTTACAACATATAGGTTTAGATTCTAGTGGTAAATCAACTAACTTTCAAATTCCATTTCATCTTGGATCACTTCTTTCTAGTATGATACATTTGAAGATTTCATGGCCTCTTCATAGGTAGTTGGATCCCATTCTATATAAAAAAACAACCATGTATTCCTCATTTATGTTATCTATAGTTTCTTCTATTATGTATAGCTAAAAATCAGGCCCCAAAGGGATTATAATTATCTTTCCTAGCTCTTTTACTTCTTCTCGAATTCTCATCATCATCTTCTATAGGTTTATCTGCACTTGCAGAATCATTACCTATAGATTTATCTAACGGTTGAGAATAAGAGGAAGTTTCATCATTATTACTAAGTTTAGAAATAGCTTTATAAGTATTTTCATAAAAAATCAACATCTTTGGATTCAATAATGGTATTTTGTGGAATTAGACTGTTAGACTCTACCACTAAAAATCTTTAAGTTTTACTATTAATTGCATAACCCAACAATATGCATTTTATCCCTCTTTGTCCTAATTTAGGTCTTTTAGGATCAAGCAACCTAACTAAGGCTCTACAATCCCAAACTCTTAAGTATTTAAAATTAGGTACTTTATTTTTTCATAACTCATAAGGAGTAATTTTAGTTTTCTCATGTAGAACCCTATTAAAAATGTGACAAGCTATTAATAAAGCTTTACCCTACCAACCAATACTTAGGTCTATATTTATTAACATTGAATTTATCACCTCAACTGCAGTTTCATTCTGTTCAAGTATATAGAAGGTTGTTACTCGATGAATTATGCCAACATTTTCATAAAAATTATTAAAGTCACTTGATAAATATTAACCACTTCTATCTGATTTTAGAGATCTAATAGTTTTACCAAGTTGATTTTCAACTTCAGCCTTATAAGATTTGAATTTATCTAAGGCTTCATTTTTAGTTCTTAGTAAATAAATATAGATATATTTACTAAAATCATTTGTAAATGTTATAAAATATCTTTTGCCATCTCTTGCTACGTTATTTTCCAAATCATATATGTCATAATGAATTAAACCCAATAATTCTAAATTTCTGTCTACTTTTTGAAATGACTTTTTAGTTATTTTAGTTTGAACACAAACTTTACATTTATCAGATGATTCAATAGAGGATCTAGAAATTAGTCCTAATTTCATTATAATCCATACTTCTAAAATTACCATGATCTAATCTGTCATGTCATAAAGAAAATAAATTAACAATATAAGCAGAAGTAAATAATTCATTATTTATGTTTAGGTTGAACATACCATCTAGTACATAATCCTCCACAACAAAAACACCTTCTTTGGTAATGATAATTTGGTCTGACTCAAATACCAATTTAAAACCATATTTGCTAAGAAGGCTAACTAAGACTAAGTTTTTGTGAATTTCTGGTACATGAAATACATTTGTTAGAGCAAGTATTTTTTGAACATCAGCTTTAGGATAATAGTTCTTGACCCTACCACTTGAGCGGTAGATGAATTACCGATGAATAGATTATTTCTATTATTACTAGATTCATAGGTTTTAAATTGACTTGTATCTTTGCATACATGTCTAGTAGCCCTAGAATCAAGCTACCAAGTTTGGTCATTATTCATAGAGAAAAATTTAAAAATCATAGCAATGAAGTTTTCTTCAGTTACATGTGCCTCGGGACCTTTCTGAGTGTTATTCTTATTCTTGTTTTTGAGAAGCCTACATTTTTTTCAAATGCCTCATTTTTTTGCAGTAATAGCAAGGTCACTTTCTCTTCTTAGAAATAGTTTTATTGGTATTTAGGTTAGATTTTCTAGAGGGATAATTATTGTTGACTGTCATTTAGTTTTGATTTTCAACTACATGAGCCCTAGATTGAACTTGCTCTTCTTTCTTTTCATTTTTTTCTTGATTTCTCTTTAGTACGAAGATTAACTGCAAGATCATCTAAACTCATCGACCCTTTCGTTTGTTTTAGACTTTTGCGATAGTTTTTTCAACTAGGCAACAATTTCTCAATAATCGCATCAACAAGAACAAATTCATTTATCTTATTGCCTTGTGACCCAAGTTGATTGACAATAAATTCAATCTCATTAAATTGATCAAAAATTAGTTTATCGTCAGCTATAATTAATTAAGGAAATTCCTTACTAAAAATTGTTTGATGCTTTCATCATCAGTATTGTATTTGTGTAGAAGCGAATCTCAAATTTCTTTGGCCGCATTTGCATGTTCATACACTTCGAATAGCGAGTCGGACAGTGCTTCAATGATGTGCCCTTTGCGAATATAATTGTCCATGTCCCACTTCATTCATCGGGCATTGATCTTGTAGCATTTCATCTTTTTTTTCTTCAGGTCTCATCATCATGAGGACATATACAACTCTAATTCGAGTTAGGAAAAGATGAAGCTGTTGTTTTCATCTTTTGAAATTGGTACCGACACAATAGTCTAATCTTGGAAAATCATACTTTATGGGTAAAATGGATGATCGGGGGCCATTTATAAATAATAAAAAGGATAATATAAAAAATTATTGCCTTAAGAATGTTAATTTAGGTATTTGGAATTGGAAATGAAAATTAAGGAAAGCAGAAAATATTCAAACCAAAAAATAGGTTTCTCCTCTAGGCACGCTACAAATGTTATTTTTCTTAAGGCAATATTTATACTCTCACGGCTATTTAAGGTTTTACAATTTGCCTCCAAGATACAAAGAGAGAACTTAATCTAGAAAGAAAACCACTTCCTTTCTAAATTCCAAACACTTGGTAATAGAATAGTAAGCTTTGAATGGAATTGGAAAACAAGGAGGAGAAATTTTAATGGCTTAGAAAATTGTTGTGTGTTTCCAAGCAAAGAAGAGACCCATATATATAGGCTCAGGCTGTTGACATTTGAAAATGAATTTACTATTTGAAACAGCTACTTTGAATGTGATTCAATGTAATATGCGTTATATGAATTCAAATATTGAAAAACAGTTCGCTTGTGGCCACTTAATTTTAAAACCTTTAATTTTATTTATGAAAATTCCAAACAGAAACCATACCCCACAATCATGAATCTAGAAATCCAATTCTAGCATTCCCATCCCTTGAAAATCAAGGCATCACACAATCCCTTATTCTCTTTGATTTTCCAAGCAATCTATCTGGCCGATTCCAACCCATCTGCCTTCTGCCATGTGATCATAGAGAGCTCCTTTCGAAAGGCGGCAAGTACGACTACCTAATTTGAAGGCATCTTTCAATTTTTTCATGTTTCGAAAATGCCCACTTTCATCCCAGCCATCCAGCTAAATTGGATGGTGGATAGTTGAATTTTTTGAAAAAAAAACGGAGGAAGGACTTCCCATGGGTTGGGGCCTGGGTAAAACCAACCTATGTACATTTGATTGGACACCTGCAAGTGGGTAATGGAAATCCAAGGACAGAAATCTTAGAAAGTGAAGAAGGTGCCCATGTTTGAGCTGAGTTACTGCAATTAATTCTTTGTGTGTTTATTATTGTCTATGCTTTTGCTTGTGAGTTTATTCCTTCTATATTGTTGCATAAGCATCCTTCTATATTATTGCACAAGCATCCCTAGGTTCCCTTCACCAATCTAAAATTTAATTTTGGAAACACCCAGTTTATCCTCTCTTATGTGCTTCCTAAGTGGACGAACATTTTACGTAGAACCACTTACATTACATCCTACAAATATTTACATGTCAATATAAAAACCTTTTTATGTTTGCAAAATAGTATACGCGATAATATAACACAAGAACCTTAACTGTAAAAAATATTATCAATTCTGGCAAGAATGAAGAACTCGTATGAATACACCATCCTTCAGAGCAAGATTAGGAATCAAAAGCTAGAACTTTTTCTTTTCTTTTTTAGGCATCTTAGCGCATCTATAGGTAGATCATTATGATCCTCTTTTTCTCTAGAAGCAGTTTCATGATCATGACCATTCTGAGGTTGATTTTCATTAATTTGTACTGAATGCTCATTAGCTGGAACTCCATTATATGTAATAAGTTCAGTCGCTGCTTGTGGTCGGAGTAATTTTGTTGTTGAGTCATTAGGTGATGCAATGTTCTTCCTCCTCCAACTATAGATACGATGAAAATAGTAGAAGATGAGTGCTATTATTGATGCTGATCCAACCATGATGTAGATCGATCGTAAACTATAAAGGGGTAGGCTCTGGTTCGATATGGGTGACCCAGCATCAGGGCACGTTGTTTCATCTCCGAACCATTTCTTCTCCAGCTCATTCATATCATTCCCTTCCATAAATTTCTTGATTGCCCTAGAAATATCGGGAACCATTGCCGAACCCCTCGGAAACACCTGTAACCGTATAAGAGAGAAGAGAAAAGGTTGCTTGACCAACATAAACAACTCAAGAAATTTGATCCGAGAGTTTAGAAGATAATACTTCAGAATATTTTTGCAAACATTCAAAAAAAGTGCGAGTATGCAAAATTATAAAGTTAAAGTGTTAATTTTGAAAAAATCCCTCAGCAAGTGATCATAACTGGGGTGTTAATAGTCATGGTCAACCTTTTTAACCCGTTGTCTAACTTGTTTATAAATATATTTGGGTTGAGACTTTTGAATAAATAATTTATGATCCACCAATCAAGTCAACTATTTAATCAAATAAACGGGTTAGGGTTGAAATTTTATAACCGATCAACCCATTTAGAAACTTGTTTAACTCATTAACTTATTCAACCCATTAAAATTATATATAAAAATGTAAATCTCTTAGTTATTTTTCCCCGCTAAGTCTTTTGCTCCTGTCACCTAATTTTTCTGCTGCCTTAATTTCATTTTTCTTATGCTAAAAACACCCTCTCATCTCTCTGCAAGATCATCCTCCGCCAGAGTCCAAGCTTTCAAATCGTCTTATACACAACTCATTAACAAGCAGCCCCATTTATTAGATGGGTTGTAAGTGAATTAGAGTTGAGATTTTTTAAATAGGTTAATAAATGGATTATAGTTGGAATATTTTAAATGGATTAGGATTAAAATTAAAATTAGATTTCAACTCGTTCAACCCAATCCGTTAACACCCCTAATCATACTATTGAATGAGTTGAAATATTTTTATTAACACAGAAGCATCCATTGCAAACAGCATGGGCAGGGCAATCGAAGGACAGAGGGGGTTATTTTAAAAAATCATAATATTTATAGTATTCATGATCTATACATTTATTATGCCAAAATTTGACTATTTTAAAATTATAATATACTCAAATGATGATAAAATTATAATCTACTCCACCCATTGTATTTAGAATAATATATTCTATTATCATATCAATTTTCATCCTAATCAGATATATGTATGGACCTCATCTGAATGTATTATAAATTCAACGTAATAAAATAGTTTGATGTAAATAACAACTTTAAAGTGATTTTTTCAACATTAAACCATTTTCTATAAAATTTATATATGGATAAATGATTGTATAAAATATCAATACATTTAAATACATATGATGCCCTTTTTGGGCAAATGTATCGCTGTTACGGTACAGTGACGCTACACCGGAATAGCTCTCTCATATATATATATATAATACGATTATATACACTATGATGTATTTTAGACTAAAATATATCATTCATTTATTTTATTTTATTTTTATTTGATTTTTCTTCATAAACATGTTTTCTAGTTGTATTTAATTTATATATCAAGTTTTGCTATTTTATAATACTTTTACATATTTATTTTTTATTTTCAAAAATATCTATTTTAGGGGCATTTAAGTCATTTTCCATCCCTTATTGATTTTTGAAAAATAAAAAATAAATACATAAAAAGTATTATGAAATAGCAAAACTTGATATATAGATTAAATACAATTAGGAAAACATATTTATGAAGAAAAAATCAAATGAATGTTGTATCTTAGCCTAAAATACATCATTGTGTATATAATTAAACTCCTATATATATTTTTAAAATTTTAATAGTTTTCTATTTAGTCTTAAATAATGTTAAACAGAGCTTTTTGCAAATATACCTGCAAAGTTATATTGGAGGTATATACGTCAGCTTGATGAATTTACAAGCAAGTAGTTCACACGAAATATAAAGTTTGTTCTTTCTATTAGGTAGGCCAATCGTCACTCTTCAAGATATGATTAGACGATCTTCCGCCATAATAATAATATATATTTGAAATTATTAAATTTGATAATTTTGGTCAGAAAACTTGAAAAAAAATGAATAATCACATTTAATGATGAATACACAGTTTATTTCTAATTATTATTATATGATTTGTAACAGTAAATTTTCATGATTTGTACAAATTACTTAATGATCAATTATTTCGACATTGTTTTTCAAAACGGGATTGTGAAGTGTGAAATTTTGAAATTTGTAATATATTCAACATTTTTCTAATCCTAATCTCATTGTCAAATTATGAAAATTCCTTTGTTTCTATATATAGTTTTTTCAAGCTATAATCTATTCCACTGAAATTTTTCCTTAAAAATACCAGTAATGAAAAAGCATTATTTTTTATTTTCGAAATTAAAGAAGAAGAGAGATGCAGACATACAAAGCCAAATCCGCCTGTTCTGTAAGTCCGGCCAGCCGTGGTATACTCCCGGCAGTGGTGTTTGAGGAAGACTCTGATATAAGGGATTTCGTCCATTACAGCTGATACTCCACCATTTCTACTACCAAGCTTTAAACCTTCTGCATACTCTTTCACCGTGGCATATGGTTTGAGCTTTGATGCATGGATTCCTTCATTCCGTAGTAGGTCGAAGACAAATGATCCATCTTGGTACCCAATGTAATCGCCATTTTCCCGTAATGTTTCTAAATCGGTAATAGTTGGTTGGATCTTATCAACTGTCAGCATTGAGGTCAAATTTGCGGCGAATGCGGTCACTAGAATGAATACGAGGAAGATCCACAAATTGACTATGAACCTGGAGTAGTTGCTTTCTAGTCTTTCATCTGCAACATTAACATAACTATGAATTAGAAGGAGAACAAACATGGATGTGCTAGCTGTTTCTAGGTCAACTAAAAGTCAAGTTACTACGGTCTTTTCTGCTAGGATATCTCACATAAGTTGCGGAAGAGGCAAAGGGGACGTTTGGTAATGTGTAAAATGGTAGGATTGTGGGAAATGGTGGGAAATGGAAAAGAGAATATTTTAAGAAATGTGTGATTAATAGGAAATGATAGGGGTATAGTTGGAATAAATAGGTTTGTTGTATGTAGTTGGTAGGAAAAATGATTGAATATAAAGGTAAAAGTGGGAAAAATAGTGTGATTGATGGAGAAATAGTTAGCCTTGGGAAACTAAATACCATGGGAAACCATAGAAAACCATGCTTCTCAATTCCCAAACAAGGCCTAAGTGTGCATTCATTAGTGTGAGAGAAAGCCTCGATTTTAACTTCTAGATTTTAAAGGCCAATAAACAACAGAGACAACTGGTATCAGAGCCGAAAATGAAACAATTTTACCCAAAATAAGGGCAAAATAGGTTGATAGGGATTCAATTTAGGGCTCATGTGTGAAGAAGGAGATTATGAGGATATTCTCCATCAATTGTGGAAGGAGTATGGTAATTAGAGCTAATTTTTAGAGTTGAAAAGTTCATAAAAAAAAACTTTTAGAGTTGAAAAGGCCCATAAGCACCAAATATTTTCAAGGGTGTGCTTGTAGGAATTGCAAACCCATGTATTAAAGTAGGACTATCGTTACACTTCATGTTACATTCCAATAAAAAAAATACCAACTACTTCTTACTTCATTTTCTTTTCAATCATCATCTTTTTCACTTTTCAATTATTCTTTTTCATACTTTAATTATCAGGTCTCACTTTAGTGTAGCATATCTTACTCCAAATTTTTTTTAATACATGATTCCATGGGTAGGCCTTATTTTGATGATGGAATAAAAAATAAATATACTCAATGTCATTCATTTTATCAAGTTAACAAAAATTATTTTCTTTAAAAAGTATATTCATGTCTAAATTATGAAAAAATGAGATCCATTAAAAGATATATTAGAATGTAATAATAATTTAAAATTTATTCGTCCATATAGAAATGATGTTTTAGATAGTCAAAAATGCTTAAAATGTAGCTTTGAAATTAATATATAAATTAAATTATTTTATTAAGATGAACTTGCACATTTTCATGTAGGAGCCATGCATATCTTTGATGGGGGCATTTGCATATAGGCCACTTTTGCAAAATTTTCTCTTTTGATTGTTAAGTCTTATATTTATAGAAAATGACTTTAAATTTCAAAAATATAGTCTTGCTCTTTTTGTTATAAAATATGCAATTTTTATTATCTTTAAATAAATAACAACCTCAACAATATAAACCTTTTAACATAAAATTATAAACAAACACACTTTTACATTGAAGGGGTTTCATGTGACCCTTTCCATTTTAATATCTTAACATTCAAAAATAAATCAATTCAATTTCATTATATTGAACATTATTTATTTAGTTAGGAAGCCGAGTTTAACGTAGGACAATATTTAAATAAAATCTTAGAGTGATAGAATTGTCAGGGCATAAAGTGGAAAGTTTCTTACGTAATAAAAGAGTAAGAAAACTTCAAATAATCATAATTTTTGATTTAAGTGAAGTTACGGGAGCCATGATATATTGATGAAAAGTTCTTTTCAAGCTTGACATCATGACACTCCTGAAAATTCTGACATAAGACACTAAGCGAATAAATCCTAAAGTATGTAGGATTGTTAGGGTTTTACTAGCACACTTTTATAAATATATTATGTTCTTCTTTATTTCAGAAGACTTGTAGACTTCAATAATATTTCATATTTTCTCTCTAATTTAGAGCTTGAGTTTTTGCATGTGAAACTTCTTTGTCAATCTTGAAAGACTAATGTTGTGCTAAGCCTTTGTTATCATGCTCAGTTGTTGCATTGGCTGGTACTAAAGTATATAATCTTGTCTAATCTAAAAATAAAAATTCAAATTTTAATAAAATAGAATTTATAGAGGTCACGATAATGTTGGACTTAAAAAGAGTTTTCTATTGATATCTTATGGCTCCCATGACTACACTTGATTAAAAGTTATGATAATTTGAAATCATCTTGCTCTTTTATTGTGTAAGGGTCTTTTTACTTCGTGCCTTAATAATCCTACTAACCCTAGGATTTTATCCACTTGGCATTCTATGGTAGAATTTTATTTAAATTAAATATGCCCATTAGCCACAATTGTTTAACAAATAGATGTTCATGCGTAAATTGTGCAATTGCTTAGATCTATTTATATTTATTTTAAATTATAATAATATTTTATAGAATCATTTATCCATATAGTTATGATATTTTATATAGTTTTGATGATATAAATACAATTTTAGCTTTGCTATTTAGCGTTAAATTATTTTACTGTATTGATTTTACATATTCGTAGACGAGATGATGCATAGTGATATTAGAAAAATAAAAGGATTTTTCATAATAATGTAAGAGAATTTTGCAACTATGCCTACAAATTTTGATCAATATTGGGTCCATGTTCGTAAATTTTCAATATTTTAAATATGCTCACAAAGTTTGCCCGAAATTGCAAGCGTGTCCCTTTAGTTAAAATGCCGTTAGAATTTTCTTAATATGATGATAATGCCCTTTAAGTCAAATGATACCCTTGCAAATTTTCAAATATTATAGACATATTTGCTATTTTATTATTTTATATATTTTACATATATTATTATTTTAGATTTTTTTGGAAATATGATTATAATATTGGCGAAAGTTATAAGTATATCACTTGGCTTAAAGGGCATTATCATTATTTTATAAAAAATTTAACGATATCATAATGGAAGGGAACACGCTTGTAATTTCATATAAATTTTGTAGGCATATTTCCAATATCGATAAGCTTAAGAATACAGATACAATATTGGTCAAACGTTGTAACCATTTTTGTAAAAATTCCTAATGTAAATAATCCTATATACAATAGATGAAATATTTTTTCCACCAAGCATCAACATATTAAAAATGGAAAGAGTAACAAAGAAAAAGAGCTTCTTAGAAGTAAAGCCCAATTATAAGAACGACCTTTTAATTATTTTTTCAAAATTTTTTTGATGGAATACCGAACTTTAAATAGATTTCATTGTTGGATTTGTTAGGAATTTAGACAATCACTTTTTGTGTAGATTAAACAGGCAATCCAACTTTTTAGCAATAAATAAGTACTTCATCAAGAATCAAATCCATGGAAAAACACACCGTAATTTTTCATGAAAGAAACCCTTTCTAGAACAGAGAAAGAACCTCAAGACTGTCTACGCAAATCTTTCACCATATAACCATGAGGTTATAGAGCAATGTTTTTATCAACCTAGTGACTAAGTTAACTCAAACAACTAACCAATTCAATTGGTCAACTTATCTAGTTAATTTTGTCACCGAATCCACTTAGCCAGTTAACTTGGTCACTAAATAAGCTTGGCTAGTTAACCTGCTCGCTAATACGGCTTAGCTAATAAAAAAACTTTATCACTAAGCCAACTTAGCTAGTTAACTTGGCCAATGAGTAAACTTATTGTATCAACCAGGTCATTAAGTTTAGCAAATCAATCCAATCACTAAATCAACTCAAGCAGTTAATCTAGTCACTAAGTCAATTTAGCCAATTCGTCCAATCATTGAGTCAGCTCAGCTAGTCAATGTAGTCATTAAGTAAGCTAGTTAACCTGATTTGTTAAGTCAATTTTGTCATCTTAGTAAGTTAGACTTAGCCTTCGTGGTTCTGTTAAACCAACCATTCTGGTCTTACTCTTGAATGTTTCAACATATTAACTTATTAACTTATAAAGTCAACTTATTAACTTATAGAGTTAACTTATCTTACCAACTAAGTTATTAAAATTAGCCAACTTGTTCTAGCTATTTTAAGTTTCCATAGATAATTAAGAGAATTGAGCTAACTCAACTTGTTAAGATAACATTATTAACTTGTAAGTCAACCTATCATGCTTGGTTTTGTCAAACTCAGTTAGCTTGTCCTTGCTTTTCCGAAGTTTCTCATTGACAATTAAGAGAACTAAATACAACCCACTGAGTTACCCTTGTTGTTCCAATTTGAATTATCTGTGCTTCTTAAGCTTTCCACATTTATAAGGAGAGCCGAGTCAACCCACTCCACCCAGTGATTTAAGTAACTCTTGAATATCAAGTCTGTATTATGATCAATTGTCTCAAAGAAGCACAATCCAAGTTTGAGTTAGCATATATTTTTTTTGGAACAAGAGTTAACATATTTGGTTTTGAGATTTCTATCTTGCATTGTATTTTTTCTTTTAGTTAATAGTTTTTTGCATAATGGATGCAAATATGGTCATTTGATAGGGATGTGAAAAATGCAATTTTCGAAATTGATTGCAATGTACTCAATTGAAAAGATTAGATACCAACAAGATTGAACTTTAACATCTCTCTTTTATTTTCAAATAACCCCAAGGTACAACTTACGGTTCCTGTAGCCCCAAGTTACAATGTGAAGTGTCTGTGAGTCAAGCCATGACTTATCATTACAAGGCTAAAAGATTCATGAATGAAACAAACCTACATTCCTCAATTGAAATGATAGTATCATGGAAGAGGCTAGTGCTAACTCTATAATAAATTTCCTAAAAGTGACCATTATTTTTATTACATTTAATATACATTTGGTAGCAGATTATATGCATCGAGTGAAATGCTACCAGCTTTGTTGCTTAGGAATGGTGGTATATGAATCACAACAATCATTTCTTTGATATTAGTTGTATGTAGTATGACCATTACAAAATGTCTTTGTCTAGCAAATAGAAACTTACCATAGTCTTCCTCGATACTGCCTTTTTTATTAGGATTTATACAATATAACAACTGATATTACAATTAAGAACATTTATAATCCTCACAACACGGAGGGAAATTTGTATAGAACCTCCATACTGGGAGGATTATTAAAACCCCACCCACGATGTCATGATTTGAGCTCTACTAATTGAAAATGCTAGCGCTATGTTTACTACGACATCGTGGATTCCCCAATACTGCCATCGTCTCACAGAAATTGTGCAACGGGGAGGGTGAAGAGTAGTCGATTCCTTTGACCAAAGCAATGGGCATGTTCCTCTCTATCTTATCACTTTGAAGATAGTCTTCCTCTGCTAATTTTCATTTCAAAAGGAGACTCTCAAAGGCATTCATCGACCTTTGTAATCTCGAACTATGACTAATGCAGATGCTTCATTACTGGTTGACAATCTCGTGACCCTAGCTCTAAATCCAGGGGCTCACTAAAAGTTTGATCACGATGGAAAACCAACAATTATATGTTCAGCTTGGGATCATCGGGAAAACGACGATGGTAGATGGTAGATGTGGAGGAAAATCTGTATTTGGTCACTTTTGAACTCATAGGGGAGATGGATAAAATGATGGAAGGACACCTCTGATTGTTTGATAGAAACCTCGTCCTTATAGAATAACTCAAAACTCCCACATGGCTAGAATACATCCAATCACATAGTACACAATTTGGATTCAAGTCTCAGAAATTCCTTATCTAGTGGAAAAAGAGGCCTAAGGAATCCTAATTTGTAAATCCTTTGATGAATGCCTAGAGGTGGTAGTATTAGGGGACAATATAAGGATCTGAGTCATATTAGATGTGCAAAAAACTTTGAAGAGGGGCATCCTCATTCAGCGGCCCATTAAAATCAAAAGATGGCTCAACTTCCAATATGAGAAGCTCCCTACTTTCTACTACGCTTGTGGGATTATGGGCCACACTTCTAAAGAGTGCAGTAAACCAAGAAGAAGTGGTAAGGACAACCCAAAAAATAAGATGCCATATAGTAGTAACTTAAGGGCTGGTTTCAAACTACTTGGTCCAAAAAGGGTAGGAGGTAGAGGTAATAGAGTGGAGCTAGTGGCCTATGTTAGGGATGCTAAGTACTAGCATGAATCAAAAAGTTCGGGAGAAGGACAACTAGCAGATTTGCAGACCCCCATAACCCCCACTAGCAGATTTGCAGAATGCGCTACACCAGTAGGTTCTAGAATAAATTACAATTCATCATTGATTCTTAACCAAATAAATAAATGGCTAGGGAATTCGACTGGGTCCCCATGGGATAGCAACCATACATCAGCTAGTCAACAGTTGAAGTGCTAGAAGAGGAGAAGGCTGATGAGAAAGGAGAATAGAGGGTGCAGAAAATGACATTGTACATTACTTGACAGTGGGTTGTGGTTTGATAGCAAAGCACTATCAAATGCAAAACTGGATGGGAGTTGTTGCTAAGGGATCTAATGGGACAGATGAATGACATGTTTGTTCACAAGGGGCTAGGGCCTCACAGTAGTAGAAAACAGGCAAAAGATGGGAAAGAATTAATTATGAAGAAAATGGAGAACAGAAGAAACAGACAAAGGAGGGACTTATGGGAGCAATAGTTGAAAAGGGCTAGCATTAATACTATTTACAATGGCATGGAGGACCAGAATGGGTAATAAAAGAAGCTAAAGTTGAGTTCCTCAGATGCAGTTATGGATGGGGGTGAGGCAAAAGTTGGGAATATTGCCTAGCTCCACCTAACTTAAATGGCTATTTTGTCATAGAATTGCCATGGGCTTAGAAACCCACGTGCAATCCAGACTCTTTTTGATTTTGTTCAAAGAGAAGATTCCATTTTGATCTTTTTGATAGAAACTAAGAAAATGGTTGATGAGACGAATTTTACCAAGAGAAAATTCTCTTTTGATAATTATTTTGTAGTAGAATTTTTGGTTACAAGGGGAGGTTTAGCTTATTGTGGAATTGGGATATGGCTGTTGCTATCAAGTCTTTCTCCTCCTACCACATCGATGCTATTGTCAAGGAACCAAATGCGAAGCTGTGGAGAATGATGAGTTTTTATGGTCATCCTTAAGCTCGTAGAAGATTAGAGATATGGGATGTCCTTAAACATCTCAACTCTTTCTCTAATCTGCCATGACTTGTTATGGACAATTTTAACAAAGTTTCCAGGCAATTGAAATACATCAGCAGGAATATTAGATCAAGAAAGTTGGTGAAAGCCTTCCAAGAAACAATCAATTGTTGTCGTCTAATTGATCTAGGCTTCAAGGGGTACTGCACGACTTGGAGTAACAGAGAATAGGCCTAGATGGTGTTAAAGCATGGTTTGATAAGTCCTTATCTAATTAAACTTGGCTACATATGTTTCCAATGACACGACTTCACCACAATCAATCGTAACATTTGATCACAGTCCTCCACTTCTCCAAAGGACCAGGATAGATTGAGAAAGAAAGTAAGTACGCATTTTAGATATGAGATTTCCTGGGCAAAATCTCAAGAGGCTACTAATGTCATCCCGTGGGGTGTGGAAGTCATATACCTAGAAATAAACATATTGATGGGGGGAAATTAGTTCGCAAATGTAGAGGTGCGGATGAAACTTCTGAAATGGAGTAGGAAAATGGAAGGTAATTTGAGGAGTAAGATACATTTCCACAAAGCTATTTGAGCAAAACAAGAGAAAGCTCTACATCATACGCTAGAGATTCGAAGATCAGAAAGCAAGAAACTATTATCAACTTCCTGTTGGAGACCGAAGAGTTGAAATGGTAGAAAAATCAAAGGTCCTATGGCTCCAACATGGGGACAGAAACACCCCCTTTCCCCTAAGATGGCAAGTGAGAGGAGGAAGTACCCGATTGAGGCATTGATGGACCACAATGGAAATCTAGTGGCAAATCAAGACCATATAGAACACATGATTCATAGCTTGTTTCAATCATCAGGAAACATCTCCAACTCACCTGAATTTTTGTATTATATCTCCCATAAGATTATAGATGAAGAAAACTAGAGATTAATGGCCGAGTTAGATAGGCTGGAATTGCTGAATGCTTTTAAAGACATGCACCCCATAAAAGCACCAGGACCAGATCGAATGTTAGTAGGGTTTTTTCAAAAAACAATAAGATATAGTTGGGAAAGACAAACTTTAGGCATGCCTAGAGGTATTAAACGCAAGCTCAGTTATGGAACAGGTGGACATGTTGAGGAACATCAATAACGTTACCATTGTTCTCATTCCTAAAATCAAGGGCACAACCAAACTTGGAGATTTGCACCCAATTTGCCTTGCCCGCAAGCTAAAGCTTTGTTCTCCATATATCACTTCTCCTCAACGAAGTTCTTTTGTCCCTAATAGACAGATCTCAAATAATATATTGCCTCGGAGGTGGTGCATGGTTTGAAGAGAAGGAAAAGCAGAAAACTTAAAGAGATGGTCATTAAGATTGACACATCCAATGCATACGACATGGTGGAGCGGTGTTATTTGTGTGAAATTATGAGACAAATGAGTTCCTTTAAGAAATAGACCAATTGGATCTATAACTACATCTCCTTAGTCATTCATAGGGTCTCCTTCAATGCTAGAGACACTGAAGAAATTATCCTCTCAAGCAGGCTTTAGGGAGATTCACTATCCCCTTACTTGTTTCTACTCCGTGTAGAAGAACTGTTGGCATCTATGTAAAGGGACCATGATGTAGGGAAGCTTTAAGGGATCAAGATTAGAAGGAATTGCCCAAAACGAACACAGCTCTTCTTTTCAAATGACATTATGCTTTTTATGCAGGGAAAAAGAATAAGTGTAGTATATGACAGATATTTTAAAGAATTATGGAATTGCTTATTGGTGCAAAATATAAAAATTGAAAAAATTAAGGAAAGTGGAAAAAGTGAAATTAAAATCAAGTTTCACTTCAGGTGTGTTACGACGTCACTTTCCTTAAGGTAATTTTGCTACCCTATTTGCTGCTTAGGGTAATTTTGCAGTTTCCTTCAGGATATAAAAAATGAAACAGGAACTAGAATAGGAAACAACACCTTTTTTAGGCACATGAATAATTGATAACAGAACATTTGGTTGAATGGAGAGAATTTAAAAACTATATGGTAATTTTGCAAATGACCAACTTAAACACATTATGTCTGAATTAGGACAAGAGCGACTTGGACATATTATGACTAAATTAAGACAAGATGTTGTCTTAATCAAGACTCTAGAGGATGGGAGGAGAGGAGTGTGAATTGATTGAATGAATTTGCGAAATGAACTCATATTTATAGCTATGACACATTTCATCCGTTGCATCCCTAGAATCCGTTGCATCCCTTAGAAATCACGACAAATTATAATGGCCATGTCTGTTTACATTATTTAATTCAAACTATTGCACCCATTGATGAATAGTTACGTTGTAAGGAAAATTGCCAAAAAATTGTACATAGCAAGACTTAAACCCAAGACTTGTTCTATAGCTGTCAACGTCTCCTACCATCTTAGCTATATTAGTTTTGTTATTTATCTAGGAAATTATATAATATTTATTTAAATTTTTGAAAATCCCAACATGCCTTCATCATTTTCAAAATTTAAGTCAACTCCATTCAACCAAGGAAATCTTATGCATAAATAAAGGTGTCGGGTAGACTTGAACCTTTTATTTAATGAAAATACATTAAGATTTACCTAGGTGTACAGTAGCCAAGGCTTTGAACTGCCGACCCCATTTGATAAATCGGATATATCTCACATACAAGATTTTAAAATATATCAAGTGTTGTAAAAGGTGATACGTTATGGCTATATGCCAGTATTCCAGTTTCATGTGTACCTCATAGTGAATCTACACACTCTGCAAACGAAAACAGTCTCACTTCCAATACTCACATAGGTAGTTCTATTTAGAGTACTCTGTAACTAAATACTCCAACACAATGGTTTTAGATCCATTAAGAGTGTAAAACACTCAATCCCATAAATACGTTATAGGATCCAGGCACTATCTGAGGGATGCAAAATTATAAATATAACCAGTGCTTAGAAGTCGCAAAAATAACTTACTTTGCTCATTGAACTCTTAGACTTAGGTTACAAGAATAGAGTTGAGTTTTAATTATTACAACTTCTAGATGTGGATTTCAGTCTTATCCCTCTTGATGTTTTCCATACCACTTTCCTAGTAAGACTTTTTGTAAGTGGGACTTCCAAGTTTTCACTTGATCTTACAAAATCAATATTAACCACTCTACCGTGGAGTAACTACCTTACATAATTGTATCTCGATGCAATATGTTGTGACTTATAATTATAAGACTTATTGTATGCTCTAGACAAGGTTGCTTTGTTATCATAATATAAATAAATAAGAGGCATCGGCTTAGGCAAAATAGGAATTTCAAATAATAAATTTCTAAGCCACTTTGTTCTTTCCTTGTTGTAGCTAAGCAAGGAACTCAGACTCCATGGTCGAATGCGTAATGTAAGTTTACTTTTTAAAAGCCCACAAAATAGCAGCTCCTCCAATGATAAAAATTTAGCCGATAGTAGATATAGATTCCTTAGTATCAAAAATCCAACTTGTATCACTGTACTCTTCTAGTACAATGGGTTCACCATTGAAATGCAATCCATAGTCAATTATTTTTCTTAAATATTTCAAAATTCTATAAATTACATTCCAATGCACATATCCTCGATTACTATTGAACATGTTTAATACACCTACAACGAAAACCATATCTGGTCTAGTACAACACATAGCATACATTAAACTTCCTATTACCCTAGAATACTCGAGTTGATCTATAGATCTATCATCATTTTTACAAAATTTGAATTTGAGATTGAAAGGAGTTGAGACCATCCCAGTGTCAAAATGATTAAACTACTTGAGTATTTTTTCAACGTAGTAAGATTGAGAAAAAGAAAATATATTACCATCTCTTATAATTTTGATACCAAGGATAACATCAGCCCTACCCATATCTTTCATATCGAAGTTAATTGATAAAAAACTTTTAGTTTCTATAATAATCTCAATGTCAGTATCAAATATAAGCATATCATCAACATATAAACAAATAATAATACCTTTATTGGCAACAAATTTATTATAAATACATTTATCTGATTGATTTAATTTAAAACCATTTGGTAACACAACTTGATCAAATTTTTCATGTCATTGCTTAGGTGTCTGTTTCAAACTATATAAAGATTTTATTAATTTACAGACTTTCTTTTATTGTCCAGGTAATACAAAACCTTCAGGTTGTTTCATATAAATTTCTTCATCTAAATCTTCATTTAGAAAAATAATTTTTACATTCATTTGATGAATTTCGAGATGATAAATTGATGCTAAAGTCATTAATAACTTGATGGTTGAAATTCTAGCTACTGGGGTATATGTATTAATAATTCTTACAATTTTCAAATGATTTTATGTTAAATTCACACCATTAAGTATAAAAATGTTAATTAAATATATGTTTTATGTGAAATTTTATGAAAAGTATATTGTTCATAAAATTAGTTTTGCTATGGGTTATTTTGTATTAGTTTGACAATATAAAAATAAAATGAAATTATGCATATTAAAAAGAAATTAAATAGGCTCACAAATGACTTTACAATATTTAGCCTATTAAATTAATTTAGGAAAATTTATAAAATTATTTAATTGGAAAAATCACACATATATAACAACAAGTATATTTTAAAATATGAAAAAATGAAGTAGATAATCATATAATTTTTGAATAAAATAAATTGATAAAATGAATTGAAAAGAAGCTAAAAATTAAATAGATGATGTTATTAAAATTATTTGGCTAAGAATCAATATTTAAATTCGTATTTAAAAATATTGTAGCTATACCAGATGCCATGCACCGCCGAAGCACTAGTTTGGTGCTCCATCATCTTCCCCGAATCAATTTTTTATGGCAACGCATGATCAAGTGGCCCCCTTGAATTTTAGCAATGTTAATCAGCCAGCCCTTTCCCGACTTCACCACCGATCTGCACAGTATCAACCATAGAAATCGCAGTCGGCAGCCATGGCGTCCCTCTCTCCGTCCAGTCAAGCAACCCCCATCCGAGGGAAGCAACAAATGAAAATCGAAAGAACCGCCTCTCTTATTTTCTTCTGCAACAACAACAGCTTCTAATCCAATCCCTATATCCAGCGAGTTGCAATCGAAGCCCAATCAATCACAGCATCTGCTACTCCCAATGTTGATGACCAGATGACGACCGTTTGAGCAATATTGGCAGCTGTAACTAACGAAAATTTTGGCAAAACCAAGCAGCAGCCTCTGCTCTAAGCTGATCGCGTAACCCCTATGTTGTTCATGAATCTAGAAATTTCAGCATGCCCAAGCCGTCGATTTAAGCCGCTCAAACCCACTTTTAAATCGTACATCCGGACAAAAATCTAAGTTGTTGCATGATCGATTCAGCTAATCCCCAATTTCAAGCAATCTCTCCCCGTTCCAACCGCCCAATTCATCTTTCGGCAGCTTTCCTTGAAAACCCATCCCAATCATCAATTGCATCAAAGGGCATTAACAACCAGCATCTCCTTCGACCTATCAGGCAGTCGAACCCCATCAGGCAGCAGAACCTTGCCACCTCCAAGTTGCCAGACTAAGCACCAAAAATCGACAGCCCTCCAAGCGGCAACTTTGCTGAAGCCGGCAGTTCGTAAAAACCCAATTTCCATCTGCCCAAAATTTCGACCCTCTTCTGTTTTCGACGGGCAGAAAACCCAACCCGTCTCCATTATTTGCGGCCTACCCCCAAGTAGCAACAAGCAGAAATGGCACGCCATTACAGAAGATCGATACCCCAAACTCGAAGCAGCTGCTGCTCAACCTTTGAATCCTGCTTCCATCTTTCCCCAAACTCGTAGCAAAAATTACCCATTCATTTTCAAGCAAGCAGCTGCAGCAATGTTTAAAGCATGGAATCCCACATCGGTTGGACAACTCCCTATCCCACCTTTGCCTATCTCTAAAAGAGGGTTCCCTCCCAAGTGTGGGACATACTTCTCCAACACATCCTAAGTAGATAATGCTCTAAAGGCTTGGATTGCTCCTCGAAAAGTGGTCTTCGAGCAAAAATTTAAGATAAATAAATTTTTTTAATTGTAGTTTTAAATATTTTGTAGTTATTAATTTTACATTTATAATTTTTAGATTAAATTTGCTACTTTATACTTTGTAATTTTTAAATTAAATTTAATATAATTTTCTTTCTTGCTTTTGGAGATTAAATTTTACTTCTGCAATAGATTTAATTTACGTTGCTGTTAGTTAGTTGCGTTTTTCTTCTCTTTAGTGTCCTCTTCTTTCTCTTCTCTATTTATTTTCTATTCTTTCTCGCTCTAATTTGTTTCCTTGTTTCTCTCTCTACCTCTTTTCTATTCTCTCTACCTTTCCACTCTTTACCCTTTTCTCTTCTCTTTCTAGCTTCTCTCCCTGCTTTCTTTGTCCTCTCTCTCTTTCTCCCCTCCCCTCCTTCCTCTCTCTAATTCCTCTCTTCCTTCTCTCTCTTTCTCTTTCATCTCTTCTTATTGCAAATAAATATTAAATAATTCAAAACCATATAGCCTCTCTGTGGATTTGATCCAACTCACCGTTGTTCTACACTATCACTCGATAGTGGTAACTTTAATGTGTTTTGGTTAATTTTAGTTAAATTAGTGATCATAGTGCTCTTAACGACAAGTATTTGGTTCGTATCAAGTATCACAGAAATCGATACACTCCTTTTATCTATGCTCTTTAGCTACTATTTTAGCTTTAAATTTATCAGTAGATCTATCGACTTTTAACTTTTTTTCTTTAGGTCTTAGTATAATGAGGATGTACACAACTCCAATGCGGGTTAAGAAAAGATGAAGTTATTGTTTTGGTCTCTTGAAATTGGTACCAACATAGTAGTCCAATCTTAGGACATTGGACTTTGTGGGTAGAATGGATGACTGGGGGGCCGTTTATAAATAATAGAAAGGACACAAGATTGAAAAAAAAAATTACCTTAAGATTGTTGGGTCAAAAATATAAAAATTAAGAAAACTAAGGAAAGTGGAAAAAGTGAAATTAAAATCAAGTTTCACTCCAAGCGTGTTACGACGTCACTTTTCCTAAGGCATTTTTGCTACTTTTTTTTGCTGCTTAGGGTAATTTTGCAGTTACCCACAGGATACAAAAAGTGAAACCTGAACTAGAATTGGAAGCGGCACTTTTTCTAGGTAGACAAACACTTGATAACAAAACTTTTGGTTAAATGGAGAGAATTTCAAAACTATATAATAATTTTGCAAATCACCAACTTGAATACACTATGTTTGAATTAGGATAAGGGCAACTTGGACATATTATCACTGATTAAGACAAGATGATGTCTTAATCAAAAACTAGAGGATGAAAGGAGAGGAGTGTGAATTGATTGAATGAATCTGCCGAATGAACTCATATTTATAGCTACCAATTGCAATGATCATCTTTGTTTGAATTGTTTAATTCAAATCGTTGCATCTATTGAGGAACAGTTGCGTGGTAAGAAATATTGTCAAAAGATTGTACATAGCAAGACTCGAACCCAAGACTTGTTTTATAACTGTCAACATCTCCTGTCATTTTAACTATATTAGTTTTGTTGTTTATCTAGGAAACTATATAATATTTATTATAATTTTTGAAAATCTCAACATTGCTTAGGTCAGATGATAAATAGAGGCAAGATGACTATCTTTTTCAGCCAAAACACAACGACAAACATCAAAAGTGATATGAAAATGCTTATGGATTCTAAAAGACACTGGATTGGAAGGAATAAAAGGGCAAAATTCCAATATGTGACAGAGCGAATAAGGAAGAGACTTCAAGGGTGGAAATCAAAATTGTTATCCTTTAGTGGAAAGAAGGTTCTCATCAAAGTAGTGGCCCGAGCCATTCTTAGTTATACCATGAACTTCTTCCTCCTCCCTACATCCTTTTGCAGTAATATAATAGCATGGTTAGTAAATTGTGGTGGATGAGAAAAATAGCAAGAGGAAAATCAGTTGGATCTCCTGGCAAAAAATATGTATTTCAAAGGCCGGTAGTGGTTTGGGCTTTTGTGAGTTGGCTTCTTTTAATAGAGCACTTGTGGCAAAACAAATTCAAAGAGTAGCCATCGATTCCTCCTCCTTAAGTCCTCAAGTGCTGATAGCCAAATACTTCCCTAGTAAAGAGATCTGGAAATGCAAAATACCCTAGGGGTGCTCTCTAGTGTGGAGGAGCTTAGCCTTTGCCCATTCCCCCTGACAATTGGAGTGCAAATGGAGAATAGGAAATGGTCAAACAATCAAATTCTTTGAGGACAAATGAACAGACCAATTGCTTATCCTCACTGAACCCCTACTTGTTGATCTGCATCCCACAATCAAAGTGAACTATTTCTTAGACTCGACCTCAAACAGTAGAAAGGCCATCTAGTTGAAATGGCTATTAGGGTCAAGGGTTGGGAACTTATGCAAAAGGTACCGATTGCTAAGTAAATGGAAGAAGGTAAAATATTTTGGGATCTAGGATTGGATGGAGTGTTTTTTGTCAAGAATGCATATAGATTGACCGTCACATAAATTTACAATCTTTTGAGCTGGCTACAATAGGGTTGGATACAAAGGAAGCTACCATTTTGAAGGCAATCTGGAAAGCAAAGATTCCTAAGAAGATTCAGATGTTTGATTGGAGAATCCTCAAAAACTCCCTATCAACAATATTGAACTTAACCATGATGGGTGTTCCAATCAACCTATCTATTCCCTTTTCAACCATCAAATGAGGATGACCTGTATATCTTTTGGACTTTTTTACTTACAAAGGGGGCTTTTATGGTAAACTACTTCCAACAATTGAATACAAGGCACTTTAGCAATTTCAAGGATATCTTGTATTACTTGGCAATGAATATGGATTATTATTCCTTTCTACTCTATCTCATAATTTGTCAATTTTGGTATGTAAGGAACAAATTGGTTCGTGAAAACGTGAGGATTCCACTACATTATACAGCTGATTGGTGTATAAATTTTCATCATACCAGCTTCTCCTCAGCTCTTCTTCTCAACCAAGATGTCAGCCATTCGATGGGCCAAGCGTAGTGGACTTCACCACAAATAGGTTAGCGCAAACACAATATAGATGTGCCTTGGTCCGTTGCACATAACTTGATGGGCTTTGATGCTGTTTTAAGGGACAAAATGGCATATTTATAGCTTCCTCCAACTTGAAAATATCTAGCGTGGAGAAACCAAGTTGGTTGGAATTTCATGCAATTCTCTTGGGCATAAGGTGGCTAATAAGAAAGGGATACATCAGAGTAATAATTGAAAGTGATGCTTCATTATTGCTTTCATGGTTAAAAGGGCTCGCCAAGCCATTCTCAAATTTAAGGTTTGTATTGAATGAAATTAAACTTTGGAATCCACCAGAGTTGGTAATAGGGTTTTATCACTGCTTTCGAAGGTATGCCCTCTCCTCTTAAATGGATTTTTATGAATGTTGGACTATCCCACTAACATGTATTCTCTCTCAATTGTGTAGGACTCTTTCTGTTCAATTTGAATCTCTTGGGGGCTCTTTCTTTTCCTCGAATTCCTCCCCATCTTGGAAAAGGGTTCGGGGGACAGGAGCATTCCCTTTCTTAAAAAAAGTTGTGCGTAGTGTTACTGGTAGTCAAGATCGGGTTATGCATACTTTTAAATGTAACCATTTGGTTCCGCTACAAATAATATTTAGATTAATTGTGAAGTTCACTACTTTAATATATATTTGGTTGACAACACTACTATAACAAATTTCATTCTATGTAGCTAATTTTTATTGCATATACCATATATATTGGCTGCCTTAATTAAATGTATTTAATTTCATTACGATGACTGGTTGAAAAATAGGTCTCAGATTATTTGACTCTTGACAAATTTATTTTTATCGTGTCACTCTCTAGGATGACTAGATAACTAGTAGAAAACAACTTTAGAGAAAGGGTCGACGAGCTAAGTGTCTTTATCCAATTTTGAATACCGAAACTCCCATCTTACAAAACCTTATACACTCTCACATTAAAGATAGGAATTGGGGTAGATCATATTGGGTCAGAGTTTATCCAACCCTAACCCTACTTTTTAAAAATTTTGTTTAATCCTATTTTTATATCAAGTTAGGACAAGCTCAATTTGACTTTCATTTTTTTAAAATAAGTGCTGGGATAAACTTTGGGGCAAGCTTAATTTGACCTTCATTTTTCTAAAATAAGTGCTAGGATAAATTTTGGGTTGGTATTGGACCGGTTTCACCATAGCAAGTCGAATAAAAATGCGGGTTAAATAAGATGATTTTAAAAATTTATATACATGTCAAATGTAAATACATATCTATGCTAAATTTAAGTATTATTTGCTTTAATATTTTATTAATTATCAAAAAACACATCATTACTAAAACAAAATATAAGAAAATGTAGTATAACTTTATTAAAATAGATTAATATACAATTATATGTGAGAGTTATATATTTGCAAATTCCTCTTACTGATTTTTATATTATTTTTTGGATAAAAAAATTCTTCTATTGTTGATATAGTTAATTATAATAATGGGAGAATTTTGAAAGAAAATAATAATAAGATTTAAACATAGATTTATAATTTTTAATAAATCAATATATGCGGGGTGGGTAAGTATATGGTCAACCCACTTCAAATTTATTTTTAAATTTAGATCAAAATTTCTAACCCAGACATATGCAGACTAAAAAATATTGACTTTACCCAGTCAAAATGGGGTGGGTTAGGAAGGGTTCTGGGTCAACCTACCCCAATTCACACTTATAACTAACATCAACTACTGAGTCATCCTGATGACACTTATAACAATTGATTGCTGACAATTAGGCTTGGGGAGATGATTTGAATTGCGGTCGATACAATGTGGGCCTTATTTGTCGATCCCTGTAAGAAACGATTTAGCTATAATTAACTACTTGGCTGTTGTTTAGTGATGATATTTGTTTAAGTGGAGCTATTTTTTACCTTAGATGCAGCCAAAAGTAATATTTTATGTAATGATTAAAACTTAGCTACACGTAGTAGCTAAAATTCGGCTACGAAAAGTGGCAACATGTAATAATTGCATGTGAAAACATTTCTTATATTGCTACTATTTCTTCTCACTCCTCACAACGTGAAGGTTAGGCGGAATTTGAGACAGAATGAGGGGCAACTCAATATTGTCTCACATTATGAGAATGACAGAGCAACCTCAATATATCTATAGGAATTCAAATTTTGTAACAATTGTCTGTTTGCTAATGTGATTTTTTTTATCATTACAATTGTGCTAACGTAAAGTCTAATTTTTTTTCCACTACGAGCATTTAGACCAGCTTCAAATGAAATTCTAGAAGCAAAATCAAAAGATTTTTGTCACTTTAAAATGGCTATTAAAAATAAAAAATTGTAGTGCTAGTCGGATTGGGATTTAATTTAATCATCACATTAGTGTGGGCCCAAACCAAATCAAGATATTAGTCGAATAAATAAGTGATTAGGTCTTTGTTGTTATGAACCCTTCTTTTATGTAATTCCTTCCATTTTCAATATCTTAATGTTTAATGAAAATTTACTCCATCTATTATATTTATAATCATTTGTATTATCATAAAATCCTTTTATTTGTCTAATATCAATGTGAATGGGCCCCATCTAAAACTGTGTAAGATCTATACAATAAAATAGTCTAATACTAAATATTAATTTTCAAGTTTTTTATTTTTATCTAAACTATATAAAATATCATTACTTTATCTAATAAAAAATCATCATTACTATATGCTTATAGTAATTCTATAAAGTATTCTTATATTCTTATATATTTGTAAAACAATCTAAATTTTTTCATAATTTATATCTGAATTAATATATTTTCAATTAATATGACTCATGCAAATATTTGTTTTAGATGAAACTTAATCTCGTAGATAAATAAATGATGTTAAATACAATAAACAAATTTGAGTTTCTATCAAATAACAAGATTTTAA
Organism: Annona cherimola; assembly: GCA_030490835.1. NCBI lineage: Eukaryota > Viridiplantae > Streptophyta > Magnoliopsida > Magnoliales > Annonaceae > Annona > Annona cherimola. The sequence continues at coordinate 69,756,079 of CM059977.1, forward strand.
ATTTGGCTTATAAGAGAGAAGAGTAGGAGAGGTACCCACTGTGAGCAAAAACAAACGTGGAAACGGAGAAGGAAAGTATCTTTCCAATGGCTTTGGAAGGAGGTCCTTGAAACTCGGAATTTGTTTCTCTCTCGAAAAACCACACGAGGATGCCTTTGAGCTCAGCAAAAGAAAATGTAGTAAGCCATAGACCTGTGGTTAATGGCTTCATGAACCACCATGGACTTATCATATCATTGCTCTTTGTTGGTACAATCAGATGCACGCGACCATCCATATACGGATATGGAAATTCAAACAAATCTAACCTATCAGCTGTGATAGTTGTGTCTCCCACAAATGCATCGTATTCCTGCTCACAATAACATAAATGAATTCACTATTTGTCAAGGAAGCATTCAAGTAGTAGTCGCAGAGCAAAAGAAATTTCGGTGCTAAAAACTTGTTAAATTAGTTCGCTACAAATTAATACTTGTGAGGAAGGTTTGTCAGGATCCTACTATATATATATATATGTATAAGAGGATCTTATTATGTATTAAACACAATAAAATAATGCTTAAAAAGATCCCCACTATTAATGTATGGTATTCTATTTCAAAAAGGAGACCGAACTGGTGTGACTTAAATGATTTATGGTGTTTGAGGATATGAAAAATGTTAAGGATTGAATCTTGTATTCTTTGTGTACTGGTTTGTGAGTGAGAGTATTTAGTGAATATATAAGAGTTTGTATTAATTTTACACAAGTACCTATGAGTATTTATATAATAAGATATCAATTACGGATTGAATGGAGCCCTAGAAAGGAGGCCACAGAGAGAAGGTAGATAGATACGTGGAAGACAACAACGGTGGTGAAGAAGACGACTGTTATAAGTGAATGGAGGTGGGACTTTAAATTGAACAGATTTTGCATCAATGATGTGGATATGCAAGTCAATCGTGAAAAGGCATACTTCAAATAGACTCGGTGTGCCCCGCTTTCATCAAAGTTGCATCAATTTCTTTTTTTTCTTTTTTTTTTTTCCCCCTTTTGTTGTATCAATTTTGGTGGCCATGAAACCTTGGGTGCAAGACGCCGAAAAATCAAACTATCAAAGCAAAAGTCATCAAACACAGATCACTGCTAATAAGGTCTTAGTCATCCAAAGGTGAAATAAGATATAAATGGCGCAGCTAAAAAAGCAATTAAATTGCAAAATGGACGATCAAAAATTCCATTGCGTCTCAAGAAACATGTTCAAATTGCTAATGGGCTTTAGCCTGATTGGTCGAGTAAGTGGCCATGAAGCCATGTGTCTCGAGTTCGTATCCCTCAAGGCAAGGTCCGGCGTACGGGAAAGTTTAATCTACCATAAGATTATAAGTGGGAGCTTATTCTTTTCTGTAAAGATAGGTTAGGGAAGCATGTTGTTTTCCCGTAAAGATTGGTCACGGATTGTTGTCTCTTGTATAAATGATTGTTGTCTCTCGTCTAACTGAGTATGATTGTTGTCTCTTGTATAAATGAGTTTGATTATAATATCAGATGTAATATTGTATAAAATCAAAAAAAAATCAAGCTCGAATTGTTAATCACCACTGATTATGAAATGGTGCATGGGAAGATGTATAAAATCAATAAAAAAAATCAAGCTGAAACTGTAGATGGCCACTGATTATGAAATGATGCATGGGAAGTTGATTTGGTGGTGATCATGCCCGTTGATTAAATCAAGGCCATTCAACTGAGTTAGCAAAGTTGTGAATATGGCAGTAAAGTGGTTATATCCTAACCATCGAAACTGTTCACACCAAACACATGACAATCAAGAGAAAACGGGATAGAAAAGGAGACAATGATATGATTTCATACCCTCATCTTATTTTTGAGTTACGGAATTTCAAAAATAAGAGAAATGATTTAGTATACCCTCATCTTATTTTTGAGTCACGGAATTTCAAAAATAAGAGAAATGATTTAGTGCACCAGGGTGTAATTAGCTTTAGTGCACTTGTTGCAATATAAAATTTGTTTTTTTTTTTTTTTTTTTTTTTTTACATTTTTATGTGAGCTCAAGCATAAATGTTTCACATATACGATTTTTATATTTTTAAATATTTAATTTTGAATTTTAGAGATTAAATAAATAAGGCATTTCTCATGTGTTATTTTTATTTTTAAAATTCAAATAAAATATTTAAAAATATGAAAAAATATAAAAACTAAATATATAAGATGCTTATGCTTAGACTCATATTTGAATTTTTAAAAAAACTTATAAAATGTTCTTTAAAAAAAAGCAGTATGTACATGGGTGTACTCGAGCTAAGTGCATTTAAGTGTACTACCAAAAACCAAGGCATGCCAAAGTCCTACCACATGCAGTCCTAATACAATACACTCAAGTATATTTACCCTCAGTGCATCTAGGTGTAAAAATTCATTTTTTAATTTTTTTTAAAAAATTTAATACAACTGTTAATCTAAATGTATTTAATATGTATATCGAGTTTGATCATTTTTAGATATTTTTTGGATTTTTTTAAATAGTCGTATTTTTATAATTTATAAATCTCCAAAAATGATAAAACTTGATGCACGTATTAAATATACTTAGATTAATGGTTGTATAAAAAAATTTCAAAAAATTAAAAAATTAAATTAAATACAATGGGATGCACTAAGCCAGAGTAGATTCAAGTGCATTTCGTCAAACGCCCATCATATCACTCCCTCTTTCACACCTCTAAAAAGTTAAAAGCAATTAATGCCAGACCTCAAATAAAGACGAAATACATGGTGCGATGCATGGATGGAAATTTCCCAGCACAGGAATCTTAGCATGCTACGAGATTAACGGAGGCATCTCTCATGAAAGCAAGCTTGCATGCGAATTATTTAAAGCATGCGTGAGATAGGACATGTTTTTGGCTCGGTAAGTTTTTGGACCATCAACCATACCAAGAGATGGATGAAATGGTGCTACCATTCAAATAATGCAAAGCCATAAATTGCAGCAGCAAAAATTACAGATGCCTTGATACTAAAGTCATCAAGAGAAAAAGAAAAAATGGACGGTAAAGATTTGGCATCCAATGGATGGATGGACAGGATTATGTAAACATTCATCCTAGCTATTCACACATGTTTGGCTGAGCACATGCCACGCAAGGATGGAGCAAAAGATGAGGTGCGTGGCTTCATTAGGCACACTTAGTTTCAATCCATGGGAAGAAAAGTCCATCCCATCAATAGAGTTTGGTGGAATGGGATGGTAAAACATTATGCACGTTCTTCCGCAGATGATTCAACAACCCAATAATTATATTTTTTTCAATTTTATTTTTATATTATAATTTTTTAATTATCTTATTTATTTTAATTTTATCTCTATTATTTAATATCAATCACATAATTTTCAAAATACTATTTTTCTTATTTTTATCTTATCTCACAATTTCACCAACTTTTTCGTTCCCAAAACATGAGCGTTCGGGTAATTTTTTTCTCTTCCTCCAACCCAAAGAAGAAATGGCAGCAATCTACGCCTTGGATTAGTGATGTCGACAAGCCATGCAATTCAACATGCAAACTTGTAGCTGGAGCATACTACTAGAAATGCAAAGTGAAGCACATATATACGAATAGTATTGTATATGCGAACCTTGCCATGAACTGTATAGATGAGGCGATTGTAGTAATCCGGTTCACGATTACCCTCTTGGACAGCAAAATATTCATAAGTAATTTTATAAGGCAACGTCGCGATTGCTGCTTCAAAAACGTCGATTGGGAAACCAGTTGGTGTAGTTCTTCCTTCGAGGTTAACGTGATCCACTTTCATAAACTCCCGGAAGCCAGTTTTCATTGGAACCCCAACGCGTAAATGTGGTGTGATCAGTTGTTTTGCAGAAATATTAGTCGATTTCTCTAGCCAGAACACACCTGCATGCATATGTGCAAATTTTAATTCTACGTTAACCAAACAGACATAACACCACCACCACCACCACCACCATCAGCATCATGATCATCATCAACAACAACAGTAATGAAATAATTAAATGAACTTACTTTTCATATATAATACTTAAAAAATCATTTCCTAAATTAGGGATAAGACATAAATAGCCAATTTTAATCATGATATTTAATTACCAGGATAACTTTTCTCCTTTAGAAAAAGGGATAGATGTAAATATTGATTCACTTATTTCATTTAGTCAAATCTCATCAACATTGTGGTGTGAATATGCATCAGAAGAATCATATTATCTTCAATCATGAGAAAAAAAGAATGGCAATACCAATAACTGATAATCAATTGCCTAAATAATCAAGGATTAAAGAAGCAATTTACATACATGCATATACAAAGAGAGAGGTGGAATCCGCTAGAAGATATATGAAGGCTGCATCCATGCAGCCAGTATGTATCGAATTATTATATATTCTGTGGATATGTATACCTGCCGATTCGTTGCTGGAATTGCATGGGGTATTAGAGAAGCGTGCTTGGGGGGAGGCGTTCTTGTAGAATTCATGAAGTACAACCGATACACATGTACCATTGCCTGCTGACGCTGTGGAATCATCAGCTTCTACTAATACGGATGACAGGCCAGCTGAAGAAACAAGAAGAGAATAGAAGATGAACTGCAGAATAATATCCATGACGAGCGATATGATCGACTACTCACGCAACCAATGAATTATATATGAGATTTTGAGAAGTATGATCACGTATAGATAAAAACTATATATAAGTCTGTCAACGGCAGATCCGTAAGTGATCTATCTTGATTTCTTCTCATCGGATTATCTATTCCTTTTCTATTCTATTTTAATATCTTTTAAATAAAGATATTCAGATGGTCCATTATGCCAAAAATTAAATCACATTTGTATTTTTCGGACAAATACTTTGTATAACGTGGGTAGATATAATATATATTTTTTGTTTTAGAAGCCTTGATTGTTAACGTGATGCGTATATATATTTTGGACCTATCTGAATGCATTTGAAATTAGTTGGGGTGTATAACACATAATATATCTTATTCTATACTCAGTTTTATATTTGCCATAATAGATGGAAAGAATATTAAATTAAATTAAATTTTAATTTAAGATGGAGAAGTGGTGATTGCCGAATTTGGATGGTGATAAAATTGAATTTGATACAAAACCGTTGCTGATGCCGATATCCATATTATAATAATAAGTTATATATGTATCTTTACGGAAGCTTGAAACCTCTAGGGACCACGACTGATACTTTATAACATAATATATTATACGTGTAATGGAAGTTTAAAAACTCTAGGGTTGGTACTTATGTATATTTTTTGAAAGCTTAAAACCTCCATGATCAATCATATATGTATAATTTTATGATCATGTGGGCTTTATTTTGAGATAACTCAATTGTAATTGTGATGCAATGAAGTTACACTTGAATATTTCTTTCTTTCTCCCCCTTCTCTCTCTTTCTCTTTCTCTCTCTCTATATCTATAAGAACCAATCTTGTGCAGACGGATTGCACCATAATATCAGTGTAGTTGGCTGCAAAACAAGTCACATATATATTAAAATGTAATAATACCTTATACAATCATTTTATCCATATAAATAATATACATTAAATGGTTTAGATCTTGAAAATACTGTTTTAAAATTGATATTTAAGTTAAACTATTTTATCACATTGATTTCATACCATTTTAAGACAGGGCATATACACATGCTAGATTTTGATAAAATTAATATACTATCAAAATAAATGATTTTAAATATAATTGGTGGGGTAAATATTAATTTTAATATATGTGAGGCCTATTTTGGGTGGTCTATACCATAATTATGGTGCAACCCGTCTACATTTAAATATTTTTCTATATATATATATATATTATATAGGCTTTCGTTTCTACATAACTAGGTTACATAGAAGTGATTTCATGTAACCCTTTTAAATTTTAAGATATTGATGATTGTTTAAAAGTCAATATATTCATTGTATTTAACAACATTTATTTATCTAATAGACCAAATTTCATCACAATCAAGTATATTTATGGGTTACATTTGCTCAATATATATATATATATATACTCATATGTAAATTATGAAAAATGATTAGATTCATTCACAGAAGTATTAGAATGTAATCATACTTTATAGAGTAATTTATCTGTATATCAATAATATTTTAGATAATTTAGCTATTTGAAAAACCAAGGCATGTGAAAGCCGGATCGTATCAGACTCACCCTTTCAAAATTAAATGCAATTAACGCATGAAATGGAATCAACATAAAATAGAAAGGAAATCTCAGCATGCTACGAGATTAATTGAGGCATCATCCCATGAAAGCAAGCTTTCATGGAAATTTCTTAGAGCATGCGTGAGATAGGACATGCTTTCGGCTTGGTAAATGCTCGGACTATCAACCGTACAAAGAGATGGATGAAATGGTGCTGCCACTCAAATAATGCAAAGATGCCTTGATACTAAAATCATTACAAGAAAAAATGGACGGTAAAGATTTGGCATCCAGCGGGTGGATGGACAGGATCTTATAAACATTTATCCCCATCTATTCAAACATGTTTAGCTTAGCTCATGCCACGCAAGAAGGGAGCAAAAGATTAGGTGACGTGGCTTTCACTAGGTACACTCATTTACAATCCACGGAAGGCAAATTCCATCCCATCAATCTCTTAAGGGTATTTTTCTTCTCTCTCCCTCAGCCGAAACAAGAAAGGGCAGAGCAATATAAGCCTTAGATTGGTGATATCGATAAATCTAAGCCATGCAACTCAATATGGAAACAAGCGGCAGGAGCACACTAACAGCAGATGCAAAGTGAAGCACAAAGAGCCATATACGTGTGTGTATATGCATGAATAATACTGTGTATGCGAACCATTTAATTACATTGATATTTTAGATAGTCTACATGTTAAAGAAGCTACTTTAAAATTGATATTTTACAATTAAACCATTTAATTACATTGATTTTACACATTAATAGATGAGACTCATGCATAGTGAAATTTTTAAAAATTAAAGAGTTTTTAGGATATTATAAATGATGGTAAATATAATGAATAAAGTAGATTTTTCATCAACTATCAAGACTTTAAAACGAAAGAAGTTACATAAAAAGGAAGTTTTACAGAAGCGGGACCGATATATATATATATATATATATATATATATATATATATATATATATATATGTTACATGGAAGTGGACCCATGTAACCCCCTTAAAATATAAAATTTTGATCATTAATGAAAAATCCAATCCATTCATTGTATTTATTATTATTATTTTTTTATTTAGAAGACCAAGTTTCATCCCAATCAAGTATGCTTATAGGTAACATTTGTTCAAATATATATATTCATATGTAAATTATGAAAAATGCTAAAATCTATTTACAAATGTATTAGAATATATAATAATACTTTATAAAATTATTTATTCATATAGAAATAATATTTTGGACGGTTTAGATGTCAAAAATACTACTTTAAAATTGATATTAGCATTTTTAATAATTTACACATAAATATATACATTTTCTAACAAATGTGGCCCATAAACATATTTGATTGGGATGAAACTCGATCCCTTAGATAAACAAAGGATGTTAAATACAATGAATAGATTAAGTTTTTCATCAAAAATCAAAATCTTAGATTTTAAAGGGTTACATGAGTCCGCTTGTATGTAAGCAAATGATTTACATGTTAAAAAAGTCATCTTAAAGTTGGTATTTACATCAAACTATGTTATTACGTTGAATTTACACCATTCTCGGATGGGGCCCATACACATATCGAATTGGAATGAAAATTACTATGGTAGTAGAATACATCATTTTAAATACAATAGGTAGAGTAGATTATAAATTTATGATCACGTGGGGCCTATTTTGATGTAACTACACTGTAATTACTGTGCAGTTGTGCTATTACTAAATATTTCAATATCTATAAGAGAACTTTTCCTATGCAGTGAAACTACACCATAATTAAAGGCGCATTTGGCTGATAATGGCCCCAACATGTATTTAAATGTATTGATACTTTATACAATCATTTATCCATACATAAATTTCATAGAAAATGATTTACAAATGGAAAAATATCTTTAAAATTATTATTTATATCAAATTATTTTATTACATTGAATTTATATCATTTTTAGATGGGGTCTATACACATCCAATTGGAATAAGACAGAGATTGTTATAGACGGATTTGCAAAGAAGTACGTGAATAACCCATAAAAGGACATTGTGCCACTGATTATAGGAAATGGCAAGAATCTCTCCCAAATACCCAAAGGCAAAAATGGCTATAAACTTCCAGAAAGTGATTCACTGTACTACTTCTATAAATATTTGGAAGTTGAAATAAAAAGGATATGTGATTATAAATCCAAATTCACTTGTTCTCATTATTGTTAACTGTCCATTTCTAGCATTATATTTCTGCAAATTAGATGATCACAGGAATAAAGTAGGAATGATTTAGGATAAATAGAGGTAGGTACATGTATAAATAAAGTCAATTGTGTGAAAAATAATTGAAATATAAAAATAAAAATGAAAAATATAAAATTATTGGGCATTTAATAAATGAAATTCTACAGCGAACATTGCATCCACACTTCTCTTTGCTGCGTGACATTCCTAAATGCACTCCTCAAAAATATGCTACTTTCACGGAAAAAGATATAGCTCATGTTTCATTGATGATCTTTACGCAATATATACTTAGTTTTTTTATTTCGTTATTAGGGTCAACAAGTCTATGTCTCTTTCGTTTTCTTGATGCAAATTTTCTTCCGTCTGTAAATAAAGAAGAAGAAGTCAGAAAAATATTTGGGTTCGAGCTGTTATACGCAAAATTTTGGTGTGACTCTTGATTAAAATTCATACACGATGATGTTTTAACAAGATCAAATCTAACTCTATTATTCTATTTTATATACTTAAGTAAAAACCAAGAAACCATCCTAATTGAAAATTCTATCAGGCCATTGAATTAAATCAAAAAGATTTTAAATAAAACATTTAAACATCTTTACGGCAACATTCTTCAATCAATATTTTTTTTAGTAACTTGTCTGAGTACCCCATTCAAGAAAAATGATCTGGTTGTATCTCACTATAAAACATCATTAATCATTATACATGAGCTCAAGAAAATCTTAATATTACATGGACAATTTGAGTACTGTAAGGAATAAGGATAGGGTGGTTATCGTCCATTCATTTATTCTTGTTCCGTATAGAAAACGAACTTCTTCCACTGCAGGGGAAACAAGTTGTACTCTCCCATTGAAATTTCAGGAAAAGATCCCAGAAGCCGTAGTTAGCAATCATAGAAAAAAAATCACGATGACAGCATTCTCTATTGTTTGAGTTTAAGTACTAATAAATGGAAACAAGGAGTAATTAGACCAGAATTGTACTAGACAAGGAAAGTTTTCCTTATTCATAAAAATATCATTATAAGAAAGAAATTTTTCTTCGTATCTGTAAACGTTTTTTTAATCAAGATCTTTCCTTGCTAATAAAGGTTGCAAAAAAATATTTTCTTGTAGTAAAAGTTCCCAATTCTACAAAACTTTATTTTTATTATAACCTTATTCATTTTTATGTGGTGGCAATTCATGGAAAATACACTCTCATAAATAGTACTTTTTATTGGTATTGTATAACATGGCTTATAATATTACAAATTAAGTTCATATACATCGGAGGCAACAAACTTCCACCTATCCCTCACCTAGCTCTAAAAAGACGCTATGCTCCCATTATTTTTTAAGAAAGACCAATTACTTCTATCCTTGTATATAGGCTAAAGTCCCATTAGTCTTCAAACCTATGCACAATACCTTGCTAGAATTCATATGCGCAGCGTTGTGGGCAATGCTCGATTGGTCTCATAAACATTACTTAAATAGTACATAAAATTATGTAAAACTTCAATGGTCTGGATTCATGTGAAAAATGGCAGATTTTGTACGAAAAATGTACTCAAATTAGTTCTACCCATGTTGCTCCATCGACAGACTTGAAAAATATTTTTTTATTAATATGCTATGGGCCTCATAACTTCTACTGAATCAAAATATGGTCATTTAAAATTTACAGTTTCTTTTATCACTTTCCGAACCTTCAACGACCAAGTACTCGTTTTTAATTCTCCTTTGCAATACATTAATTTTGAATCATTTGCTAGAGTGGGGGTTAGAGGATACTGATAATTGGTTCTGTACGTGAATTCCATGTACCATCCATACGAATCATTTGCTAGCGACAATAGGTAGAAAGAGAAAAAGGCTCTCCTATTAAAACCAGAAATCCGTATATGGTAATATTGTCGGGCTTGTGTTTAGTTGAGTTGGGGTCAAGCACTCATTAGGTTCTTCTCCTGCTTTTTTCAGGCAAGCAATTTACCGCATCTTTTTCTCCTGCTTTTAATTTGCCAACTGAAAATTTATTTACAATGTTATATTTTTTCCTATTTCATATTATATAGCTTACAAGATCTAACAAATTTCCGATAATTAACTTACAATATTAAAAAGGTAATTAAAGCTCCTCACATAAGAGACAAAGCTCCCACACCAGCTGTGCAACTGCCCCATATCCGGTGACGCCAAATTCATGGAAAGGTGTTCCCATGAGATAAAATATGAAGTAAGGGTCTTTTAGTAAATTAACAATGCGTGTATATTTGTTTGAAAATATGAATATGTTTGGTTTTTTGATAAAGTGCATAACATCTCAATCCATTCCATTCATTTAGTGGATCACTTACAAAAACATATGTAAACATATTTTTCATTATTTGACATTTTGTAAAAAATATTATTTTTTACTAAGATTCCATTATAATTGGTAAAGTTAAAAAATATACTTTATATTATAAATTATTTTATATTATTTAAAGTTCATATAAATAAGGTATTGTCAAAAATAACAATTTTGATATCTATTTCTGAATTTTTGAAAATTAAATAATATTTTTATTTTTCTCATTTAACCACATCTAACTTTCATTTTATATATCTAATTGTGATTTAACACCCGTAATGTGATTTTGTACTCTTTATAATATCATTTATGCCCTTGGTACATAATTTAAAATTTAATTGATAGAATTTAATGGTTGTAATTAAATTTAGCGACATCTAACCGCATCTAACTGGATCTAATTTTTATATTAATAATTTAATCCTAATTTAACTCATGTAATATCATCATAGGCTCTTAAGTAGGTAATTTATTCCTTAACATCTAAAATTAAAATACAGATAATATGATTTAATAAAATCCACTTAAACGTAGCTATATCTAACCGTGTCTAACAGCATTTAATCAGATATAATTTTTATATTAATAAGTTAATCCTAATTTAACACCTGTAATGTAATCGTAGACTCCTAATTAGGCCGTTTGTACCTTAATATCTGAAATTAAAACTCAAATAATATGATTTAATAAAATTCACTTAAATCTAGCCACATCTAACTGCAGCTAACTGTGTTTAACCATATCTAACCGCATTTAACTGTGTCTAATTACATCTAACAGCATTCAACTAGATCTAACTGGTTCTAATTTTTTACATGAATAAGTTAATCTTAATTGAACACTTGTAAAATGATTATAGGCTCCTAATTAGGTCATTTATACTTTAATATCTAAAATTAAAACTCAGAAAATATGATTTAATAAAATCCACTTATTAATAAGTTAATCCTAATTGAAGCCTATAATATGATCATAGGCTCCTAATTAGGTCATTTATACTTTAATATCGGAAATTAAAACTCAGATAATATGATTTAATATAAAACTACTTAAATATAACTGCGTTTAACCACATCTAACCGCATTTAAGTTTTGAAATTAATAAATTAATTTTAATTTAACACTTATAATATGATCATAGGCTCTTGATTAGGTCATTTATACCTAAATATCCGAAATTAAAACTTACTTAATATGATTTAATAAAATTCATTTAAATCTAGCCACATCTAATTGCATCTAACCGCGTCTAACCATATCTAACTACATCTAACTGCACCTAACCATGGCTAACAATGTTTAATCGTATCTAACAATATCTAATTTTTTATATTAATAAATTAAACATAATTTAACACTTGCAATATGATTATAGGCTCGCGATTAGGTCATTTGTATCTTAACATCCAAAATTAAAACCCACATAATATGATTTAGTAAAATTTACCTAAAATTAATCACATCTAACCCATTCTAATCATATCTAACCGCGCCTAACAACATCTAACCGTATTTAATTTTTTGTGTTAATATTGATATAAATTAAATTTAATCAATATTTTAACCTAAGTTATAAATTATTATTTCAATTAAATGCATATTAAATCTTTTAAATTTTTACAATTAAATATTAATATTTATATATTAGTGAATATAACTACATCTAATTTTTTATATTAATAATTCAATCCTACTTTACATATGGAATATGATATTGACTCCTAATTAGGTCATTTATACCTTAATTACCAAAATCACAACCTACATAATATGATTTAAAAAAATTCTCCTAAATCTAACTATGTCTAACAACATCTAATTTTTTATATTAATAAGTTAATCCTAATTTAATGCCAGCAATATTATCCTAGGCTTCTGATTAGATATAATTTGAAATTAATTTTGATTTGTAATGCATACTTCATCAACAAAAAAATATAATGCATATAATTTTTTTATTGTGAAATATATGTGCATGATAATTTAAGAAAATAATATAACATCTAAATTTTAGATTAATAGGTTAATTCTAATTAAACACCTATAATATCATCTTGGGCTTCTGATTATATGTAATTTGAAATTAATTTTAATTTGTAATGCATCTTTCATCAACAAAATAATATAATGCATATAGTTTTTTCTATTTCGGGATACATGTGCATGATAATTTAAGAAAATAATATGGCATCTAATTTTTTACATTAATAAGTTAATCTTAATTTAACACCTCTAATATCATCCTAGGTTGATTAGATGTAATTTGAAATTAATTTTAATTTGTAATGCATATTTCATCAATAAAATATATAATGCATATATTTTTTTTATTGTGGAACACCTATGCATGATAATTTAAGAAAAAATGATTAAAGTAAACTAAGTATTAATTTTAATTTATATTGCGACTATAGTGAAAATTATTTTTAGATTAATGAAAATTTATATTTTCGAAGTAGATGAAAATAATTATTTTGATTCACGTAGTTTGTGTCTACTTTAGTCTTTATTATAAAAATTAATTTAATTAAAATTTCATGAAATAAATGGGTGATACTTGATATTTTAAATCACGTCTGCAAGTGCAATATGTACATGATATCAAATATACCACTAAAGCACTTGTGAAATATACCTAACTTTTTTAAACTAACTTAATAATTAAATTCTTAGATTGGTGGAAAATCATTTTTTGGAGTAGATGAAAATAATTATTTTGATTAACTTAGTTCATATTCATTTTAATATTTTTTGAAAATTAATCTAAACTAAAATTTAGAAACAAGTTGGTCTTTTAAATTAATTTTCCATTACTATCAATTTTATACTGCTTGAATTGCACTCAGTGCTTTCATTACAGTTATTCAGCTGAAAATTCTGCCTAATTCGAAATCCCACTCGAAAGGTGGATTTAGATATTTGAGCTCCGCTGGGTGGGTTGGAACATGAAGGCTGATGAATGCCATGAAAGCGGGATTCAGAAATTTGACCTCGGGCTAGCAGAATTCCAGATATTCTAATTCAGACGTTTGAAATTCGTAGGGGTTCGTAGGATGTCCGATTATCAATCGAGCATGGAGGCAGTTACATGCATAAATAAAGTCAATTGTGTGAAAAATAACTGAAATATAAAAATAAAAATGAAAAATATAAAATTATTGGGCAGTTAATAAATGAAATTCTACAGCTAATACTGCATCTACACTTCTCTTTGCCGCGTGACATTCCCAAACGCACTCCTCAAAGAGGGACCCAACTCATGGGAAACGCTTCCTGCATTTCTCTCGTGGGAAGCGTCATCTCCACCATCAATTTTCAATATATGGCTAGAATGAGTTGGGGCATTTTGGGGAGCTCGAAAAATGTAAGGGAGGCAGGGAAACGAAGGTTACCTACTCGCCTGCTCGGTTCCATGGGTTATCAGCTTCAATGGAGAAATCATGCGTGTTTGCTAGTCAATTTTTGGCCAATGGAGATGAGTTTCTTTTGTTGATTAGGGGACGCTGTATGTCGGAATCGCCAAACCTGTGATGGTTTCTGTTGATGGATTTCAGAGAACTCACTGGATTCTATTAATGGTTTTTTTGTTAGATGCAGATCAATGGTTTTGGTGGAAGATTGCTGGATTTCTGTGGATCTTGGCCTGTTGCCAGTTGGCCATGGAAGATTAATGATATTTTTCTTCTTCTTCATTGTCGGTGGGTTTGGATTTTTTGGCGAATTTAGAGTTAGGCATGGGAGAGGACGGATCTATTATGGCTTCCCCATTAGACATTGGATTGATGAATTAGATTTTTGGATGATAGCCGATGGAGATCGAATCTGGGTTGGATTGTGCAGCCATGGATGCCTTGTGTGAAAGATGGGTGATGGAGAAGATCGATGCAGCCATAGCTACTGCGTCATTTTCTGGCTCTTCCTGGCCTGAGAAGAGCTTTTCTTCTTTCATTGGCTTAAAACGCAAGCCAACCCGCGCGTTTGGAAACTTCTCTACAGCCATGACTCATTCTGTTTTGGGAAGGATGGAGGAGATGGAGCACCAAAATTGGTGCTCCGACGAGTAGATCCAAAATGGTGCACATGTGTTTTGGTGCTCCGATAGTGTATCAAAAATGTTACACATGCAACTTAATTATTGAACTATCTGAGCCACAAAAGCAACGTCTAATAAAATTTTTCATTTTTGAGTTCGTGTATATTTTCTACAAATTTCAAAATTAAAAAATTTCACAAATCTCAAACTTCCCCAAATAATGCAATTTCACTAATATAAAAATATAATATTTAATTGCATAATTTTGAAGGGTTTAATATGAATTTAACTGAAATAATAATTTACAATTCATATTGAGGTTTATTTTATTCTATTAATTTTCATTTTTTATTTTTATTCAATTCAAAATAATATGAATGATATGTAGCGCACTGATGGGCAAGTCAATAGCGGCTACCAATAAGACAGGATCGGTGATAATGGGGAGAACACACAGGCGCAATAAAATAAATTATGATATAATATCGAATGTTTTATAGACTACTATAAATTAGATATCTCATCACCTATAAACCGAGTTACATCCAAGTGCTCAAATTCATAAAATATATAGGTAATTAGATTGTCCCTACATCACTCTTAAAAACTCAAAATAAATAATCAAATTTGGATTCATCATGTCCTAGTTCGATCTGGTGTACCAACCCTATGTTGGTCTCCACCCGCGTACCTGTCATCTAAATTAGGATAAAATAGGGTGAGTCCGGGCAAACTCAGTAAGTAGAACTAAAACATAAATTAAACAAAATGAGTTTTAAAGAATATGCATATTTTCAAATAAATCATAAATCATGTTCGAATCAATACCATATGCATGCTCATGATCAATCATTCCAATACATACACATGATCTTCTGATCACATAAGTTAAATCTAATGGGGAGGTTCGATATCTTGCCCCGTCTTACATTAGTGCTAAGCACGAGAAAATCAAACGTGGGAAACACTATACCAAGTCAAATGACAAGGAAGTGAATGTGATATCCTGTCATGATCTCCACACACCCATGGCCCCCCACAAACTTACGCCCATGGCTCAACTCAAACACTCGTGCCTGAGCACCAGTTTCTACATACTGGTCTCACAATAAATATCAAAAAATGATTGAACACATTCGTGGCTCCAAATACCACATCACAATGGCCTGATGATTTATCATGGCCCAGAACCGTCAATGGCTAAACCATACCTCGGTCCCCAATCGGCGGTATGTCATCGATCGTCATCGATGATCACAAACAACACTTCTCAATCGGCATCTTTAGCCATGGCTCATGGAAATGCTAAGACACCATGCACACATGCATATGTCCAAAATATAATACTAACATATACCGTTTATAAATCAAGTTCGAATTCGACATCATAATAAATCAATCTCAATCCGATCTAATCATTTCAAGAAAGATACAAATCATCGACATCCAAAATATACATGCCCGAGAAATATAAAATAATTCATTCAGTTCAAAACAAGTCCTACTTACCTCTTTTACTTTCAAATTATTCTTCCTCCGCCCGTTTATATGAAAATTCTAATTCAAAACATATAACGCTAGTCAACATAGATTCGTTATTGCCAACCATACTTTTTTTTCCAATGATTACTATGTGGCAAAATCCTAATCTCAGGAGGACTTCTAGGTTCTTAGGGAAATTTTCAAAGTGGTAACACTTTCAAATTTTCCTTAGTATTTATTCATATTTTAGCCTAGTTCATCATATTACAAAATCTTATCATATAAACACATAAATTCCAACATCTTATAGTTTAACCAAATAACAACGTAATATTAAACAATAATTTAATAATATAATCTAAACAAAATTTAATAATATAATTTAGTTGTATAAACAACAATTAATGTTATTATCAAAAGTTAACAGTGATTAATGTTAAACAAGCAAGCATACAAACTTTTAAATGATGTACAATAATCATTAGAAACTTTTTTTTTGTGCATTATATTAATATAGATCCATCCACAATTGCGAACCCACCCTCCTATTAATATAAATCTATCGAAAGAACCCACAAGTTTAAATTTCTGATTATAATTATTTTAATTGATATATAGTAACCAAGAAAGAGAATACGTAGAATGGATTCCAGAAAATCTTTAACCGGTTTTGATGTTTGTTTAAATGTGAAGTATTTTAGCTTTTAGTTTGTACGTCAACTTTGCATGCCTACAATTTAAATTTCATATTTTGAATATTTTTAAGGTGTTACAAAATAAATTCTCTACCGACATTTGTTTTGTTAAATGAAACTTTGTAAGGGTTCGTTTAGCCTGCGTATGTATCTATATATTTGTGTATATTATATATTAAATGTTATTAAATAATGTGTATATTTGAATACTTACTATATCTGCACATATATATATATATTGGTGCATTTAACTTATATATATTTTCCAGTTAATATTTCTACCTTACCCACCACGATCCAAATTCTAATATCATCCTTACCATAATAATTTATTTAGTAACTTTCATTTCCATGAATTCTATATGTGTAAATCTCGTCTGTGTATTCAACTTATATTAATCTCACTCCTTCTATACCTCAATCATTTACAAAATTTAATCGTTAATTCTATTCATATCCGTGTCATTTAAACTTCAAATGTTCATTTAAATGACAATACGTACCTGTTTATTTGGGGAAGAAAAATAAGAGCTAAGGCCAACCTCCTTAATTATCTTTTCACCAAATCTCCTAAATTATCTCTTCGCCATATCGCCTATTGGATGATGGTGTATTCAAATTTGAATAAAGGTCGAGTGCCAGCTTCCTCCTTTTTATATATACACTCTATCCCAATCCAGTTTTCATGAATCGTCGCTAGTCCAATTTTCATGAATCGTCGCCCTATTATTAAAAAATCTCAATAAAAGAAAATATTTTAAATAGTATCAAGTATCTCGTATCCTTTAATAGTCATGCTTTGCAATCCACGTAGGAATGATCATATCTTCTTCTTATTTGTTTTTTTTTTATCTTTAATTCATGAATCTAAATTAAATGGGAGCCTACCCCATTTAATTTAATGGAAATTGATGCCAATGGATATACATGGTTCATGTATATCATAGAGTTGTATACGTCATTCTAAAACCATGAAATTATTAGGCTAGAATCATCTCCATTTAACTCATGTTTCCCATCCAAATTATTTATTTACATAAATAATTACTTGCATAATTATTTAAACTATTCTAATTTAACTTATTTTATAATTATTTAATTAATGCTAACTTGATTAATTATCTATTTGTGGCCCATTTGAAAATTACGAATTCGGCCATATTGGTCTATGCACTTTTGTTAATTCATTTAATAATTATGGTAGTATATAGTATATAATAATTTATCATATTTATTAAATTAAATTTCTACTCCCAATTTCTAATATTAATTTAAACAATTTAACAAACCAATCTCACCTTTACATATACATTTCTTAAATTTTAGTATTTACTTGTTCTCATAAAATATCTATATTCTTTTAGATTTAGGTGGACACACGGCTTAACTAGTAGTCACCTCATTTTATTATTTTTATTTTTCAGTCTATGTATAATACATATATACCTCGTATATATTTAATTCCCATAATTTTTATCTAATTTAATTTGATATTATTCGCATATTAATTTATAGCAAAAGTTCATTTGTATTTAGTTCAGGTTTTAGTTATTCATTTTAATTTTACACAATAATAAATCATTATTTATTTATTTAAATAGTATCATACTTTCACGATTTTAATTAAAATTACATAACCTTAACTTGCACTTTATTTGCATGCTAATAGTAAATTAAAATTCATAAAGTAAATTAGGGGTTTACATGATATATGAGAATTCAACATTTTTATTTTTATTTATATGTAATAATATAAATATATTTTATTTATGTGTAATTATAAAATCTTAGTTGAATGCATACGTATCATTTTCACCTAATACTCCTGCATGATCATTTCAACCTAACTCTTTGAATGACATTTACATCTAGCTTTTGCACTAACTAGTACCTAAATAAGTAGTAGACGCCATAACGTCCATGAAGAAGGTAAGAGGTATAAGTAAGATTTGATGCAGATAAACAATTTTAATATGCTAAGGAAATCGATTTAAATTAATTATTATTTTAATTATAACTTTATCTTTTTATTTATTTTTTAAAATTATTTTTTCCAAATCAAGGTTAGTTCTAAAATGAATTATTAAGTATATATCTTTTGCAAAATATTAAATAGACAATAATATATTATTGTCAACATAAATTTAATTGAAAATGCTCATATTTATTTTTAAAAATTCATACATATAATAATTAATATAGTTTTATATATTTATTTAAATTTTTATTGTATTCAATTTAAATTATTTATTATTATTTTTAAGTATAGATTTATATATTTATTCCGTTTTTAAATTATTTAGAATCATAAAAATTGAAGAAATGTCCATGAATTAGAAAAAAATTGAAGATATAATTTATTTTCTAGATATAATTATTAATATAGTAATGTGTTTACGAATAGGCGAGTAGGCTGGTGGGCGGCAATATCAATTTTTACCCTTTTTATGCTAAAGCATTGCAAGTGTGTGAGTTGGAGTATGAATTTTACCTTTAAATCATGAATTTTTTTTTATCAATTTTCTATTATTCAATTGATTTATTTTTAATTTAATTTAAATTAATATCTATATTTGTTTTACTTTTGAAATAAAATTATAATTTATTTTTAAATTAAAATTTAGGAGTTCATATTTCTGATTATAATTAGTCTGGTTTAAAAGATGTAAATAGTTGTAATCGTTTGAGCCATGGTTTACTTGATTTTACCAGTTTAGAAAATTCATCTTACAATTCATGTACTATTCAAGCAAAGTTTTTTTGAGAAAGAGAAATGAGAGAGGGAGGCTGCTCGCGAGTAGGCCATTTTTTGACCAGATGACGATGTTGCTTTTTTTTTACTTCACCTAAGTGCATAAGACCACATCTCTAATTTAAATAAATATAATTTATTATAGTTTTATTTTGTAAAAGTCATATATATAATAATTATTAAAGTTTTATATATTTATTTAAATTTTTATTTCATTCAATTTTAAATTACTTACTTTTTTAAATTATAGATTTATATGTTTATTTACTGTTTATATACGTGTTAATCTGTTAATATTCATTCCAAATTAATTAGAATAATAAAAATTGAAGAAACATACATGAATTATGTTACAAACTTTCTATTTAATAAAATATTTGTTAAATTCATAATTTTATATTAATTTATTTTAATTTAAATTAGTCTTTATTTTTATTTAAATTTTATTAATTTCAAATTAAAATGATCCACGTAAGATGAGTAACCATATGTGTTCCTGAAGATTTAACCCACTATGTTGGTAAAATAGATTAGCATAATAAATTGATTGTGTTTATAATTAATTATGAAAGTTAATATTTTTTAAATCTGGCCGTGTAGTCCCATTTCAATACAAATATTACTAGATGTAAATATTTAATACAAACATTAATTTTTAGATCTGTTCCAGTAAATCCCTCCGTGGGTACGCCAATTAGGTTTTTAGAAATTTTTATACTTTATTGTTGAAGATTTAATAAGAATTTTAAATTTTTATAATTTGTCCACTTTTTTCTCAAACTCCATAGATTCGCTTGATTTACCAAAAGAAAAGTACTGGACGAATCTATATTAAATAAAAAACCCAAATGTGTGCCTCGAGGTAAATTTCGGGTTCCTTTGGGTAGTTTTCCAACTGCCAAACGTTTTGTGAAAACGGAGGAAAGGAAAAAAAAAATACTGTAGCAATTTTGACTCTTGACGGAAATTTTACAGAAAACCCCCTGAATTTATGATTTCGCAAAAAGGTACCTATTTCGATGAAATTATAGAAAAACTCAAATTTTGATCGAAAATTCACAGGAGATATTTTTTAAAAAAAATTTTACAAAATAACCTATTGACTTGTTTTGGAATTTCATAAGAAAAGTTTCAGAAAAATTACGAAAAAGACCCTTTTGAATGAAATACTTTGCAAAAATGTCTTATATTAGTTAGGAATTCACAGCTTCAATAGAAAAGTATAATTTTCACTAAAATGAATTATTATGTATATTTCTTTTGCAAAATACATAAATTATAGTTTATTTAAATTTAAATTATAGTTTTATATCAAAAAATTTTCATTGGACTTTGAATTTGATTGGACTTTATTTACAGGTGTTTTATAGCATGAAGATTTTCTATGAATTTTTTATTCAATGTAGATATTTATTAAATTGATAATTTTACATTGATTTCACTTGAAGTAAATAAATTTGTATTTTTATTTTAAATTAATTAATTCTAGTAATAGTAAATCACAATTATATTAATACGTTAAATTTGTAAAATAAACTGTAATAATATTATTTTATAATTTTAAGAAATTTTGTTATAAAATTTCTATTAAATATAGTTATTTACTAAATTGATTATTTAACCAATCCCAAAAAGTAACATGTATTTATATATTAAATCTAAATTACAGTTATATATAATTATTACAATTTCAGTTTTACAGCGTCATATATATAATAATTATTACAGTTTTATATGTTTACGTAAATTTCTACTTCATTTAATTTAAATTAGTCAATATTTTTAATTATAAGTTTATATATTCGTTTAGTTTTAAAATTATTTAAAGGTTTCCGTAGTTCTGAAATGAATTATTAAGTATATATCTTTTGCAAAATACACAAATTATGTAAAATAATTTTAAAATATCAAAAATTAGATGTCGTTAGATATGGTTAGATGCAATTAGATGCAGTTAGATACTCTTAGATGCTTTTAGATCAAGATGAATTTCATTAAATCATATTATTTGGGTTTCAAATTCTGTAATTAAGGTATAAATGACCTTATAAGCGGCCTAGGATCATATTACAAGTGTTAAATTAGGATTAACTTATTAATTTCAAAAATTAGATGCTGTTAGATACTGTTAGATGTAGTTATATGCTGTTAGATGTTGTTTGACGCTTTTAGATTAAGGTGGATTTCATTAAATCATATTATCTCGGTTTCGAATTTTGTAATTAAGGTATAAATGACCTTATAAGGGGCCTAGGATTACATTACAGGTGTTAAATTAGAATTAACTTATCAATTTTAAAAATTAGATGCGGTTAGATGCTGTTAGATACTGTTAGATGCAGTTAGATACTCTTAGACACTGTTAGATTAAGGTAAATTTTGTTAAATCATATTATCTGAATTTCAAATTCCGTAATAAAGGTATAAATGACGTTATAAGGGGCCTAGGATCATATTACAGGTATTAAATTAAGATTAACTTATTAATTTCAAAAATTAGATACTGTTAGATGTTGTTAGACGCTGTTAGATTAAGGTAATTTCATTAAATCGTATTATCTAGGTTTCAAATTCAGTAATTAAGGTATAAATGACCTTATAAGGGGCCTAAGATCATATTATAGGTTTGAAATTAGGATTAACTTATTAATTTAAAAAATTAGATGCGGTTAGATGCTGTTAGACGCTGTTAGATTAAGGTGATTTCATTAAATCGTATTATCTGGGTTTCAAATTCTGTAATTAAGGTATAAGTGACCTTATAAGGGGCCAAGAATCATATTACAGGTGTTAAATTAGGATTAACTTATTAATTTCAAATGACCTCCTCAAAGTATGCTATTTTCACGGAAAAAGATATAGGTCATGTTTCTTTGTGATCTTAACGCAATATATACTTAGTTTTTTGATTTTGTTATTAGGATCAACAAGTCTATGTTTCTTTCATTTTCTTGACGCAAATGTTTCTTCCATTTATAATTTGAGAAGAAACAGTCAGTAAGTAACAGTTGGGGGGATGCTGATGTTTCAAACATGCGGCCATGAAAAATATTTGGGTCCGAACTGTTATGCGCAAAATTTGTGTGTGCCTCTTCATTAAAATTCATGCATGATGATGTTTTAATAAAATCAAATCCAATCGTATTATTTTATTTTATATACTTAAGTAAAAACCAAGAAATCATCCTAATTGAAAATTCTATCAAGATATTGAATTAAATATAAAAGATTTTAAATAAAAAATTTAAATATCTTTACAGTAACATTCTTCAATCAAATAGTTTTTTTTTATAACCTGTCTAAGTACCCCATTCAAGAAAAATGATGTGGTTGTATCTGACTATGAAACATCATTGATCATTATACATGAGCTCATGAAAATCTTAATGTTACATGGACAATTTGAGTGCTGTAAGGAATAAGGATCGGGTGGTTATCGTACATTCATTTATTTTTGTTTCGTATAGAAAATGAACTTCTTCCATGGGAGGGGAAACAAGTTGTACTCTCCTAACGAAATTTCAAGGAAGGATCCCAGAAGCCGTAGCTAGCAATAATAGAAAAAAAATCACGATGACAGCATTCCCTATTGTTTGGGTTTAGGTGCTAATAAATGGAAACAAGGAGTAATTAGACCAGAATTGTACTAGACAAGAAAAGTTTTCCTTGTTCATAGAAATATCATTATAAGCAAGAAATTTTTCTTTGTATATGTATTTTTTTTCTAATAAAGATCTTTCCTTGCTAATAAAGGTTGCAAAAAATATATTTTCTTCTAGTAAAAGTTCCCAATTCTACAAAACTTTATTTTTATTATAACCTTATTCATTTTTATGTCGTGACAATTCATGGAAAATACACTCTTATAAATAGTACTTTTTATCGGTATTGTATAACATGGCCTATAATATTACAAATTTCATATACATCGGAAGCAACAAACTTCCACCTATCCCCATAGGAGTCACATAGCTCTAAAGAGACGCTATGCTGCTCCCATTATTTTTTGAGAAAGACCAACTACTTCTATCCTCGTTTATAGGCTAAAGTCCCATTAGACTTCATTAGACTTCGAAGCTATGCACCATACCTTGCTAGAATTCATATGTGCAGCGTTGTGGGCAATGCTCGATTGGTCTCATAAACATTACTTAAATAGCACATAAAATTATGTAAAACTTCAATGGTCTGGATTCATGTGAAAAATGACAGATTTTGTACCAAAAATGTACTCAAATTAGTTCTACCCATGTTGCTCCATCGACAGACTTGAAAAATATTTTTTTGTTAATATGCTATGGGCCTCATAACTTCTACTGAATCAAAATATGGTCATTTGAAATTTACACTTTCTTTTATCACTTTCCGAACCTTCAACGACCAAGTACTCGTTTTTAATTCTCCTTTGCAATACATTAATTTTGAATCATTTGCTAGAGTGGGGGTTAGAGGATACTGATAATTGGTTCTGTACGTGAATTCCATGTACCAACCATACGAATCATTTGCTAGCGACAATAGGTAGAAAGAGAAAAAGGCTCTCCTACTAAAACCAGAAATCCGTATATGGTAATAATGTCGGGCTTGTGTTTAGTTGAGTAGGGGTCAAGCACTCATTAGGTTCTTCTCCTGCTTTTTTCGGGCAAGCAATTTACCGCATCTTTTTCTCCTGCTTTTAATTTTCCAACTAAAATTTTATTTACAATGTTATATTTTTTCATATTACATATTATAGCTTATAAAATCTAAAAAATTTCCTATAATCAACTTACAATATTGAAAAGGTAATTAAAGCTCCCCACATAAGAGACACAGCTCCCACACCAGCTATGCAACTACCCCATATCCGATACCGAGGCCAAATTCATGGGAGAGCCCCATCCCATAGGAAGCTGTTCCACTGTTTTTCTCAAAGGAAGCTACAACTTTGTCATTCATTTGAGCTAGACGGGTACGATTTGTTTGGATATTTTAGGTAGTCAAAAAATTGAAGAGAATGCATGCAACTCTCGCTGCTTACTCGCACCTGTCCTACCATTCCATCCTTCTTCCTCCCTCTTCACGTTAGGTTTCCTCCCTATTTGGATTACATTTTCTTCTACCGTCTAGATTAGTTCCTGCCATCTTATGATTAAAGTCATTTGATTTTGCTTGGCTTTCCATATGGATTATCATGGATTTTTTATTTTTTCAACATTGCAATTTTAGTTTCCATTTTTTTTTTGCAACTCAGTGAATATGATGTCATGATTTAGCTTGATTAGGATGGATTTTTCAAACCTAGCTTTCAAATTTGGCATGGATGGTTGATGGTTGAAGGGGTTGGCAGTTCAAGATTTCGAGTCAATGGCTTGTGCCAATTGATCGATGCAGAGGCTAAGTGTAGAGAGTCCATGAATGGGTAGTCGGAGGCAAGGGCAAGGGAATCAACAATAGTGGTTGTCATTCTCCAAGAGAAGGAAGAAGGGAGTTGGAGGTAGCGGAGAGAGGAGACGGATTGACAGAGCCGAAGAGGAGAAGGGGAGGTGATGTCTGTGTAGTTGTGGAAAAGGCTATGAAAAGCCTAAGGACGACCTATGATGTGCAAGGACACTGGAGAGATTATTTTTTCAACACTGCAGTTTTAATTTCTATTGTTTTCAATTCGATGAATATGATGGCATGATTTAGCTTGATTCGGATGGGTTTTTCAAACCCGGTTTCGAATGGGGCATGGATGGCTGCTGCCATTGTTGTGATCATGATTGTCGATAATGGTTTGGATGTCGAATATGGAGCTGTGATGCTGGCTGTGCAAAGGGTGGCGGCTAGTGACGGATCACAGTGGCTAGCTGCAAGGGTTTCACAAGTTTGGGGGAAGAAGATGGACTTTAGGGAAATTTATAGAAAACCCCAGGGCTAAAGACATTTCACAAACGGGGTCAGGCTAGAAAATTTTGCAAAGTAGCCCCTAGCTTGCATCTCTTCTCCATTGGGCTTGGGCCTATGTCCAAAGCTTGGCAGGCTCCAGCACTATGCAATCTGGACCATCAAGCACAAGTGACGCCCACCTTGGCCTGAATTTTATTATACGTTTATTTTATTTAAAGTAAAATTTATTTTTATTTAAATTTTATTATTTTAGTTTGGATTTTAATCAAAAATAAAATTTAATCTTGACATAAAATTCATTAACAACAATTCTTTTTATCAAACAAAATTGTTCTATTTTCTATTTGCAGTTTTAACTAAGTAAATTTTGATGCAAAATATTATTATTTATATTAATAGTAACTAATTTTGTCAAATATTATAAGAAATATATCTTTTAAATTTAATAAATTAAAATGATATATATATAATTATAACATACTTTGTCATAGTTCACTACGGTTTGAACAAACGGTTGGGCTAGTTAAACCTGAACCAGATTTAACAACGGTTCAATTTACAGGTTAGTTTTGATAAAATTACTTAAAATAATGTGAAATTTCAAACAACCCAAAAATTAAATTACTTCCTCAATCTAGATCAAATTCACAAATAAAAATTAGAGATAGTATTGAAAATTTTTTCTATAAAATTCGTACTTAAAATAAGTATTTATTAACTTCAATGATCTACATTTAATTAATTTACAGTGAATTTGAAGAGAACACTAAAATTTTTTATAAACTCTTTGTTTAATGCAAATTTTTGTTAAATCGATAATTATATATTGATTTAATTTGTTTTAATCTTCATTTTAATTTTAATTTTATTAATTTCACATTGAAATAACTAGATTGAGAGATGGGTGAATCCTTTAAGTTATTGTAGGTTAAACCGATTAAGTTCGTGGAATAACTTAATATATTAAATCAAGTGTGTTTATAGTTAATTAATTTGATATTCATTTAATTGAAATTTGTACACATTTTTAACTTACATTTATTAAATCTACCTTCAATTTGATTTGTATAGATTTTATAATTAAAAAGCAAAGTTGGTACACTGGCAGATAGTGCAATAGTAAACAACTTTAGCTTATAAGTTTTAACACGAGATCGTCTCTTTCTCCATTATAATTATGTAATTAAAAAAAAACATAGGCAGCATAAAATTAGATGTTATTAAAATAATTATATTTTTATTTATATACAATTACGGAATGATAATTTACTGTCAATAAAAATTTAATTTTCTGATCATTTTTATTTTACTTTTATTATTTTTTGCTTAAATTTTGATTTACATGAATTTGCAATAAAAAGTGTAGGCAATATAAATTTAAGTTATGAAAATAATTTAGATATTTTTATTTGAATTTAATTAAAAATAAAAAGTTAATGTAAATATTAACTTAATTAAAAATGTGATCATTTTCAATGAAGCTTCTATTCAAGTCAATTTAACTCACACAAATTGGAGACGACATTGGATGATTTCAAGTAGTCTTTTTATTTAATACACATTTTATTAAATCAAATAAATTATATTAATTTAATTAATACTAGATTGAAACGACCAACCAAAAACATGAGTAAAACCTACGAGTATTTGTGGATTTAACTCAATAAGTTAGCAAAATAGCTCAATATAATCAATAAACCATATTTATCATAAATTAAAAATTACATAATAAATGTTATTTGATTAGTCCGATTAATTATACTATGTCCTTGTGTGCAAATCATTTTTGTTCTATTAATATTCGTTTGGAATTGTAAACTTGTTCGTAGGCCAATTAATGTCACATATAGGCACATGTGCCCAGCGCTGGCGTTTCGATTCCCTGCTCCTACATCTGCATATCTCATGAGCAGTGGTGACTCTAGCTAATTCAAAAAAATATTCATTTCAAATTAATTTGTATTATAAAAATTAAAGTTACATCCATGAATTTTGTTACAAATATTATATTTAACAAAATGTTTGTTAAATGCATAATTTTATATTCACTTAAATTGATTTAAATTAATCTATATTTTATTTAAATTTCATTACTGTAAAATTAAAATGAGCAACATAAGATAAGTAACCATACATGTTACTTATTCCTTGAAACCCACTTCTAATAAAATTAAATATTTGTATATTTATTTATATTAAAAATAAAATAAGTAATTTATAATTTATTTTTAAGATGATAAAACTCAATAATTAATATTTTATATTTTTTATAATTAAGGTATAAATGACCTTATAAAGGGCTTAGGACCATATTACAGGTGTTAAATTAAGATTAACTTATTAATATCAAAAGTTAGATTTAGTTAGATGTCGTTACATGATGTTAGATGTCATTAGATCTAGTTAGATATTATTAGATATCGTTAGATGCTATTAGATGCCATTAGATTAAGGTAGATTTCATTAAATCTTATTATCTAGGTTTCATATTCTTTAATTAAGGTATAAATGACCTTAGAAGGGGCTTAGGATCATGTTACAAGTGTTAAATTAGGATTAATTTATTAATATCAAAAGTTAGATCTGGTTAGAGGTCGTTCGATGCTGTTAGATGTTGTTAGTTCTAGTTAGATGCTGTTAGATGTCGTTAGATGCTATTAGATGCAATTAGATATTGTCAGATGTCATTAGATTATGTGGGATTTCATTAAATCCTATTGTCTGGGTTTTAAATTCTGTAATTAAGGTATAAATGACCTTATAAGGAGCATATTACAAGTATAAATTAGGATTAGCTTATTAATTTCAAATTTTAGATTCGATTAGATGTCGTTAGATGCTGTTAGATGTCACTAGATCAGGTTAGATGTTGTTAGATGCTATTAGATAACATTAGATTAAAGTGAATTTTATTAAATCCTATTATCTAGGATTTAAATTCTTTAATTAAGGCATAAATGATCTTATAAGAGGCTTAGGACCTTATAAGGCATAAATAAATCAATTACCAATAATGGTATCCAAAATAATTGTCACTAATTTGAACCAAGATAAAAATTAAATAATTACGACATCTGACATCAAAAGTTCAGTATATCCTTATAGAGTGGGAGACACTAGAAACATTGAACAATATCATAAATAAACTTGAGAAAGAAGCATACATAGTTTAAAAAATTCTCTCACATTGTGTTGTTAAGCATCATAAATAGTTTGAACTATGTATTGCTGCTTAGGTCATGTGGTTGGCCTTGAAAGACAAATATGACAATATCTCAGCTATTGAGGTAAGAAGACTTGTGACCAAGTTTTCTAGGAATAAGGAGCATCAAGATTACATTACAAGGCAGCATCTTAAGCAGATGTCAATATGATCTGAAAGCTTAGGTCAATTATATATACTCTCACTAGCAGAAAGTAATGACCATAATAAGATCTCTCCTTAACTACTAGAATTGGGCAGGAACAGGGTCAATGCATGATTGAAAGTTGACTTACAATACTTACATCTCATCTATATTACAACTCAAGCACTTTTGCAACATGGCATGTGCATATGCCTCAGCAGTGTGATAGGTGGCGCAACATAGGATGGTTCAGAATGGTATTTTTGCTAGACTGCTAGTTTGCTTGTTCTATATCAATGATTTTTTAATTACTCAGATTTCTAGCTATCTATGTTGACTTGCTTCCTGATTTCTATTTGTGAACTGCACAATCAAGTGACCTACTTGTTTGCCAAATTTTGGTGTTCTTCAGATTTAACATTTACTATGGGATGTATAAAAGTCAATGGTTAGGGTTGCAATTTGTTCTATTGGGTTAAGGTTAACTAAATCCTAATCCAAAATTTGAAACTCCAACCTAAGCTGAGCCTAACTGTATTTTGAAAATTCTTACTCGTCCTAGCCCAATACTAACTGCTAAGGAATTTGTGTTTTTTTAATATTGGTTCTTAATGAATCATTTTAGATAAAAATTATTTTTTTGTGGTCAAATTTAATTCCTATTTTTTTCCTGTTGTGTAAACATATATATGAATTTATGTAGCTGGGTAACGTGGTTATCATAGAGGTAGGCCGGTTGGGTTGAAGTTGAGCCTAACCCAAGTCTCACACGAGTGCACGAGGTTTAGGGAGAAACTTCATAGCTCAACCTCTCAATGCTTTTTTCCCACCTTTTGTTTCAGTGGTTATATCTGTAAAGGTGAGAAGATGGGGCCTGAAAAGGTTTTCGGACTATAGTTTTACACCTTGAATATTGTTCTTGATAAAGCAGAAGGGATGTTAAGGATTCATGTTAATATGGCCTTTTTGTCTGGAGCAAGTTTAGTTGCTAATTTATACCCACAATAACAACTTATCACACGTCTAGGCCCTACAAGACCTAAATGGACTTCTGACGTAGACTCAATTCATTTTTGAAAAATTGAACCAAGATATGTCCAAACCCCTGGTCTCGCAGTTTCTAAATTTTAGTTTTCCAAGTGATCTAGATCTTTAAGAAACACTCGAGCCAACATCTTTATCAAAAATAAGTGTTTAAGCGAAATCTAAGGACTCTTGTAAAGAGAAAATTTCAATATGGTTTATTTTTCTTGTTTCACTTTATACGGACTCTTGCAAGTGGGTAATGGAAATCTAAGGATGGAAATTTTAGAAAGTGAATAAGGTGCGGATATTTGAGTTGAATAACTACAATTAATTCTTTGTGTGCTTATTATTGTCTATGCTTTTGCTTGTGTTTATTCCTTCCATGTAATCTCATAAGCATTCCCAGGTTCCCTTCACCAATCCGAATTTTAATTTTGAAATCACCCAATTTATCCTCTCTTACGTGCTTCCCATGAGTGGATGAACATTTTACATAGAACCACTTACATTACACCCTACTAATATATACATGTCAATATATAAACCTGTTCAAGTTTGCAAAATACCATAGAAGATAATATAACACAAGCACCTTAACTTTAAAAGCTATTGTCAATTCTGGCAAGAATGAAAAACCAGTATGAATTCATCATCCTCCAGAGCAAGATTAGGAATCAAAAGCTAGAGCTTCTTACTTTCTTTTTTGGGCATCTCATTGCATCCCCAGAAACATCACTGCGATCCTCTTTTTCTCCAGCAGCAGGGTCATGGCCATGACCAATTTGAGGTTGATTTTCATTAATCTGTACTGAATGCTCATTAGCTAGAACTCCATTATAAATAATAAGTTCGGTTGCCTCTCGTGGTTGGAGTAATTTTGCTATTGAGTCATTGGGTGATGCAGTGTTCTTCCTCCTCCAACTATAAATATGATGAAAATAGTAGAAGATAAGTGCTATTATTGAAGCTAATCCAACCATGATGTAGATCGATCGTAAACTATAAAGGGGTAGGCTCTGGTTTGATATTGGTGATCCAGCATCAGGGCACGTTGTTTCATCTCCAAACCATTTCTTCTCCAGCTCGTACATATCATCTTCTTCCGTAAATTTCATGACTGCCCTAGAAACATCAGGAACCATTGCAGAGCCCCTCGGAAACACCTATAAGTGCATAGGAGAAAAGGAAAAAGGTTGCATGATTGACCTAAACAGCTCAAGAAATTTGATCCGAGAGTTTAAAAGATAATACTTTAGATTATCTTTGCAAATATTCAAAACGTAAGTGCGAGCATGCAAAATTGTAAAGTTAAACTGTTAATTCGATAGAAATCCCTCAACTAGCGATTATACCATGTGAATGAGCTGATTTTTTTTTTAATCAACACAGAGGTATCGATTGCAAACGGCATGGGCAGTAGAATGACAAAGGGGGCTATTTTTTTATATAAAAAAAACCTATAACATTTACAGTATTCATCTATACATTTTTTATGCCAAATTTGGCTATTTTAATATATTCTATACTAGTAAATATGTTTAAAATTTTAACAGTTTCCTATTTAGTCTTAAATAATGTTAAACATTCATGGACCTTTTGCAAATATGCCTACAAAGTTGTATTGGAGGAGTACTGGTTAGCTCGATGAATTTACAAATAAATAGTTTTGCACGAAATTGAAAGTTTGTTCTTTCAATTAGCTAGGCCAATCATTACTCTTCAAGATATGATTAGACCATCCTCCACCATAATAGTAATAGAGAGAAATTATTAAATTTGATAATTTTGGTAAGAAAACTTGAAAAAAATGAATAATTACATTTTAATGATGGTTGAAGAGTTTCTTTCTAGTTATGATTATGATTTGTTGAAGTAGATTTTCATGATTTGTACAAATTACTTAATGATCTATTATTTCGATATATGATTTTTCAAAATGGGATTATAAAGTGCAATTTTTTTTTTGATTAGTATGTATACACGTGACAATTGATATTGCAATTAGGCACCTTTATAACCCTTACACCATAGAGGGACCTCCACTCTCAAGAGGATATTTATAAATACTCTCACTCTCAGGGGCACTAGGTGAGATTCCAAATTGCACTTCCCCAATTTGGGCCGTTGGCACTACCACTAGGGCACTGCCTATGGTGTGTAAAGTCTGAAATTTTAGAATTTATAATATACTCAACATTTTCCTAGTCCTACTCCCACTATCAATCTATGATAATGCTTTGGTCTCTATGTTTTTTTTTCAAGTTATAATTTACTCCACTGAAAATTTTCCTTAAAAGAATACCACTAATGAAAAAGCATCTTTTTAATTTTCAAAAGGATAAATTTCACATATACCTACAAATTTTATCTCTAATTTCACTTATGCCCATGAACTTTTGAAAATTCTTCTCATATTCACGAATTTTCATCATAATTTCATTTATACTTATGCCATTAGAGATTCGTTAAATGGGCCATTAGCTTTCCTATAAAATGATGAATATGCCTAAGCGATAATGTAATCTAAAATTATTTTACTAATTAAACTAAAGATTCATATTCAAATAATTTATGATTTTATAGTTATAGAATTACTAAAAATTCATTATAATATGAATTTTTAGTTATAAAATCATAATTAGGGATGACATATTCGTCATTTTCCAAGGATTTAACGGCCCCTTTAATAAATCCTTAATGATGTAGGTATAAGTGAAATTAGAATAAAAATTTGTGGGTTAAGAGGATTTTTTGAAAATACATGAGTATAAGTGGAACTATAGGTAAAATTGATGGTATATAAGGAATTTGCCCCTTTTCAAAATCAAATAAAAAGAGAGATGCAGACATACAAAGCCAAATCCGCCTGTTCTGTAGGTCCGACCAGCCATGGTATACTCCCGGCAGTGGTGTTTCAGGAAGACTCTGATATAAGGGATCTCGTCCATGATGGCTGATACACCGCCATTTCTGCTTCCCATCTTTAAACCTTCTGCGTATTCTTTCACCGTGGAATAGGGCTTAAGCTTTGATGCATCGATTCCTTCACTTTTTAGTAGGTTGAAAACAAATGATCCATTTTGGTAGCCAATGTAATCGCCATTTTCCCGTAATGTTTCTAAATCGGTAATTGTTGGTTGAATCTTATCAACTGTCAGCATTGAGGTCAAATTTGCGGCGAATGCAGTCACTAGAATGAATACGAGGAAGATCCACAAATTTACTATGAACCTGGAGTAGTTGCTTTCTAGTCTTTCATCTGCAACATTATCATAGCTATAGATTAGAAGGAGAACTGTCACGCATGTGCTTTCTGGTTCTAAGTCAACCAAAAGTCGAGTTACTACTGTCTTTTCAGTTAGGATATCCCACATTAGCTATGGAAGAGGTTAAGTGTGCAATCATAAGTGGGAGAGAAAGCTTAGTTCTCAAGCTAACTTTTGAAATCTAGAAGGGTTATAAGCACTCAACAACTGCTATTAGAGCCCACGATGAAATAGCTTTGGACAAAAGACGGGCAAAATAGGCTAGTAAGGATCTAACTTGGGGCCCGATGTGTGAAGAAGGAGATTATGAGGACATCTCACATCAGTTGTGG
This sequence comes from Annona cherimola, assembly GCA_030490835.1. Lineage (NCBI taxonomy): Eukaryota > Viridiplantae > Streptophyta > Magnoliopsida > Magnoliales > Annonaceae > Annona > Annona cherimola. The sequence continues at coordinate 69,789,715 of CM059977.1, forward strand.
AAGGAGTTAAATATGTAGAGCTAACTTTTCGAGTTGAAAAGACCCATAAACACCCAACATTTTCAAGTGTATTCTTAGGAATTGCATACCCATGTATTAAAGTACAAAGTAGGACTATTGTTACACTCTATCTTACATTCCACATAAAAGAAATGTTAGTGCCAATTGCCCCAAACATCATTTTCTTTTCAATCATCATCTTTTCACTTTTCAATTATTCCTTTCCATACTTTAATTATTGGGTCTTGCTTTAATGTAACCTGTCTTACTCCAATTTTTTTTCAACATCATCGTATGGATGGGGCTTATTTTGATGATGAAATAAAAAATATGTATGAGCAGCATCATTTATTTTATCACGTTATCAAAAATCTTCTTAATCTAAATTGTAGTGGGCCAAAATTTCTTTAAAAAGTATATTCATGTCTAAATTATGGGAAAAATACTTAGATCCATTAATGGATGTATTAGAATGTAATAATAATTTAAAATTTATTTTCCATATAGGAATGATGTTTTAGATAGTAGAAATGCTAAATAAGTAGCTTTGAAATTAAAATATTTATCAAATAATTTTATTATGTTGATTTTGCATACTTTCATGTAGGGGGCATACATGTCTTTGAGGAAGTGATTTGCATATAGGCCCCTCTTGTAAAATTTGCACTTTTGATCTAAGTGTTATATTTATGAAAAATTACTTTAATTTTCAAAAATATATATTCTTGTTTTTTTGGTTACAAAATATCCAATTTTTAATATCTTTAAATAAATAACAACCTCACCACAATGAACCTTTTAATGTAAATCATGAACAGTCACACATCAGGTTACACAAAAGTAGTTTCATGTAACCCCTTCTATTTTTAATATCTTGATGCTCAGCAATAAATTCACTCAATTCATTGTATTTAACATCATTTGTTTAGCTAGAAGGTCGAGTTTGATAGAGGACACTAAGTAAATAAAATCTTAGAATAGGTAGAATTATCAAGACGTCAAGTGGAAAGGTTCTTACGTAATAAAAGAGAACAAGACAACTTCGAATAATTATAACTTTGGATTTGAGTCAGGTTATCGAAGTCATGACATATTAATGAAAAGCTCCTTTCAAGTCTGAAGTCATGGCAGCCCCTAAAAATTCTGATATAGGATGCTAAGGAATAAATCCGGGCAAAGTTGTGAGAGCCATAAGATATCAATGAAAAGCGATTTTTAAACCCGATGTCATGACGACCCATATAAATTATATTTTTAATAAAGTTTAAATTTATACCATTTTAAATCATTTTTTATTTTTATTATTTTTCGTATATTTTGGAATTTTATTAATTTTAGTAACAGAACCGACTGAATGCACCTGGGAGCATTTCATTTTTTTTTAATTGTTTTGAAATTTTTTTATGCAATTGTTAATCTAGGTGTATTTAACATGTGTATCAATTTTTACTATTTTTTGAGAGTTTTAGATATTTATTTTTGATTTTCTAAAAATCTCCAAAAATAGTAAAAATTAATATACATGTTAAATACATATAGAGTCATAGTTGTATAAAAAAATTCAAAAAAATTGTAAAAAAGGGTTTTTCCATTGGGTGTGTTTGATCGGGACACATTTAGTAAGATGTGTTTGTTAGGAGCTTTTACATTTTTCTTTCATAATTGTGTTTTTGCATGGCTTGTTGATGTTAGGGTTTTGCTAGCACAATTTTATAAATATGTTATGCTCTTCTTTATTTTGGAAGACTTGCAGATTTCAATAATATTTTACATTTTCTCTCTAAATTAGAACTTGACTGTCTGCATATAAAACTTGTTTACCAATCCTGAAAGTAGTCTTGTGTCAGCCTTTGCTATCATTCTTACTCACTGCATCAATTGGTATCAAAGGACACAATCTTATCCAATCTAAAAATAATAAAAAATTCAATATTTAATAGAATATAATTTATAGAGGTTGAAATAATGTTGGACTGAAAAAGTGGTTTTTTATTAATATCTTGTCGCTCTCATAACTTCATCGGATCAAAAATTAAGATTATTTGAAGTTATCTTGTTGTTTTTATTATGTAAGGGCCCTTTCACTTTACATCCTAATAACCCTACTCGCTATAACATTTTATCCACTTGGTATTCTAATGTGCATGAGTAATAATTGTTGAAAAAATATATGTTCATTTATAAATTATCAAATTGCTTAAATTCATTTACATGTGTTGGAATGCGATAATATTTTATAAAGTTATTTATATACATAATAATGATATTTTTCATTGTTTAGATGGCATAAATACAACTTCAGGATTGATATTTCACATCAAACTATTTTATTATATTAATTTTACGGATTTGTAGATGAGATCATGAGACCATGCACAGTGATATTAGACAAATGAAATAATTTTCATAATAATATAAATAATGCTAAATATAATAGATTTTCTACCAAATATCAAGATATTAAAAATGAAAAGAGTTATAAAGAAAATGAGCTTCATAGAAGCAATGCCCGATTATGACAATGTCATTTTAATTATTTTATCAAATATTAAGTAGATTGCATTGTTGGATTTATTAGGAATTTAGACTCTCTTTTTGTGTAGATCAAACAGGCAATCTAACTTTTTAGCAATAAATAGACATTTCATCATGAATCAAAGCCATTGAAAATACACCATAATTTTTCATAGAAAACCCCTATTTATGATAGAGGAAAAACCACAAGATAGTTAACACAAATCTTTCAGCATAAATCATGAGGTTATAGAGCAATGCTTCTCAATAGTCACCAAGTCAACTCAGCCAACTAGCCCATTCACTTAGTCAACTCAGCTAATTAACTTAGTCATTGAATCCACTTGGACCGTTAACTCAGTCACTAAGTTAGCTTAACCAGTAAACCTACTCACTAATCCAGCATAGCCAATAAAAAACTCTATCACTAAGCCAACTTCGCAAGTTGACTTGGTCATCGAGTAAACTAAATGTGTCAATCTAGTCAATAAGTTCAGTAAATCAACCCGATTGCTAAATCAACTCAAGCAGTTAATCTAGTAATTGAGTCGGTCTAGCTAGTTGATCCAATCGTTGAGTCAGCTCAGCTAGCCAATCTAGTAAGTAGACTTAGCTAGTTAACTTAATTCGTTGAGCGAATGTTATTAACTCATTAAGTTAGACTTAAGTTTCGTGGTTTTAGTAATCCAACCATTCTAGTCTTGCTCTTTAAAGTTTCTCATGGGTAATTGTAAAACCCTTAAAAGTAATTCCTATAAATTATAATACTTGAGGGATTATTTTAAGAATTTATTGAAACTAGGGACTACTTTAAATTTTTGAAAAACCTTCAAATGCCCAAAGTATCTACCGTTGTTTAAAAAAATGAACGACGATAAAATAAACTAAAGGAAGAGTTGGGGAGGAGAAGGGAAAGGAATAAGAAGAGAAGAAAGAGAAGGAAAGAGAGATATATTATTAGGGTGGACTTTATTTGGAGGGATTTGGAGGAGGGAAGATTTGGGAAAAAGTGGGCAAAATTAGGTAAGAAATTTATTTTTTATTTTTACTTGTTTATATTATTTATTACATTTATTTAATATATTGTGATGGTATATAAGAAATTTAGCATAAAAATTGAGATGTTAGGATTAGAAATTCTAAACCCTAATAGGAAAAAAAATTTCCATGGAGGTGTATATGAGCATGAGACCTAGATAGATAATTTTAGGATAATATTTCGTGACGAAATATAATTATTATTTTAAATATTTAAGGCAATATGAAATACTATCTACAAATAGGTGTTTAGAATTTGAGAATGAGGAAATTACGATATTTGAGGATTAAAATAAAGAAAATTGCTTTTAGAATATTATTTAAGAATATTGTTTTTGTTTTGGTATATATTAAAGTGAAGAATACATTGGAATATTGTAGAGACCACACCTGGAGATTCAGAAATTGTATAAAAAGGTAAATAGGATTTTTCACTTTTATTTGGATGCTTATGAATACTGATGGATGGTTATTTTTTGTGCATATGGATGTTTTGTGATGATTTGGATATTTTATTTAACATTTTTTTTGTGGAAAATTTCTTTCTTGAGATGTGTATCTTTGATGGTTTTAATTATTAACTTAAGTTGAGTAGTTTGAGAAATTATTTTGAGATAACGATGACTTTGTGATGATATTTGAATTATATAAATTATCTAAATTTGATAAATATATTTAAAATGAGCACATGAACGTGAGCATAATCTATGAATGTGTTGTCCATGACATATGATGATTCTCCGGGTGAGCTGGAGAATTAGAGGAGCGATGGTGCACTGCATTATACCCATGTAAAATGTTTGTTGATGATAAATCTACACGGGGCGCCGAGGTGACATGGATGTGATATGGAGGATGAGTATTTGGAGCATGGTTGACTGTGTGAGCATAACACAAATGAGTTCATGAAGTTTAGAGTTATTAATGTTTGAATTATTTCATGAAAATGATATTTATTTGTTTAATAATTAAGTTTAATTGTTATCCTATTTATTGAGTTGGCTCGGATCCATATTTTTTATGTTAATATTTTTAGATGACAGGACTGAAGTAAGAGCCCAAAATAGGATTGGTGCTCAGATATAAGTGAGGAGAGATCTTAGTCCCTCGGGATATATATAAGTTATTATCTTAATTAATAGGAAAAATTTTAATTTAACATTTTAGTTGATGAATGAATGATTGATGTTGTAACGAATTCTTTTAAAGCTCATTTATTATGGAGTTGATATGTGATTGATTATGTTGACAGTGAATTAGAAAAGATTTGAATAATTTATTCTATTATGCATCCTTATTTTTTGTTATATATTATAATTAACAGTATGATATGAGAATGCTTGTACAGGGTGATTCCACCTAACCCCCCAGCCTTATAGTTCTAAGAAGATGTTGTTAGGTTTGACTAAGGGAGAAGGTTAGCCATCATGATGTTACAAAAGTGGTATCAAAGCATGATTGAGAATGGTTAGATGGAACCGCAATGAATAAATTGTATAGGAGGAGTTGTAATATGAGTATAAAGGATGAGTCTAGTAACAGGGTTAACTAGTTGACAGTGTTAGTTTAGATGATAAAACTAGAGATCCTTAGGAGATTCAAACTAAATTTTATCAAATGATACGAGTTGTTATTTTCATATGCTATTTTTATGAATCGAGATGTTTGCCATGATGTAGAGTTATGATAGCCCTAAGAGCTTAGAGAAATGTGAATAAGGGAAAGACCCTGTGATAGAAGAACTTGTAGGACGAAGGGGGCAAACTCGAAAAACAGGGGTCATTATAAATGAATCTAGACAAACCAAGAAGAGGATGACCAAGAAGGGCCAACATAGAGCAGCAACAAGTTGATGCAAGGTAAGGTCTTGACATTGGAGGACAAGAGTTCAAGATAGGAGGGACAAGTCCGGGTAATGTGGTAGGACAAAGTAGCAGCATTCCTATAAGGAGACTTCTCAAGAGCAGTTTCAGTAGCGGTTAGAAGAGTGAATGGGATAATGACTAGAGAAGAGACTGAGTGTGGCCGTTCATTCTGTTATGGAGGCTATGCATTAAGAAATTCATCATGCTGCCTATTTGAGGCTGCCATTAGAAAGAGGGACATCAAGAATAGGACAAACAAGAGGACAAGTAGGAGGTCAAACTTAGAATCCACATGATATGAGGGGTAGGGCTAGTGATATAACTTGAAGTGGAACAATAGTCGGAGGTGGAGATATAAAAGGAGAGGGCTGAGATGAAAGCATTTCAGGTTATGAGTCCTCCAATCTTCAGAGGAGAAAAAGATTTTCCAGTTGTATTCATTAGGTGAGTGGAATGGAGAAAATATCAAATACTTCCAGTGTTCGAAGACTCAAAAATTTGGGTATGGCATATTTGTTTTAGAGGGAGATGCAGACAAATTGTGGAATAATGATAAGTTACTGCATCCGAATAATGGAGCAAACCTTACATGGAGGAGTTTTGAGCTATATTTTATTAATAGTTTCTTTCAATGAGTGAGAAAGAAAGTGGAGTTGTAGAATTTGCCTCCTTGGAGTAGGGAAAGATGATAGTGATGGAGTACAACACCAAATATCGTGCTCTATAACATGTTTTGGCATGGACAAAGATAGATTTAGAGGAGACAACATGCAAGTTTAAGGATGGACTGAAGTCATCCATAGGGCAAAGCTCTCGGTCTTCAAATTGATCAACTATATGAATATTTTAGAGCATGCTTTGGCATGCATCGTGTGTCGAGTAGGACAAAATGGATTGAGCTCGATAACAAGAGAAGAAGAGGGAGGTGGAGTCCAACAAGAAGGGAGGATTTGCAAGCCATAATTAATGGTAGAAAACTAAGAATCAGGTGGGACAATATCCATGATAACCTCAACAATGCCTTGTGCCGAATTGTGCACTGTGCAGAACACATCACTTAGGAGAGTGTAACATGGGGCAAAATGTATACTTTGGTTGTGGAGAAGGAGGTCATGTGAAGAGAGATTGCCCTAATACTAATGTCATATGTTTCAACTATGAACAATGATGTCATCATCGTAATAGATGCCCACAACAACAAATTAGAATATTTAGTTTAGAAAATGTACAAATCAGACGTCAGCCATAGCCACAACAGTAGCCAATAGTAAGGGCACCTGCACCTTGTTAAGGAAGAAGGAGAGGTCGTTATCCGCCATATCTTTAGTATCAACACCCCCCACGAGTTGGGCAGAGGTCGTAAGTAGCGATAATGATATAAGTGGCTACAGCAGGAAAGGCAAAGACTAGTAACACTATGGTTATAAGTGATTTCCAAGTTTGTCACCTTTTAGCTCATATATTATTTGATCCAAGTACTACCCATTCCTTTGTGCCTTTGAACTTTGTACTGAAAGCTCAACTGAATAGAGTCCCTATGAATATAACCATGAAAGTGTCCATCCCACTTAAAGCAGCATGTATAGCTTTTAAAATTTATTATGATTGTTGAATTATGATTGAGGGTAGAAAGTTTAATGTGAACCTAGTCGTGTTAAAGATCTCTGAAATAGATGTAACTTTGGGTATGGATTGATTGGTGAGATGGAGAGTTGTGGTATGAAGAAAGGGGAGGGGTAATTAGACCTGGAGATGGATTATCTTATACATATACGAGGAAATCTCAGAGATAAGCTACCATATTAGTGTCAGCTTTAAAAGCCATGAGTCTTATTGGGAATATGTTTTTAGCCTCAATTGTAGATGCAAAACTAGAGGGCAAATGACTTTAGCTAAAGTGTGAAGTGAAATTTAGCATCGAGTTGCACACCGGTACAAACCCAATTTCTAAGGCTACTTATAGAATGACTCTAGTGGAGTTAAAGGTGTTGAAGAAGTAGTTGCAGGATCTCCTAGATAAAGGTTTCATTAGACCCACACATGTCACCATGGGAAGCTCCAAGTCTATTCGTGAAGAAGAAGGATGGAAGCCTCAAACTCTGCATCAATTATAGGGGGCTCAATAAAGTGACCATGAAGAATAAGTACCAGTTGACGAAGATTGGTGACTTGTTAGATCAGTTGCAAGGTGCTCATGTATTTTCTAAAATTGATCCATAGCCTGGATATCATCATATGCAAGTTCAAGATGAAGATGTACTAAAGACAATATTTAGAAGGAGATGTGGCCATTATGAGTTCTTAATGATGTTAGTTGGCTTAACAAATGCTCCAACATCGAGTTCCATCACTTTTTGAGGAGATGAGGAGAATGGATTGACATGTTAGTGTAGAGGGACTAGTGGTAACCTACCTTAACAGATGAGATGATCTAAGCTCAGAAGAGCTTGAAAATTTGTATGCACCTTGCTTGCTTAGTTTTGTATTAGTCTTCATCTTGAAAATGAGCTTGAACTTGTGTCTTGAACTTTGAAAACCTCAAGTCGATCTTGGGGTCGACTTCGTCTGCGACTTCGCCCAAGTCACAAACCGGAGTCGACTTCGACTGCGACTTCGGAATGTTCTGTCCCAAAATCAACTCTGGAAGGAACTGTGCATCTCCAAGTCGATGCTGGAGTCGACTTCGTTTGCGACTTGTCTTTCAAGTCGCAAGTGGAGTCGACTTGGCCTGCGACTTCAGCTGCTCTCCTTCCAATTTCAACTCTGGCCATGAGGTTTCGTTTGAGGTCGAAGGTGGAGTCGACTTTGGGATCGACTTCACCCTAAGTCGAAGTCCAAGTCGACTTGGGAATCGACTTGGCTAATTTCATTCTTTAAGACATTCAACATAATCATTAGTAATCACTTTATACTCAAATTTGGCTTTGTTAATCATCAAAACTCATGCTTTGGTCAATTTTGTTTTGTTTTAAACATTATTTCCAACAGTGAGCTCTCTAAGACCGGTGTTCTCTTGTGACTTGAATTCCAAGTCACCCCATGTATGCAAGTTACATCTTGTTTGAGCCAGAAGTCCTATTTGTGTTATAACGCATTATGTCCGGTTCAATGCATGGTTTTGAGTTCCCTCTTTAGAATTATAAATAGGGGATTTCTCCTAGGTATTAAGTGTGAATTTTTTCTAAGCTCTCTTGTATACTCCTCAATAAGGTTTGGCCTCATTTTTTGTGGGGTGTATTAGGTTTAAGTGTTTTTTTTAGAGTTCTCCATCTCTTGTAATATTTTTTAATAGTGAATTTTCTTCTCCTTCACAAATGATTTTTCCTTTTATGTAGAAGGGTTATCCATGTAAATTTGTGTCTACTTTATTTCTCTTTATCTTATTTTTTTGCACTACTTTGTTGTTTTGTAGGATTATTTCCTATCGAATTGGTATCAGAACCTGTTATTTTTCTTTGGGCATTAAGACGACTACAACGAAATTCGAGATAGAGAAATTTGATGGCAAAATCAATTTCGGTTTGGGGCAAATCAAGATGAAAGTCATCTTGACTCAAAACAGGTTGCAAAAAGTCATCTTGGGAAAAGACAGGATGACAACCACTTTGGTGCGCACCACGTGCTTGTCGTTAAGAGCACTGTGATCACTAGTTTAATTAAAATTTACCGAAACACGTTAAAGCTAACACTATGCGGGTGATAATATAGAATAACGGTGAGTCGGGTCGAATCCACGGAGAGGCGATATAATTTTGAATTATTTTAAGGAAAAAAATAAAAGAGGAAAGTGAAAGAGGGTATAGAGAAGAGAGAGAAAGAAATTAAAGAAATTAGAGAGAAAGGTGAAGAAATGAGAGAAATAAGAAAGAAAAGAGAAGAGACATTAGAGAGACAAGAAGAGAAAATGGGAGAAATTAGAGAGAGAAAGGAGAAAGGGAAAGAGTTGTTAGAGAGAGAAGAAAAGAGAAAATAGGAGAAATTAGAAAGGGGAAAAGAAATTTAGAGAGAGAGAAGAAAGGAGAATTAGAAAGAAAAAAAAATAAAAAGGACAGAGAGAAAGCAGATAAATACGAGAGAGAAAGAGATAGAGAAAGAAAAGAAGAAATTGCAATTAACTAAAAATTAAATCTAAACTAAGACAATAATTAAAAGACTACAAGAGTAAAATTTAATCTACGAAAACAGGAATGAAAATTGCATTAAATTTAATTTGAAAACTACAATGCATAAAATGTTAAATCTAAGCTAAATATTACAAAGCTAAAATTAACAACTACAAAGTATTAAAAAAAACTATAACAGAAAATTTATTTACCCCAATTCTTGAAAAACCACTCTTTTTGAGGAGCAATCCAAGCCTTTGGAGTTTTTCCCACTTGGCAAAGGTCCCACCTCAATGGGCCCCACTTCAAGTGATGGGAGAATTGTGTTGTGTTGGGATGAGCGGAGGGGCCCTCCTTTTATAGAGTGTGTGAGGGGCCCTCACACCATTTTGGCTTTCGATGTGGGATTGCTGCCTATTGCCATTTGCCATCGCTTTTCCTTCTTTGCTTCTTTGTTTGTTTCGGCACAAGGGTTGGACAATTTGCTCGTTGCTTGGTTGAAATCAACATAGTGCTGCAACTTCCATAGCTGCAATTTCGACTAGTTGGGATTTGGATAAAAATGGAGCAGCTGCTTGGGTTGGAATTTGTATTTGCCGAGAATCGTGAAAGAGCCGCTGCTGTTGAAAAGGGCAGAAGGATTTAGATATGGAACATGGGTTGCGTTATTTGGTTGTTTTTCCTACTTGGATATTTGGAGTAGCTTGGGCGGCTTGGTTGATTCTTCCCCATTTCAGCTATCTCGAATTAGACACGCAAAAGCAGGAAAGTGAGAGGCGAGTGCTGGCGATCATGGATTGGGTTATTTGTTGATGACCGAATGATGAATGGCTGCTGCTTCTCGATGCTAGCTTTGTAAAATTAGATTTGAAAGGAGGCTGCCGGAATTTGGGTTCTGAACTGGGCAAGGGGATTGGGATTGCTGCCATGGAATTTTCCGGCCTGGTGGGTTTCATGGTTGCCGGCAAAGAGGAATTGCTGCCATGATTGGAGAAGATGGAGCAGAGGGCTTGTTGTAGGAGATGTCAAAGGCAGTGAGGCGGGCGAGGAGGCCGAGCTGGGCGGGGATTTGGCCAGAAAGGGAGTTGGAGGACAGGTCGAGGGATTGAAGGGAGGTGCAGTTAGAGAGGAAGGGGGAGATGGTGCCGGTGAGGATGCTTGATGCCGGAGCCTCGGATTTCTTGGCTGCAATTGTGAAAGCCTGTTCCGGTGGGTTTAATGCTGGGAGAACGAGGCTCTGTTTGCTGGCATGGCTGATCGGATTTGGTCGTTAGAAGTTTGGGTTTGAAAGGGGCTGGACGGATTTACGGTTGAAGAATTTTTTTTATGACTACCCTGAATCATGGTCGGAGAAGACGGGCTGATTCCCGGTAGCCATAGCTGGAAAGCTCGCATGGCTGCTGTCGGTTTGGGGAAGATGGAGCACCATAAATGGTGCTCCGGCGCTGCACTGCTGCCATGCACATGCGGAAGATAAAATCGTGAACTTAAATATTTGATTTCTGTAAAAATGATTTTAATAAACCCACATAGACTTTTTAATTTACTTTTGAGCCCTTTTTGAGTTTATTTTATTTTATCTTAAAATGTTTTGACAATTTGTTTTATAACCATATTTTAGATTATATTTATAACTGTATGTATGATTTTTCTAATTAGGTGGTTTTATAATTTTGCATAAATTATATTAATAAGCTAATACACATTTCAACATTAAAATTTAGTCATAATTTTTATATCTTCAAGAATGTTGCAAAATGACCTATTTTTATAGCAAAATCAAATATTCTATTAAAAATATGATTTTCATGAAATTTCGCTTAAAACATGCATTTAATTATCATTTTAATATTTAACAACATGAATTTAATATAAAATTAAAGGAAAATTTTTAGACTTATCACACTTTGAGCGACAAGCATAAGGATGAGATGGATATTAAAGTCCTATCAGCAATTCGGTTAAGTCTTTCAAATGAGGTTTTGCAAGAGATAACAAAGGAAACCATAACAAAAGCCGCATTGAATAAATTGGAGGCTTTATTTTAGCAAAAATCAACATAGACATGCTTTTGCTAAAATTGCGCTTGTTCATGCTTATGATGACATAAGGCACACCTATTAAATTACATCTTAACAGAAAATATTCATGCTAAAATTGATGCTGAAGATCAAGCCTCGTTATTACTATGTTGTCTACCCTCCTTTTATAAGCACTTTAGAGAGATAATTCTTATAAAAAAGAGAATTTCTGTCAAAGAAATTAAGACCGCTTTGGTGTTAAGAGAACAAATTTAAAAAAAATAAATGATAATCCTAATAACAATCAAGCTGAAGGATTAATTGCTAGAGGGAGGTCTAAGCAAAAAATTTCAACAATAATAAATCTTAGTCCAGAGCAAAGCCTAGAAACAATGTTGATCCTTGTAATTATTATCGTAAACCAAGGCACATTAAAGCTGATTTTTTCAAGTTGAAAAGGAAACTACAAAAGGAAAAATCAAATAGACTAGAAAAATAATAAAATACCATCAAAAGCCAGTGACGCGATAGATCAGAGTGATGATAATGTTCTTCTTGTCACCGATGATAGGTCTAAATGCACAGATGAGTGAATTTTGCATTCTGTTTGTTCTTATTATATGCCTCCCTATAAAGATTGATTTTCTACATATGAGTCTTTCAATAGTGGAGTTGTGTTAATGAAAAATAATGCTACTTGTAAAACACTTAGAATAAGAACAATCAAAATTAGAATGCATGATGGCATTATGAGAACATTAACTAATGTAAGCCATGTTCCTAATTTGAAGAAAAATTTGATCTCTTTGGGTACTCTTGATGCTAATGGGTGCAACTATTCAGCTCAAGGTGGAGTTATGAAAATTTCTAAAGGTGCTCTTGTTCTGATGAAAGGAAAGCGGCTTGGTAGCTTATATGTTTTGCAGAGAATCACAGTTACAGGTGGAGTAGTTGTTAGTTTATCTAGCCTATCAAATTCAAACATCACTAGATTATGACATATGAGGCTTGGTCATATGAGCGAAAAGGGCATGTCAGTTTTGAGTAAATGAGGTCTTTTGTGTGGCTAGAGTATAAGCAAAGTTGAATTTTATGAACATTGTATTTTTGAAAAGCAGAAAAAAGTCAGTTTCACTTCTGCAGTTCAAAGAACTAAGGGTCTCTTGATTATACCCATTTTGATCTCTGGTGTCTTTCTTGTGTTCCGTCTAAAGGCGGTGCCAGATTCATGTTTACATTGGTTGATGATTTTTTGAGAAAATGGTAGGTTTATTTTCTCAAAAGTAAAAGTGATGTTTTTCTAACCTTTAAATAGCAAAAGATTTTGGTTGAAAAAAAAAGGGCAAATAGGTGAAGCAACTCAGAATAGATAATAGTCTGGAATTCTGTAATATGAAATTTAAGAATTTTTGCAAAAATCAAGGAATTGTGAGTCATTGCACAATTGTCAATGCACGATAGCAGAATGGCATCGTAGAGTGTATGAACAGGATAATTATAGAGAGAGCTCATTGCATGCTCTCTAATGTTGGTTTATGAAAAGATTTTTGGTAGAGGTGGCTTCGACCTAGTATTTGGTAAATCGTTCTCCCTCCACAGCTATTGATCTCAAGACTCTAGAGGAGGTATGGTCTGGTAATCTTGCTAATTATTCTGATTTAAAGATATTTGGTTATCTCACTTGTGTTCATGTGAATGATGGAAAATTGGAACCTAGATCTAAAAGTGTATTTTTCTGGGTTATGCTTTTGGAGTAAAAGGATATAGATTTTGGTGTTCAGATTCAAATTCATCAAAATTTATAATTAGTAGAGATGTTACATTTAATCAATTTTCTATGATTAATTCGAGAAAGGAGTCTTCTGTTCCATCTAATACAGGTCATGGTGTTGTAAAGATAATGAAAATAGAGATTGAAAATTTACCTCCTTAGCCTAGTTCAGTAGAGGTGCTTAGCTCTACTCAAGAAGATGAGGCAAAACCAGAGTAAAATATACCACTGACAAATCCATCATCGATCATAAACAGAATCATATTCCATTGCAAAAGAAAGAAAAAAAAGACCAATTAAGAAATTGAAAAATATTCTTATGGAAGTATGGTTGTTTATGCCTTGACAATTGTAGAGACCATAAATGGTAATGACGATCCTTCTTCTTATTCCGATGCTATTTCTTGTTCTAAATTCGCAAATTGTTTGATTTCTATGAATAAAGAAATTGAATCTCTTTATAAAAGTCAAACTTGGAAGCTGGTTAAACCTCCTAACAACAAGAAAGTTACTGGATGTAAGTGGGTCTTCAGGAAGAAAGAAGGCATTTCGGGAGTTGAAACTGCAAGATATAAAACACGGTTAGTAGCTAAAGGCTACTGTCATGTACAAGGTGTTGATTTTAAAGATTTTTTCTTACTTGTCATTAAGCAAAATTCTATACATGTTTTATTATCTTTGGTTGCTATGCAAAATTTAAAATTAGAGTAACTTGATGTTAAAACAACTTTCTTAAATGGCCAACTTGATGAAAAATATTTTATGCATCAGCCTGAAGATTTGTTGTTGATGGTAAAGACGAACATGTTTGTTTGCTAAAGAAATCATTGTATGGGCTCAAACAATCTCCTAGGCAGTGGTATAAATGGTTTCATACTTTTATGGTCACTCATGGTTTAGAAGTCAGAAAGACATTTGTGTTTGTTTCAAAAAAATATTTAGATGGATCCTTCATTTATTTGCTATTATATGTGGATGATATGCTTATTACTGCTAAAGATATGTCTGAGATTAGCAGGTTAAAAGCTCTATTGAATGTTGAATTTGAAATGAATGATTTAGGTGTAGCCAAGAAGATTCTTGGAATGGAGATTCACAGAGATAAAAAGAAGAAAAATTAAGTCTCTCACAATAGAAGTACATTGAAAAGGTTTTGGTATGCTTGATTTCAAACCTTTTAGTATTGCATTTGTTACTCATTTTAAATTATCTATAGAGATGTCACCACAATTAGATGAAGAGATAGAGTACATGACTTATGTTCCTTATTCTAGTGCAATTGGAAGTATTATGTATGCTATAGTATGTACTCGTTTAGATATTACACATGTTGTTAGCCTGGTTAGTAGATACATATCTCGTCTTAGTAAAGAACATTGGAATAAAGTGAAATAGATTATTTGGTATTTGTTAGGTACTTCAGATGTATATTTGAATTTTAGGAGAACTAATAATGCATTGACAGGATTTGTTGATTCAGATTATGTAGTTAATTTTGAGGTTCTGATCAGGTACACCTGGAAACATTGAGCCTCAGTACTTCTAGGTGCATATAACTATTTTTTTATTTTTTCAAAATTTTTACACAAATGTTAATCTAATTGTATTTAACATGTATATCATTTTTTACCATTTTTGGAGATTTTTATATATTTATTTCGAATTTTTAAAAATCAGTGGCATTTTAGTAATTTAAAATTACTAAAATTCCACTATTTTTTTAAAAATTCGAAACAAATATCTAAAAATATTCAAAAATGGTAAAAATTGATATATATGTTAAATACACTTAGATTAACAAATTCATAAAAACATTTAAAAAATAAAAAATAGGTATATGTGCTAATAAGAACCCGTAATTTTGATAAAAGAAGATCACCTTTGACTTATGTGTTCTCTAATGGTGGTTGTGCTATCAATTGGAAAGCCATGTTATAGCGTACTATTGATTTGTCTACTACAAAAGCAAAGCTTATAGCATCGACTAAAGGTGTCAAAGAAGTTTTATGGTTAAGAGGCTTAATAAGTAAACTCAATCTAAGTTGGAAAAAGATTATCATTCACTATGATAGTTAGATGTTATGTATCTTAGCAAAGATCAGATGTATCATGAAAAAACAAAGCACATTTCTGTTAGGTATTACTTTATTTGTGATATCGTTGAACATGGTTACATTCAAGTAAAGAAAATTACTATTGAACATAATCCATCTAATATGTTAATAAATTTTCTTTCTATTATCGAGTTTAAGTATTGCTTGAGGTTGGTTGGAGCTTTAAGTTCAAAAGCAGTAGTTTGTGGTGAAGGTGAAGCATTCGTTTTGTTTTTGAAGTTACTTAAATTCAAGTCAAGGTGAAGATTTATCAGATGTGACTTAAATTCCAAGTCACCCCATCTATAGAAGTCATCTCTTATTTGTGCCAGAAGTTCTATTTGCATTATAATGCATTGCGTCCAGCTCAACGCATGATTTTGAGTTTCCTCTTTAATATTATAAATAGGGAATTGCTCCTAGGTATTAAGTGTGAATTTTTTTAAGCTCTGTTGTATATTCCTTGGAGAGGTTTGGTCTTTCCAAGAGTTTTCTGTAGGGTGTATTGGGTTTAGTGGTTTTCCTTTTCAGAGTTCTCTATCTCTTGTAATATTTTCTGATAGTGGATTTTCTCCTCCTTCGCCTGTAATTCTTCCCTTCACATTAAAGTATTTTTCACATAAATCTGTCTACTTTATTTCTCTTTCTCTTTTTTTCCACACTACTTTGTTATTTTGTAGGATTATTCCTAATAATAACTGCTATCACGGAGAAATGGAAAAATATTTTGATGGAGAAGTTTTTAAAAATCAAAGCAAGTGATATGATATAATATGATAAAAGTAATATATTAAAGAATAAAGTTAAAATAGATAAGATTATTTTCTTAAAAATGTGAAAAATAATTTAAAAAATATAATAATTGCACATAAAGAAATATGTAAATAATTGAAAAATAGAGTAAAAATGGAGTAAAGAGAACTAATAATAAAATTTTTTCTTTGTTCCCAAACACTTTTGTGGTGAAGGGAAGATCCACGCAAATGGAAACCTATATCCGGAACAAAGCCATCTGCTTCCCAAATGAAGGACCATAGGAACATAATCCATCTCTATAATTACAACTGTTTTTCATCTCTCCAAGTGGCACATACCGGCACGATAATATCAATTTCACCGTCAATTTTTCTTTTTTCGGCCACATTGGGAATCGATTTTGTCTTTGATAATATCTTCAATAATGTCCATATGGAAAACACTCATCTAGATACTACTTTTTTAAGGAATTTTTCATCCATGTCAATAAGGTTTGAGTGAAATTGCAAGAGCCTCTTGACTTTTTTAAAATTTGCATTCATCGCCACAAGGCTAACTTGAAATTTTGAGTGTACTTACAAATTCTAATCTCCATAAGAAAATGTATTTAAAATACGAGAAGATTTTATTGATTTCAAATATTCCTTAATTAAATGATACATTTAAATAGTTATCAAAATATAAATTTTTTGGTAATTTAATTACAACTACAGTTGACTATTTGATCAAATGGTGGGGAGTAAGACGATTACAGATCAATTATTCTCCCTTAGGCCATTTCTTTTGTAAATGAAAAGATTATATAAGGTATGACTCCCACATGCCCCTAAGCAAGTGGAAAAATATAGCAAATTAATTACACTGAACTAGAGCATTTGTAAAAATGCAAGAGAGAATAATTGTATACAGTATTTGCAAGAGGTATTGTGAGCAAATACACTATACTACGACTTCCTACAATGAAAACACCTTTTAAAAAGATTGTTAGCATAAAAGTTGCTATACTTATTAAAATTACGAAAATTTCCCATTCATTTAACTCATTCCACAAAAGAAACTAATGCTCAAGGTCTTTTTCAAAACATAAACTTTTTTTTATAGATTTTCCTAAACATAAACTTAATTGCCGAGCTTCAGTAAAAAAAGGGCATTTATGGTTCTCGATGAACTTTTTTTTTTTCTTTTTGGATGGTGTTTGAATCTGTTAGTAATAGAGGAAAAGGCTCTCACCTCTACTCGGTTAAACTGGAAGAAAGAGAAGAAGTGGAAAGAGAGCGCCATCTATACAAAACATGGTCATCATCCTTACGAAGTGCATCACTGATTCATGACGGAATGTCACCCAGCTAGGCTTCTCCATCCCCATCCTGTGACATCACCCATTTGGCAATATTGTGAGCACAATGGTTTCCTATTCTAAACACATGTGCAAGTGGGAAAGCCTTGTTGATTAAAACTATAATCGCTTCAAGACCTTCCATGTTAAATCACTAAGGAAATTAAATCATAAGTGGAAGCGCACTTAAATCTATAGGAATAGTTATTCTTCTAAGTTAATGCTCTACCGTTTTCTAGAGAAAGACTCTTTTTTTTAATAATGAGATATTAGAAAAAAAATCCTAAAAGGGCATAACCCAGCTATCCAAAAATCCAACAAAGCAAACTTTAAATGATCAAACGAATTATGCATTTTTCTTACATCTTCCACCAAAACACCCACGCTGGCTCTGATTCTTTCTACTGACAATAACCAGTCTATTAATTGCATAGAATCAGGTTCTAGCACAACATTCCAGAACCCAAGCTCAACACCAAATTTCAGGCAAGAAATCTGAAAATGACATTGCAACCGTACAAAACCCATCTGGTGAAGAGGTGCTTTTAATCTTTGACCATTGCAGAGCACGTTTGTTTTCCATACAAAAATTTTAAATTAAATATTTTTACTCTCCGTATTATTATTCAATTTTTTAATTATTTTTCGCATTTTTCTCTATAACTGTCCTACCTTTCAATCATTTCTACACAACTACTTATACAACTAACTTATCTATTTTAACTTTATTATTTTTACTCCTCATTATTATACTTATTATATTATATCATTTTCTTATGGTTTGAAAACTTTTAAATCAAAAAATTTTCATCCAAAAATTCAATCACCTTCTAAACACATTTGTAATCTTGAATTCATAAATAAGTAATGCAAATTGCAAGCGGGAATGTGATTCCCACACATCAAAATTAATTAAAGAGAAAACCACATGATCTCATGTATAAAATGAAGGATAAGTTCCATATATACTTATAAATTTTACCTTTAATTTCATTCATATCAACAAACTTTCAAAAATTCAAAATATTCATATGCATTTTGCTTAAAGTTCAACTTTCACTCATGACGTTAGATATCCATTAAAGGGGTCATTAATCCCCAGTGAAATCACTAATACACTCATTTCTAATTTTTTTTGTTGCTAAAAAATGATTATATAATGAACTTTTAGAAATTCTATGACTATAAAATCATCTATTATTTAAATACGAATCTTCAACTATCAGCAAACTAATTTCAAATTATATTAAAGTTTGCTATAAGGTTTGCTATAATTGTCATTTCACGGCAGGATAATGGCCAATTCAATAAATTCCTAATTGTGTTAGTATAATTAAAATTTAGCATAATTTATAGTATGCCGGACGCCCTTTTATTTTTTTAATTTCACTATATATCGATCTTATCTATAAATGTGTAAAATCAACGTAATAAAATAATTCAATATTAAAATATCAACTTTAAAGTAGTTTTCTAAAGATCTAAACTATCTAAAATATCAATAATATGTAGATCAATGATCCTATGAAGTATTATTATAATCTAATACATGTGTGAATAGATCAAAGTATTTTTCATAATTTACACATGAACGCACCTATTTTTGATCAAATGTGGCCTGTTCGTAATTGGATTAGGATGAAACTTGATCTCTTGGCTAAACAAATAGTATAAAATATAATAAATAGATTGAATTTTCCGTCAAGATCAATATTTCAAAAATGAAAAAAATTTCACGAAATCACAGAAGTATTCAAATTCAATAAAGTAGGACCATGTATATGCGAGTGATTTAGTTTGGAGCCTAATTCTATACACCTGGATGCATTGAGCCTTAAGATATCCAGGTGTACTTCACACTTTTTTTTTTTTTTAGAAATTTTTTCATTAAACTATTAATATTAGTGCATTTAATATATGCATCAATTTTTACTATTTTTGAAGTTTTTAATTATTATAAGTATTACTCATTTTTAAAAACAAAAAAATCTAAAAATATCAAAAATTATAAATGTTGATACATATATTAAATACGCTTAAATTAAAAATTGCATAAAAAAAATTTTAAATGGGTGTATGCGGGTGCGTAGAACTCGGCTAGCCTTGCATCGATGACATGGCAATGACATGTGCCAGGTTTGGTTGGAACATTGGGCAATCTTGAAGCACGACAGCTGGCATGCGTTGAAATATTGAAATTTCAAGGAAGGTTCAGAGAAGCTGCTGTGAAGAAATCTGAAAATGACATTGCAAGCGTACAAAACCCATCCGGTCACAAGGTGCTTTTAATCTTTGACTATTGCCGAGCACGTTTGTTTTCCATACAAAAGTTTTAAATTAAATATTATTACTCTACATATTATTATTCTATTTTTTAATTATAATTGTCGTACCTTTCAATCATTTCTACCCAACTACTTATATAACTAACTTATTTACTTTAACTTTAGTCTTTTTACTCCTCATTATTATACTTATCGTATTATATCATTTTTTTCTGGTTTGAAAAATTTTAAATTTTTCATCTAAAAATTTTATGACCTTCTAAACCCATTTGTAATCTAGAATTCATAATTATGTAATGCAAATTGCAAGGGGGAATGTGATTCCCGCACATCAAAATTAATTAAAGAGAAAGCGACATGGTCCCATATATAAAATGAAGGATAAGTTCCATATATACTAATAAATTTCACCTTTAATTTCATTCAAATCAACAAATTTTCAAAAATCCCAAATATCCATATGCGTTTTGCTTAAAATTCAACTTTCACTCATGTCGTTAGATATCCATTAAAGTGGCCATTAACCCCCAGTGAAATTACTAATACACCCATTACTAATTATTATTATTTTTGCTGAAAAATGATCATATAATGAACTTTTAGAAATTCTATAACTATAAAATCATCTATTATTTAAATATGAATCTTCAACTATGAGCAAACTAGCTTCAAATTATATTAAAGTTTGCTATATTTGTCATTTCAGGGCATGCTAATGGCCAATTCAATGAATTCCTAATTGTGTTAGTATAACTAAAATTTAGCATAATTTATAGTATGCCGGACACCCTTTTATTTTTTAAATTTCACTATATATCGATCTTATCTATAAATGTATAAAATCAACGTAATAAAATAGTTCAATATTAAAATATCAACTTTAAAGTACTTTTGTAAAGATCTAAACTATCTAAAATATCAATAATAAGTAGATCAATGATCTTATGAAGTATTATTATAATCTAATACATGCGTGAATGGATCTAAGTACTTTTCATAATTTACACATGAACGCACCTATTTTTTATCAAATGTGGCTTGTCCGCAATTGGATTAGGATGAAACTTAGTCTCTTGACTAAACAAATGGTATAAAATACAATGAATTGATTGAATTTTCTGTCACGAATCGAAATTTGAAAAATGAAAAAGGTTTCACGAAATCACTTCTATGAAACCTGGTTTCGCAGAAGTATTCAATTTCAATAAAGTAGGACTATGTATACTTGAGCGATTTAGTTTGGAGCCTAATTCTATACACCTGGATGCATTGAGCCTTAATATATCCAGGTGTACTTTACACTTTTTTTATTTTTTTAGAAATTTTTTCATGAAACTATTAATATTAGTGCATTTAATATATGTATCAATTTTTACTATTTTTGAAGTTTTTTAATTACTTTTCATAATATATGCATCGATGACATGGCAATCACATGTGCCAGGTTTGGTTGGAACATTTGGGCAATCTTGAAGCACGACAGCTGGCAGGCGTTGAAATATTGAAATTTCAAGGTTCAGAGAAGCTGCTGTGAATATACACCAAAAATAAGAGAAGCTGCTGTGAAGAAATCTGAAAATGACATTGCAAGCGTACAAAACCCATCCGGTGACAAGGTGCTTTTAATCTTTGACCATTGCCGAGCACGTTTGTTTTCCATACAAAAATTTTAAATTAAATATTTTTACTCTTCATATTATTATTCTATTTTTTAATTATTTTTGCACTTTTCTCTATAACGGTTGTACCTTTCAATCATTTCCACGCAACTACTTATACAACTAACTTATCTGTTTTAACTTTATTCTTTTTACTCATCATTATTATACTTATCGTATTATATCATTTTCTTCTGGTTTGAAAAATTTTAAATTTTTCATCCCAAAATTCTATCACCTTCTAAACGCATTTGTAATCTAGAATTCATAATTAAGTAATGCAAATTGCAAGGGGGAATGTGATTCCCACACATCAAAATTAATTAAAGAGAAAGCAACATGGTCTCATATATAAAATGAAGAATAAGTTTCATTTATACTTATAAATTTTACCTTTAATTTCATTCATATCAACAAACTTTCAAAAATTCCAAATATCTATATGCATTTTGCTTAAAATTCAACTTTCACTCATGTCGTTAGAAATCCATTAAAAGGGTCTTTAACCCTAGTGAAATTACTAATACACCCATTTCTAATTTTTATTTTTTGGCTAAAAAATGATCATATAATGAACATTTAGAAATTCTATGACTATAAAATCATTTATTATTGAAATATGAATCTTCAACTATGAGCAAACTAACTTCAAATTATATTAAAGTTTGCTATATTTGTCATTTCACGGCAGGCTAATGGCCAATTCAATGAATTCCTAATTGTGTTAGTACAACCAAAATTTAGCATAATTTATAGTATGTTGGACACCCTTTTATTTTTTAATTTCACTATATATCGATCTTATCTATAAATATGTAAAATCAACGTAATAAAATAGTTCAATATTAAAATATCAACTTTAAAGTAATTTTCTAAACTCTAAACCAACTAAAATATCAATAATATGTAGATAAATGATCCTATGAAGTATTATTATAATCTAATACATGTGTGAATCGATTAAGTATTTTTCATAAGTTACACATGAATGCACCTATTTTTTTTTATCAAATGTAGCCCATTCGCAATTGGATTAGGATGAAACTTGGTCTCTTGGCTAAACAAATTGTATAAAATACAATGAATGAATTAAATTTTCTGTCAAGATTCATATTTCAAAAATGAAAAAGGTTTCACAAAATCACTTCTGTGAAACCTGGTTTCATAGAAGTATTCAAATTCAATAAGTAGGACCATGTACACTCTAGCGATTTTGTTTGGAGCCTTATTCTATACACCTAGATGCATTGAGCCTTAATATATCTAGGAGTACTTAACACGTTTTTTTATTTTTTTAGAAATTTTTTCATGAAACTATTAATATTAGTGTATTTAACATATGTATCAATTTTTAATATTTTTAAAGTTTTTTAATTACTATAAGTATTACTCATTTTTAAAAATCCAAAAAAATTTAAAAATATAAAAAATTGTAAAATTGATACATATATTAAATACACTTAAATTAAAAATTACGTAAAAAAATTTTAAAAAAATTTAAATGGGTGTATGCGGGTGCATAGAACTCGGCTACCCTTGCATCGATGACATGGCAATTGCATGTGCCGGTTTTGGTTGGAACATTGGGCAATCTTGAAGCACGACAGCTGGCATGCGTTGAAATATTGAAATTTCAAGGAAGGTTCAGAGAAGCTGCTGTAAATGTACACCAAAACTAAGAGAAGCGGCTGTGAAGAAATCTGAAAATGACATTGCAAGCGTACAAAACCCATCCGGTGACATGGTGCTTTTAATCTTTGACCATTGCAGAGCACGTTTGTTTTCCATACAAAAAATTTAAAATTAAATATTTTTACTCTTCGTATTATTATTCTATTTTTAATTATTTTCACATTTTTCTCTATAACTGTCGTATTCTTTCAATCATTTCCACGCAACTACTTATACAACTAACTTATCTATTTTAACTTTATTTTTTTTATTCCTCATTATTATACTTATCGTATTGTATCATTTTTCTTCTGGTTTGAAAATTTTAAAATTTTTCATCTAAAAAATTCTATCACCTTCTAAACGCATTTGTATTCTAGAATTCATAATTAAGTAATGCAAATTGCAAGGGGGAATGTGATTCCCACACATCAAAATTAATTAAAGAGAAAGTGACATGGTCTCATGTATAAAATGAAAGATAAGTTCCATGTATACTTATAAATTTTACCTTTAATTTCATTCATACCAACAAACTTTCAAAAATTCCAAATATCTACATGCATGTTGCTTAAAATTCAACTTTCACTCATGTCGTTAGAGATCCATTAAAGGGGTCATTAACCCCCAGTGAAATTACTAATACACCCATTTCTAATTATTATTATTTTTGCTAAAAATGATCATATAGTGAGCTTTTAGAAATTCTATAACTGTAAAATCATCTATTATTTAAATATGAATCTTCAACTGCGAGCTAACTAACTTCAAATTACATTAAAGTTTGCTATATTTGTCATTTCGTGGTGGGCTAATGGTCAGTTCCACGAATTCCTGACAGCTTTAGTAGAAATAAGATTTTAAGCAAAATATGTGAACATATTTTGAATTTTTAAAATTCATAATTATAAGTAAAATTAAGGATAAAATTCATTGATATATATGGAATTTATCCTAAATGAATCAAAGAAAAATAGGCATATGAGTTGTCAACTAAAAGAAGCTAGACCTATTATAATTTTTGACATGGTGTGCGATAGAATAATGGAGAAGTGTAAGGAGTAAAAGTGTGAAAGTAATATGTTACAACAGCAGTAAAGTTGAAATAAATAAAAATAATAATTATAAAAAATTATTATAATATAGGGTTCAGTTAAAAAAAAGTACGAGGAGTAGATAGTTTAGATGACAAATTTTTAAGAAAATGGTCATGGACTGCGATTACCAAACGTGGCCAAAACGAGATTATCTAAGATTCTCTTCTCGCAATGTGCCTTTTGTTGTTAATTAATTTTCTGTTGTTGCCAGCCGATGCCTGGTTATACATTTTACTAGTACATAAATGCAGATCTACGCGAGTTTTGTTTTTTTAAATAGCACACGGCATTAAAAAAATACCGCACTTTTATCAAGAACAAAAAATAAGGATAAAGTTTCCGCGGCATATTTAAAAAAATACTGCACTTTTATAAGAACAATCGACGGCTTTGACCGAGTGGTAAGCATCTTGGTCCTTATGCCAGGCGAACACCAGTTCGAATCTTGTCCCCGTTTATGGTGGGTTGTTAGAATTCTTAGTGTTACTGGCTTCAGATAATGATAATCCCATCCCATCGAGGTGTTATAAGCCAATATGGCGAATGAAACTTCCAAGTAAGGTTTTAATCTTTAGATGGAGACTTATCATTAATGCCCTTCCTATCTTACTAAATCTAAGGTTTTAATCTTTAGATGAAGACTTATCATTAATGCCCTTCCTATCTTACTAAATCTAACAAAAGCGGCATTGCTATGGACCCTTGTTGTGCTTTGTGCAAGCTTGAGTCTGAAGACGCAAATCACTTGTTCCTGAGGTGTGTAATGACTGAAGGGATCTGTAGAAAGGCTGCAAGGTGGTTTATACGAGGGTAACAATAGGGATGATATTAGAGACCCTTGTGAAGGAAAATAGGTCCCAGGACCTTATGTTGTTCATCTTGTGTTATTGGAGGATATGGTATCTTAGGAACAAGTTTAGAGAAGAGGGTCTTCAGCCAAAATTCTCAGATATATTGGCATAGTACTCGGAGTTCCTTAACCAGTATTGGAGTGCTTCTTTGCTCTCTCAATCGGGCATGTTTGACAGTCCTTTGGTGCCCCGTTGGTCCAAGCCGCCGGAGGGATTCATGAAGATAAATGTCGATGCTCGCTCTCATGGGGATTTGGCTTTTTTTGGATGTTAGCGGTAATTAGGAACTCCCAAGGCACATTTGTGGCTGCTAAAGGGTGGAGACATGAGGGTGTAAGGGATCCGTTATTTATGGAGGCTACAACTTTTTTGCCGGGGCTGAGATGGGATCTTCAGATTAACGCTAGGTGTGCACGGGTGGAAACAGATTCCCTCATATTATGCAACTACCTGTCTAATAATGATCTCATCTCCTCCCATGTGGGCATTGTTATTGCTGAAATTAGGGATATTCTCAGTGCAGTTGATTCTTTCTCGATCCATCATATTCTTCAGCAAGGAAATACAGTTGCCCATTCCTTAGCTGAAGTGGTTTTAGCTTCTTCTGTGAATCACCTGTGTTGGTGGGACAATCTCCCCCAGGCCATTTGTGGGAAAATTGGTACAGACATTTTTTTAGCTATGAAAGGCTTAGATTACTTTAACCCTAATCCCTATAATAGTGATGGGGAATAGGGCTAGAATGATTCCTTTTATCAAAAAAATAATAATACTTTATAGAATCATTTATTACATAGAAATGATATTTAGATAGTTTAAAATTTGAAAATATAACTTTAGAATTGATATTTAACTTTAAATCATTTATATGTTGGTTTTCAATGGGGCCGCATATATTATGTAGTGATATCTGACAAATAAAAGAGTTTTTAAGATACTATAAATAATACTAAATATAATAAATAAAGTGAATTTTAAATTAACTATTAAAATTTTAAATGAATGGAGTTATATGAAAAAGAACATGAATGCTTCTATAAAATCTCTTTTTATGAAATTCCTTCTATTTTTAAAATTTCAATAGTTGATAAAAAAATACATTTCATCCATTGTATTTCGCATAATTTATAACATGTTTGACACCCTTTTATTTTTTAAATTTCATTATATATGGGTCTTATCTATGAAATAAAATAGTTTAATATTAAAATATCAACTTTGAAGTAGTTTTTTAAACATCTAAACTATCTAAAATATCAATAATATACAGATAAATGATCTTATAAAGTATTATTATAATTTAATACATGTGTGAATGAATCTAAGTGTTTTTCATAATTTACACGTGAATACACTTATTTTTGATCGAATATGGCATGTCCACAATTGGATTAGGATGAAAGTTGGTCTCTTAACTAAACAAATGGTATAAAATACAATGAATGGATTGAATTTTCTATCAAGAATCAACATATCTAAAATGAAAAAAGTTTCATGAAATCACTTCTGATAAAGTATTCAAATTTAATAGAAAGTTGGTCTCTTAACTCGGTTTCATAGAAGTATTCAAATTTAATAAAGTAGGACCATATATACGTGAGTGATTTAGTTTGGAGCCTAATTCTATATACCTGAATGCATTGAGCCACAATATACCCAGGTGTATTTCATCTATTTTTTATTTTTTTGGAAATTTTTTCATGAAGCTGTTAATATAAGTGCATTTAACATATGTATCAATTTTTACAATTTTTAAAGATTTTTTTTTTTGATGAAAAGGAAAACCTTATCCCCTCTCCCTATCGCTTTGGGAGGGAGAATGGAAAAGGAGATCCGAGCTATTCATTGACAAAAAAAATATCTGTACAGATTTTCTCGTGCATTACATGTGGGGGGGGGGGGTTGCCCCACCACACCTATTGATCCAATACAGAAAAAGAAACAAAATCGGCCAATGCATGCGCCACAGAATTCCCTTGTCTTAGGACATGATGAACCGAAATGAAATTTGAAGATTGAAGGATAGCCTTAATTTCATCAATGATCACACCGGCTGGGGAAGAGATGGGTTCGTCCGAAGAGAGGAAATGGACGAGGAGGAGGGAGTCCAATTCAATCTGGAATCTTGTCAGGTTGAGTTGAAGACCCCAGTGGACCCCCAAGAGGCAAGCACGAGCCTCCAAAAGTAAAGGGTCCAATGAACCATTTCGTCTCCATCCTTTAGTCGCAATGAAAGCGCCACTGGAGTCCCTGATAACCGCAGCAAAACCCATAGACGAAGTCCTATTAATAATCCGTGCATTGACATTCATTTTGAGATACCCATCTGGAGGTTTAATTTTTGAAGATTTTTAATTACTAAAAGTGTAGCTAATTTTTAAAAATCCAAAAAAATCTAAAAATATCCAAAAATGAAAAAAGTTGGTACATATATTAAATATACTTAAATTAAAAATTGAATAAAAATTTTTAAAATGGGTGTAGGCGGGTGCATAGAATTTGGTTGGCCTTGCATCGATGACATTACAATGACATGTGCCCGGTTTGCTTTGAAAATTGGGCAATCTTGAAGCACGACAGCTGGCATGCGTTGAAATATTGAAATTTCAAGCAAGGTTCAGACAAGCTGCTGAAATAAGAGAAGCTGCTGTGAAGAAATCTCAAAATGACATTGGAAGCATACAAAACCCATCCAGCGACAAGGTGCTTTTAATATTTGACCATTGCAGAGCACGTTTGTTTTCCATAAAAAAATTTAAATTAAATATTTTTGTCTCTTCATATTATTATTTTAGTTTTAATTATTTTCCACTTTTTTCTCTATAACGGTTGTATATTTCAATCATTTTTAGACAATTACTTATACAACTAACTTATCTATTTTAACTTTATTCTCTTTACTCATTATTATTATCCTTATCATATTATAGGTGTGTTTGGTTGGAGGTAAAACTTTTGATGAAAAGTTTTTGGAGTAGAAGTTGTCAAATCAATAAAAAGTGATGTGATATAATAGGAGTAATGATGAGGAGTAAAGAGAATAAAGTTAAAGTAGATAGGTTAGTTGTATAGGTAGTTGTGTATAAATAATTGAAAAGTAGGGTAGTTTGTATAGAAAAATATGAAAAAATAATTAAAAAATAGAATAATTATGGAGAGTGAAAAGTTTTAGATCGAAAAGTTTTAGTTGACATTTTTTTATCCTAAATAAACACACCCTATATCATCTTCTTCTGGTTTGAAAACTTTTAAACCAAAACTTTTTGGTCAAAAAATTCTATCATTTTCTAAACACATTTGTAATCTATGATTCATGATTAAGTAATGCAAATCGCAAGGGAGAATATGACTCCCACATATAAAATTAATCAAAGAGAAAGTGACATGATCCCATATATAAAATGAAGGATAAGTTTCATATATACTCATAAATTGTATCTTTAATTACATTCATACTAACAAACTTTCAAAAATTCCAAATATCTATATGTGTTTTGCTTAAAATTCAACTTTTACTCATGTTGTTAAAGATCCATTAAAGAGGTCATTAACCTCCTATGAAATAACGAATACAACCATTTCTAATTATGATTTTTTGCTAAAAAATGATCATATAATCAACCTTTAGAAATTCTATAACTACAAAATCATTTATTATTTAAATACGAATCTTTAACTATGAGAAAACTAACTTCAAATTATATTAAAGTTTGCTATATATGTCATTTCACGGTGGGCTAATGGCCAATTCAATAAATTCCTAATAATGTAAATAAAATTTTAAGCAAAATATGTGAGTCTATTTAGAATTTTTAAAATTCATAGTTATAAGTGAAATTAAAGATAAAATTTTCATTAGTATATGGAATTTATTCTAAACAAATCAAAGAAAAATAAGCACATGAGTAATTGTCAAGTGAAAGAAGCTAGACATATTGCAATTTTTGATATTACAACTCAAAATGGGAAGCTAGACATATTGCAATTTTTGATATTACAACTCAAAATGGGTTTACTAATGTGGTGCATGATGAAATAGTGGGAAAGTGTAAGGAGTGAGAGTGTGCATGTAATATGAAATAATGAGAATAAAGTTGAAATAAATAAAATAATTTTTAAAAATTATTATAATATAGGATTGAGTTAGAAAAAAAATATAAGTATTAGATAGTTTAGATGCCAAATTTTTAAGAAAATAGTCATGGACTGCAATTACCAAACGTGGCCCAAATGAGATGATCTAATAGTGTCTTCTCGCAATGTGCCTTTTGTTGTTAATTAATTTTCTGTTGTTGCCAGCCGCTGCCAGGTTGTACATTTACTAGTACATAAATGCAGATCTACGCGAGTTTTGTTTTTTTAAATAGCACAAGGCATTAAAAAAGATACCGCACCTTTACCAAGAACAAAAAATAAAGATAAAGTTTCCACGGCATATATATATTTAAAAAATACTGCACTTTTATCAAGAACAAAAAATAAAGGCACAGGTTGGACGGCTTTGACCGCGTTTATGATGGGGTTTTAAAATTCCTCGTGTTATAGAATTTCCCGAAAGTCATGCAAATTGCAAAAGGGAATTGGGTGTTCCATCTTGCTTTCACTTTCCTTTTATGCGTTGCATTCATACGGCCGGAATATGATTCACACGTGTAAAATTTTATAAAAGAAAAAGCGGTCGCATGCCTGCGTAATTGCTCACTGAAAGCAGCTACAGTTGCACATGTCGGGATATCAGGCCAGTGCATCTACAAAAGCTGGAGGACAGTGAACCGTGACAGAGATTTTCAAAGAAAGAGAGTGGAGAGATGGCCATTGTTGAGTCTGTTGTTTCTTTCCTGGTGGAAAGGCTCGGGGACCAACTCATTCGAGAAATTAGCTTGTTGCGCGACGAGCGCAATCAAATCGAATGGGTGAGAAGAGAATTCAGGCGGATGGAATGCTTCTTGAAAGATATGGATATTGGGCGGGCGGAAGAGAGTGAGCGAGTGAAGAATTGGAGGCTGGAAGTGAGAGACGCTGCACATCGTGCGGAGGACATAATCGACATCTTCTTCCTGGAAATAGCCCCCTTGAGGCGATGCGGATTTCTGGGCACCATTAGGAGATATGCTTTTATCTGCAGCGAGCTCATGGCCCGCCGTGAGTTGCTGTCTGAGGTCCAAATGATAAAAGCTGACCTTGAATCGATCATTGCGAGCAGATCGAGATATGGGTTCGAATATTTATCAGGAGGAGGAGGAAGCAGTAGCAGCCAGCAGAGCCAGAGCCTAAGAGAAAGGAGGATCGCTGTCGCTGCTCCTCACGTGGAAGAGCCGGATTTCACCGGTTTTGATGGAGACGTGAAAGCATTGATCCAACGTCTCACGCAAGGGGAGCAGCGGCGCTGTGTCGTCGGCGTTGTTGGTATGGGTGGTCTGGGCAAAACCACTCTTGCCAGGAACATTTACAAGAACGTCGCTGTCCAAAAACACTTCCATCCCTGTATTTGGCTCTCCATCTCGCAGGTGTACTCGGCGAAAGAACTTTTGCAGGCTGTGATTAGAAGCTGCATGTCGCTCTCTGAAGAGGAGCAGAAGAAGGTGGGGAGAATGAACACTTCTGAGCTGAGCGAGATGATTGCCAAGTACTTAGCAGAGAAGACGTATGTAGTCGTGCTAGATGATATGTGGACGCCCGATGCCTGGGATGAACTCAAGCACGCTTTTCCACATGGGAATAATGGGAGCAGAGTCCTTCTCACCACGCGGAACAAAGACGTGGCTTTGCACGCTGATGCGCAAAGCAAGCCTCATGAACTGAGGTTCTTGACAGAAGATGAGAGTTGGGAGCTATTCTGCAAGAAAACATTCCCAGGTCGAGACGCCAGTTTTCCTCTGCCGGACATGGAAAAACAGAGTAAAGAAATGGTTAAGAAGTGCGGTGGCCTCCCCCTCGCCGTCGTTGTCATTGGAGGGCTCCTGTCAAGGAAAGAGCCGAGGGAATGGGAGAACGTCCGCAACAGCATTAATTGGCAATTTGTGGAAGGCCAAGTCCAGATATCTGAGATACTGTCTTTGAGCTATAAAGAACTTCCCTACGACTTGAAACCCTGCTTTCTGTACTTGGGCATTTTTCCTGAGGATTATGAGTTTCCAGCGAAGAAATTGGTGAAACTGTGGGCGGCAGAGGGGTTCCTTCATCAAAGAGGTGAGGAGACGGTGGAGAAGGTGGGCGAAGACTGTCTCAAGGAGCTAATCCAGCGAAGCCTCGTTCAGGTTGCAAGAACAAGTGCAGTGGGAGGTGTCAAAAGCTGCAGAATCCATGATCTGTTACGGGATCTCTGCATTTCCGAAGCTAAGGAGGAAAGGTTTCTTGAAATTGATGGCGGCCACATCAATAATAGAGTCGCTCCTCCTTTATTTTCCAGAGGCAGAACTCGGCGGCTTGCAATTCATCATGGTAGGAAATACTATTGCCTTCATCATGCTGATCGAAACCTCCATTCCGTTGTGATACATGGCCAAGATAGGCAGTGGCTCGGTAAGAGACATGAGAAGCTTCTTGGTGGGAACTTCTTCCTGCTCAGAGTCTTAGATCTAAATAAAGTGCGTATCGAAAAGCTACCCAGTGAAATAGGTGAAGTCATCCACCTTCGGTATTTTTCATGCCTCTTAATAACTACGCGCCGAAGCATAAGACGCTCCATCGTTCAGTTGGAACGAGTTTATGCAGAGGCTAGCCTACCATCAAGCATAGGAAACCTTACAAATTTGCAAACTCTTTTGGTATATTCCGATGATAACGTGAAAATACCAGGCACCATTGAAAAGTTGAAACAATTGAGACATCTGGAAATCAAAATTCTCAAAGTTAACCTGGAAATGTATCCGCAGTGCATTGGGGGTATGATAAAAGGGAAGCCACGCCTTCATTACATGAGTCGGGAGCTTTGCAGTCTGGCCAATGTATGGGCTGGCAAATGGTTGCACAAGGATTGCCTGAGAGAGATGATGAATCTTAGAAAGTTGGGAATATGTTTATACTCTAAGTCTAAGAAAGGAGAATGCGTGGGGGAAGGGGAGTGGGAATCCATCGTGGGATTGGAATTCCTGGAGTCCTTGCTCGTGTCGTCAGTACACCCAAGAGACAGAGAAAAGAACTTGCAACTCAAGTTAGCGTCCCTCAACCATCTTCGGAGGTTATCCAAGTTGTGTTTGGTAGGGAAGTTGGAAAAAGCACCGGAATCCTCTTTATTGCCACTAAATCTCACCAAGCTCACCCTGCGGCTATCGTTTTTGGAGCAAGACCCACTTCCAGTGCTGGAGAAACTGGAAAATCTTCAGGTTCTCAAGTTGGAATATTCTTCGTTTCTAGGGAAGGAAATGGTATGCTCTGCGGGAGGCTTTTCTAGCCTCAAATCCTTGAATCTTGAAGATTTATATAATTTGGAGGAGTGGAGAGTGGAGCAAGGATCAATGTCGCTTCTTTTGTTTCTGCGTATTGCTAATTGTAGGGCATTGAAGATGGTTCCGGAAGGACTGCAGCACATAACTTCGCTCAAGACATTACAGTTGCGAGGCATGGGATGGGGATTTTACGGAAGGGTTAAACCAGACACTGGTGAGGATTGGCATAAGGTCCTTCACTTACCTTCTGTCGACGTACCTGTTTGACAACAGCACGCAGAGCACAAGTCCTGAATATATATTTTATTTTTTTGAAAATGGTACTTTCAATCGTTGTCATGCGAATCAAGACTGCAAATTTGCAGGCTTCCAAATTTACTAGAATTGATACCGTCCTTTAATTTGCAGGTCATGTACCTATGAAACGTGATTTAATTTCAGCCATAAATGCAATTCTATCCATGGGCAACCACCAACTTCTTTGGCTTCTTAACTTGTATATCATGTTCATTGTTCACCTTTATAGGAATGGAATGAATTTGCAGAAATTGAAAAGAATTTTATTGATTTATATGGATTTATCTTGGATAGAAATTACGATATCCTTGGATGCATGGAAATTGAAAACGAAAACGAAAATAAAAAACGTCACGACGACTTCAAACTGAGATTCTTTCTTTCCCACCCTCTGAAAGACGGGCCTTCCCTCGTACAGGGCACATGCTTCCACGGTTTCCTACATAACCTCACCCGTGACGCTACTAAATGATTCTGCTACCCAGCACGTCCTCGTTAGGACTGTTCCTAACAGCCTCTAAATTATGGATAAAAATGCGTGCAAAACTCAGTTTTTTAAATTTTGTGAATTTTTTTCTCATAAAATTACTAATCTAGGTTTATTTAATATAATAAATTAATTTTTATCATTTTTGAAAATGTGTATATGGGTTTTACTCAATTTTTTTTTAAAATGTAGGAAGGACAGGATGAATGTATACTCTACGGATTTGAGCATTTGACTATAGCTTTATTTAGACATCTGGTTTATAATAATCTATGATATACTTTATTTCCTCGTGATTTATGTTGTTGCGTATGTCTATTGTCTTCATTGTCATTGATCATATAGTATATTAGTAGCGTCTGTTGACTTGGTCGATGGAGTGTTATAATTATATTAATAAAATTTTAGTAGGCTACAAAGTAAAATGACTTATAAATAAAGGATTGAATGATCAAATGTTTTTACTTATTAATTTCATTGGTTGTCAAAACTAATTATAAATTATGTGTTCATCGTCTTTGAGGCTGTTCATATGTTCACAAAGAAAACCATGGGTTGGTGTGGTGCGACGACAGGTAAGCTAGATATGTACCAAAGCATACAATTTTTTGAATTGAAATTATCTTTACTAGATCCTGAGGTAGATGAATTTTTGTGAAGGATGGATTAGGTTGAACCATAATTATCTTTGCATTAACACATTTGGGGTTAGTGTGAATGACTTTAACAACTAATTCCTTTGTTGCAAGTGGGGGATCTCCCAACGCGAACCCTTTTTCTTGTATCAATTCTTCATTTTTGTTGAAGGCCTAGCTACGTTGCTAACGAATTTTTCATTATAAGGGGCTTTTCCATTATATTAGAATGGGCCATTGGGTACCGACTATCTCTCGTCTATTTTTTGCAAAAAATGTTTTACTTTTTTCGAGGGCTTATAGGGACGAAATTATTCAGATGATAGAGTTGCTCAAAATTTATGGGGAATGTTTGGGACAAAATTAATCTCAACAAGACAACATTACTTTTCAGCAAGAGTACTCCTGTTATGACTAAAAGTGAGTCGGAACATTTGTTTGCAACTAGGAACAACCATATCCAAAGCTGGTTGGGACTCCCTGCATGGATGGATAGATCCAGATCCTATTTCCTTCGTAGCATTGGGAAAAAAGTGTGGTAAAGAATGCACAGTGGAAAAGGTACATTTTTTCTTAGGGTGAAAAGGAAGTTTTGATTAAGGCTGCGGCTCAAGCCATTCCTACATACATCATGAGTCTCTTTAGTTTGCTAGAAAGATATGCGGGCATATTGAAGCGATGTTGAGTAGATTCTAGTGGAGGGGAAGAGGACAACAAATGAAAGATGAGTTTCGTGGTTCAGAAAAAATGTGCAATCCAAAAGAAGAGGATGGTATAGGACTTCCAACTTGTATGAGTTTAATGATGCTCTTCTAGCAACACAAGCGTGAAAGCTAATGATCAATCAGGATTCTCTTTGCTTCAGAACATTGAAAGTAATGCATTTACCAAATGGAGAGTTTTTGCATTGTACAACAAAGCCTATTAATTTCTTTATATGCAAAAGCATTATAAAGGCAAAACATCTACTAGTGAAGGGATGTAAACGGAGATCGGGCAATGGGCAAAACATTTGGGGTTTTTTTAACTTCTTTTTGAAAATATTTTCATAAACATATTAGCCCAAGTGTATTTAACATATATATTAATTTTTATCATTTTTAGAGCTTTTTAGATATTTATTTTTGATTTTTGAAAATCAGTGGCATTTTAGTAATTTAAAATTACGTAAAATGCCATTGACTTTCAAAAATAAAAAATAAATATCTAAAATACTCCAAAAATGATAAAATTTACATACAAATTAAATACACTTGGGCTAACATTTTTATGAAAAAAATTTCAAAATTTTTTTTTAAAAAAATATATGTATGTGCTCGGGAGCATGCTCCCGGGAGCACTGAATCGGGGTCCTCTTTGAAGACGATTGAGTGTCAGTAAGATTGTGGAAGGCTGGTCTTCTTGACGTGGCGAGGAAAGCCTGATAACGTGGCTATCTCAAGACTAGGCTTTCTTGGTGGGAACTTCTTCTTACATAAGAGTCTTACATCTAAATAATGTGCGTATTGAAAAGCTTCCCATCCAGTGTCTTACATCTACATAAGGTACGTATCGACCAGCTACCCATCCACCTTGGGTATTTTTATGCCTGTTAGTAACCATGCGCTAAATCGTAGGGTTAGAACCAGTTTATGCAGAGGCAACCCTACCATCTAGCATAACAAACCTTACTAATTTGTAGGCTCTTTTGGTATATTCCAATGATAACGCGAAAATACCAAGCACGGTTGAAAAGTCAAAACAATTGAGACATCTAGAATTTAAAATCCTCAAAGATCAACAATAATTTGACCTGTAGAATATTGGGGATGTGATATAAGGTAAGCCACGCCTTCATTTCATGAGTTTAGATCTTTACAATTTGGCCAATGTATGGGCTGGCAAATGGTTGTATAAGTATTGTCTGAGAGAGATGATGAATCTTAGAAAGTTTGGAATATGTTTATACTCTAATTCTAACGAAGGCGAACGCATGGGGAAAGAAAATTGGGAATCCATAGTGGAAGTGGAATTCCTCGAGTCCTTGCTTGTGTGGTCAGTATAACCAAGATGGAGAAATTAAAAGAACTTGCAACTCAAGTTAGTGCCCCTCAACCATCTTCGTAGGTTATCTCGGTAGGGAAGTCGGAAAAACCATCGGAATCCTCTTTACGGCCACTATATCTCACCAAGTTCACCCTGAGGTTATGGACTTATCGTGTTTGGAGCAAGACCCACTTCCAGTGCCGGAGAAAATGGAAAACCTTCAAGTTTTCAATTTGATAGATTCTTCATATCTAGTGAAGGAAATGTGTATGCTCTGCGGGAGGCTTTTCACGGCTCAAATCCTTAAATTTTGAAGATTTAAACAAATTGTAGTATCCTTAAAACCAGTTATAAGTACAAGCTCATTTAATATTTATATCAGGAGAACAAGCAGCTCTTGAAACTTAGACAGTTGCTAATTAGAAAATTTTAAAAATTGTACGGAGAGAAAGTAATCAGTACCCATCTTAAATCTAAATCATCCTTTGGAATTTGTTTATTAAAATCCACTTCATTCGATTCAGGGAAGATAAAATAACAGGGCCCAAAAATAGTCATTTGAAAATACATGTTGAATAAAACAGAGGTCACAAAAGCTTGAAAAGAAATGAAAAGTGAAATCACACCTGCAAATGGTCGCAACTGCTGCAAGCCCCATTGAATCTCAATAATAGTATTAAGATCACATTAATTTTGAAATGAGTTCATCAAACAAATTAGGTTGAGGCACTTGGGAAAGAATATTTTTCTAAACTATAAATTCTAGTAGGGCATGGAATTCTCTTAAGTAGAATTGCTCAAAAGGTATGGAACTCCAAGTTTAGCAGTCGAAAAGACTATTGAGGTTTGTATCTCATAGTTGTAAAAGCTCATAAAAGATCCAGCACCTGCAGCTTCAACAAACATGATTATCCTGCATATTTAAAAGACAAAGATATCAGCTTGTATTATTTGAAAATATCATAAACAAAATGTCAATTGGTGAAGAAAAATTGAAAACCATGACTGCTCTTTCATATTCTACAATACTAGAAAATGGACTATTGTTCCTCTAGATAAGCAATACAAATGACATACATCAAGCTAACCATGGAAAATGAATAAAAAAAATATTCTCGTTTCTTCCTTTTCTTCTTCACTTATAGGACATTGATGAGTACCTACATTGAAATAACTTGCAAGTTAGTACAAATTGATTTTTCTGCATCCATGTTAAACCTTAATAAACCTTTCTTGAGATAATTAAAGCTTTCTATAAAATGTTGAAAAAATAATAATAATAATTTAAGTTGACTGGTCAAAATCCACGTAGGGCATCCTATGTGGCAAAGGTAGACTTTTTGACCAATTGGGCTAGATAAGTTATAATGGGTCTTGCCCAATTATTATTTAAATATGCTACAGATAATATTTATATTTTCATTTTTGAATGTTATTTCAGCAAGTTGTGTAGTTCGGTAGACATACATGTGGTTCAAGCGGTCTTAGAGGTCTAGGGTTCGAATAGAGGATTCTATAGAAAAATAAATAATTTTTGCATTTTTGCCTCCCCTGGCATGTAGGCCTTACAGGATAAGATAGAATGAGATAATATTTAGTTTAATTGAAATTTAAGTTTAAAAACGTTTTATCTCTTATTCTCAATCTTAGCTACGGTAGCTTTTATAAAAGGGTTTGGGGAGTTGATGGATTTAAGAAAAAAACATTCCGTAAAGGAAAAGTTTACGTAAGAGTTGAGAGCCAGAGTTGCGGGAAAGAAGAAAAAGCTCCAGGAGAAATTCGTAAGCAAGTTGGATTTAGTTTGAAGATTGAATTTTTTTGGTTCAATAATTATGTATTTCATGATATAATTATTTAGGTCGTTTTAATTATTTGTATAATGCACATATATCATAATTTTTTTATAAAAGACATAATTTATAAGAATATAAAATTATGCAGATAAAATATGTTTCAAATTTATGCTTAGTACATATGGTAATTTATTTATGCATTTTATTTTATAAAGGCATTGGTATAAGTTTAAATATATTAATTATGGATATCGAAAAATATATACAATTGGCATAGAAATAAATTAGTAGATGTACATGCACAATTGGAATTTTTGTTGAAACCAAATTGGTTAATAGAAATTCTTTTTGTTAAAGTCAAACACGTTAGGTGCATAGTTTTATTTGGATTTGAATTTCAAATCAGCAACCAAGAATTGGTTGCCATTGGTTGCCACAGGAAAAATGTCCGCAGATGGACCGCGCAGAAGATGTGCCTTTTGTCTTTATGCAACCATTTTTTTGTTGCATTTGATGCATTTGATGACTTTGATTACTTTAATGCTTCTAACGTACAAATATTCTATATTAAAAATCGGTGTGCAGTCATCATAGCGGTATAGGCTAAGTGAGAGAGGCATGGGTGGGTCCCATCTGCTGGAAAAGTATTAATGATATGGGTTAATATGAACCGTCCATTTAGTTTTGCTCTAATTTGTCTATTTTAACTCCGATTTGAATGATCAAATAGTCCATCTTTATATTTTTTATGGTTCTCGACTTAATGTAAGGGTTTGATTTTGCATTTAAGGTCTAATTTTTAAGACACTAAATTAAATAATTATTTTATCATTTAATTGAGTTTTATTTGAGTTATTATCTATTTTTAAATAATTTTCTAATTGCTAGTCATGTTGAGACTAACCCATTTTTTTTACAGATA
Source organism: Annona cherimola (assembly GCA_030490835.1). Classification (NCBI taxonomy): domain Eukaryota; kingdom Viridiplantae; phylum Streptophyta; class Magnoliopsida; order Magnoliales; family Annonaceae; genus Annona; species Annona cherimola. The sequence goes on from CM059977.1 coordinate 69,828,321, forward strand.
TACTAGATCAAGTGAGACACTAGTGTTTTAGATTTACAAGAAGATTTTCAAGAATAATTATTTCTATTTATTTATTTCGAAGGCACGCATTAAGAATGATAGACTTATAAATTCTTTTCTTTATACGTTGATGTAATAATGGGAATATGACTAGTGGAATTTTGAAATTTTTATGAAATTATAATAATTAATTTCACCATAAATATGTGATTGAACTTGAAAAATTACATTAAATACATGGTGGGGATCACTTTTTTCTGGATCAGTATGTTACAGATGATATCAGAGCGGTCACACATATAGAATATGGGTTATTAATTATTATATGAATTTTTTTCAAAATTTTTTTTTGAAATGGATTTACAAATTTAACCTTGTGTTTTTCTTTTTGAGTCCAGAAAATGGTCAGTTCGGGTGCATTGGTATACCCTAATCCTAAAACCCAAGGAAAAAATCTCCGCTACCTATGAAAGGTTAAGTGCCCTAGAAAATAAGTTCTAATATGGAGAAAAAAATCATATATACAGTACCAAGCCCTAAATAAAAAGTTATGTAGGATTCTAGAGGCTGTGGATGCTGCCATCCCCACCTACACCCATTAAGCCTCGAGTAAGAAATCTAAGTAAGGAGAAGGGTAAGAAACCAGTAACCCAAGTAATGACTGATCTAGAAATTGATCAAGATAATGAAACCCTAGTTAATAAAAGTAAAAGACTACATACCCAAAAACCCATAGAGAATGAGAAGCCTAAGAAAAGAAAAGTTGAAACTCAAGTTGGACCTACACCTAAGAAGGTTGTACTTCTATCTCACATGGCTAGAACCCTAAAATAGGATGGACCTTCAACCTTAAGAAAATCCTCTATATGGACTAAAGTTGTTGTTTCAAAGCCTAAAATATCACTTATTAATATACCCAAAGCCATGGATGAGTTCAAAACTGTTAATCTATCCAAAGTTGTGGATGAGTTCAAAGCCGCTAATATACCCAAAGCTATGGATGTACCCCAAGCTATGGATGAGTTTGAAGCTGCTAATGTATCCAAGGCTGTAGATATGCACAAGGTAGTGAGTATACCAAAGGCTGTGGATGTGCTCAAAGTGGTGAATGTACCTAAGGCTGCTGATATATCTAAGGTCATGGGTGAGTCCTTTACTATACCCAAGCCAAAGATAATGGTTGAACCTAATCTAGAGTTGTAGAAGGAAGTTTTTCCTATTCAAGCACCCAACCCAAATCTTGTCTATACTGAAGTAAAGACTCAAGAAGTACATTCTCAGGCTACTCGCAAGCTACCCTCTATACGATCATAGGTTCAAGATGTACGTACTAGAGTCAAGTCTAAGGAAGCCTATACCAGGAAAGAACCAAGGACTTTTTATAACCAACATTATATTTTAACTGAGTTGGTGTGTTATTTTTGTGGTACCAATGGACATATAGCTAAGGCATGTCCATATGGTAGCCGAGTTTGTTTCTTGTGTCATTCCTCTGTGGCACCCTAGCCCAAGCGTCACCTAACTTTACTTCAAGATGTTGTCACTTGGTAAATGTGAATCAGGATTGTTGCCCTGATCATGCGGCAGTTCTTAATTGAATTTCGTCCAAATTTTTTTTCCTTTCATTCCTTTTCTTTCATCATGCCTAATACCAAGCTCTGTGGTATCAAATCTTTCCTTTCATCATCACTTCATTTCTAACATCTCACTTGCACTTATGCATTAAGGGTCTCCTTGACCTAATCCTAGCATTTCCATTCCATACATGCATTCTAATCATGGCAACATATGTCGTCATCACTTATGCATAAAAACTTTCATCATTTCGTCATACACCACAGTGTATATCACATAATATCCCTAAACATTAAACATAAATATTATCGTCCATCATTTCGTTCATAACATTATGCACAAGTTACCACAGAACCTTCTGTCTTCATCCTTTAACCTATGCTTGTTGCCATGTCCATCCTTTCACTTGTCTTTGGGTTTGGCAAACAAAACATGAGTCGAAACTTAACAAGCAAGCTAAGGTTTTCAGACAATTCATTTTGAAGGCAACACCTTTCACTTTAAAACATCATAGAAAGCAACATTTTAATCATATAAAATGCATTCCTCCCCATTCGGTAGGAGACACTTAACAAGTGATCAACTACCAATGGAACAAAATCCTTTTCATAAACCATTCATGAAACCATTCTTAAGCCATACATGAAAATCCATTCATGCAAATCATTCATAAACCCCAACCTTTGGGCATTTTCATAAACATTGGATGTGCAAATGCATCATTTTTATTCATGACATAATCCTTCATGTGGGGGTACCTAGCCCAGGGACCTTTATCTTTTGTGTCTCATCAAGATCTTGGAACAAGGATTTGGTACCTGACATGTGGTTTGAACAACCATTGTCAACAGACCACACATCACTGGGTTTCGGGTTAGTATCTATGCAAGTCATAAAATGCCTTTCTACTTCTTCTTCTTCATTTTCTGCTGCAAAATTCATCTGCTGATCTTTATACCAACAATTAGCCTTTATATGCCCGTATCTGTTGCAATGATAGCATTGAACACTGCTCCTCATGTTACCTTGCTCATTGTACTGCCTTTGCCCCTCATTTCTTCCTCTACCTCTGCCATTACTACGACCACGACCACCACGGAATCCTCCTCTTAATTGACCTCTGTTTGCTAAATGAATATTTTCTTCATGGTTATTGGTCGTCTCCTTCCCTTGAAGTGCCTTCTCTTCGTTCTTTTCTAACCATCTATTAATTCTTGACTCATGAGCTTGAAGAGAACCCATTAGTTCATCGACTGAGAGAACTGATAGATCCTTTACCTCTTCTATAGCAGCGACCACATGGTCAAATTTTGGAGTTAAGCTTCTCAGTATTTTTGCAACAATTAACTCATCTAAAATTTGCTCTCCATTAGTACACATTTGACTGACTATTGCCATTGCTCTTGACAAGAAATCAGCAATCAATTCACTATTCTTCATAACAAAGGTTTCAAAATCACGTCTTAAAGGTTGCAATTTTACCATTACAACCTTCGAATTGCCTTGAAACTCCTACAAAATTGACCATGCTTTCTTTAATGTGGTTGCTGCTGCAATTTGTGAGAAGATGCTCTCGTGAACTGCTTGCTGGAAGCTTTTGCAATCTTCCTTTTTATTTCTCTTATCCTTTCCTCCTCTTCTTCGTTGGGTTCTAACACATCAACAAATCCATACTCCACCAAGTCCCATAGCTCTTGCGATATAAGCAAAGTCTTTACCTTGATGCTCCAAAACTCATATTTATCACCATTGAAAATTGGTATGAGTGGTGCAGAGGAAGAAAAACCAATTGCTGTCATGACTTTCATACAACTCTACAAAAAAACTCACTCTTGTGTTTCCCTTTAGTGCCCAAAAGAAATATTTCACTCAATACCCAATGACCACAAGTCTCACTTTTCCCTCAATGGCCCAATAGACAACTGGAGCTCTAATACCAATTTTGTTGGGAGCAGAAGCTAGAAGAGAGCTAGAAGGAAAATGAAGTAAGCTGCTAATTCTTTTATTTCATCTTGTCTTGGATTCCTGTATAAAACAACTATCATGTGCCCATATATATAGGCTTACACTAAAATAGAAATGACATAATTTTAGGAGATTTATTAGCTAACAAAACCCACTAAACGATTCACCATGAAACAGAAACTCATAATTTTAAGAAACTACTAACAAACTCCACAAATTCTAGTCAATCTTTGAATCACATCTCAACACTCTAATGCCATTTTGAAGAGCATTGAGTGTGTTGATGCAGTTAGATACAAAATGCAGAACTTGTAATTTTCTTCAAAAATATTTTTGTTTCCGACCATCATTTACAGATGAGATGTATATTCTGATTTTAATCTATGGGCCTGTCCAGGTTTCTAGTGCCATTAATCATGTTCAATCGGGAACAAGGATCCTTCAGAAAAGAAAGAAATTGCAGCAGAATAGAAGGAAATATATGTACATTGCCAACATCGTTCTTCTCACTTTCCCATTTTGATTGCACTCACTACAGTTCTAAAGGAGCTCAATCCACGGAGAAATCAAGTATGAATAAATGTGACTGAACCTTGTTTAGATTCAGGCAGTCACCTGTCAACACTACTTTAATTTGTTGAATGATGAGGATTTTGCCAAATTCCTAGCAAACCAAGAAAATTGAATAGTTAGTTGGGCATGTTTGTACGGATGCACAAGTATAGGCTCCATACAGCCCAAATGCACTGAATCATTACCCCAAAAAACCAATCTAAGTTCTCCTGGTCCCCATTTTTCTTGGCAACCAGACATGGGTTCCATCCATCCTCTCTTCCAACTTCGAAGATGAATGAAGATGGTTTGCTGCTGTGGTCAGGTTTCCAACGGTTCGGTTACCAACCTTTTGAATTTTAACCAATAGACCGTGTTCGATCACAGGGAACGCAAAGTAGCAGCTTTGATTTTTAATTTCATTTTCGGCAACAATTTGGTTGATGGTTGGAATGAAATACTTAACGTGAAAATCAAGGATGTACCGTAAAGATTATTAGAGAACTTTTTTTTTGATAAAACGATTACTCTAGGCCGACCACCTCACATCTTGAAAAGGTTTCGGAATAGAGAAATCTGCAGAATTCATAGCTAAGATATTGTCTACACAAATTTTCTCAATGATAGCTTGTGAAGGATTTCCCCACCAAGACATATGTTCCATATCAGACATAGATACCAAATCAGCTAAAGCATGGGCAACCGTATTCCCATTTCTTAGAACATGGTGAACCGAGATATGGGAGTTATCAGAGAGGATTGTTCTGAACATTGAAATGGTATGACCAACCGGAGAGAGAATTTGACTGTCGTTTGTCAAGTATGTGTACAGGAGAAGAGAGTCGATCTCAATCTGAACATAGCGGAACTCTAGTTGGAGGGCCCACTTGATGCCAAGACGAAACACTTCCGCTTCCAATATAAGGGGCTCCCCCACCCCCATCCGTCTCCAACCACTGGCTGCAATGAAGTAACCACGAGAATCCCTAATAATGGCAGCAAACCCCGAGACCCCCCAATCCGTTAAGCATTTGGCATCCACATTCATCTTGAAGATCCCATCTGGTGATCTGGTCCATCTAGGAACAAGAGGAATGTCCAAAGTGCTCACTTTGTCAAGGAGTTTGACTCGCCTCTCTTTCTCAATATAATCCCTGCACCACTGCAGCAAATCCGCGAACGCCGGCTGAGTCCCATCAGCCTTTAGTTTGTTTCGCAAGAACCATAAATGCCAACAGTACACAATAAAAAAGGCCAGCACATTACTCTTGTCATTGAGCGCAAGGAATGAGACAATTCCCTGCACCGAGGCCGCCGTAGAACAAGTAGGCACCACTTTCCGAGCAAACCGAACAACACAAGCACACTCCAGAAATAGGTGGTCAGCGTCCTCAACCTCCCTCAAACAAAACCCGCAAATGGGATCCACGACAATGCCCCTACGAGACAGATTGCATAAGGTGGGGAGAGCATTCTTGAAAAGTCGCCACCCAAAAATCAAGACTTTGCTCAGGAGCTTTGTCCTCCAGATAGCTCGACAACATCTAGAAAGAAAAGGGTCCTCAGTATCCTCCCTGAGCCATCTATGAGCCGACTTAACAGAGAACTTACCATTTGCCTCATGCTTCCAAAAGATAGAATCCGCTTTTGGGTGGCAGGGGAGAGGGACAAGACTAATAATTTGCCACCCCCCCTCCCCCACGGCTGCATGGTTTACGATTGAGATTCAAGCACTACTTTAATTTACACAACAACATGAGTTGTAAGGCACCGCCAAAAATCGGAGGCCACAACTAAAAGCTTACGAATGCGGAGCTATACGCTCACATGCGAGATGCAACCGGCTTCAAAAAACCACACCATACTGCTGGATGCTTTGTATAATCATTTTATAGCTGATCTTTTGAAGTTAGCTTCACCAAAAACCTATTTTTTAAAATTTTTTTTGATTTTTTTCCCATGAGTAAATAAGTCTAGGTGTATTCAATCTATAAACCAAGTTTGACCATTTTCGAATGTTTTTAAGTATTTTTTTTGGATTTTTAAACACAATGGCATTTCCGTTATTTTGTGAGATCCAAAAATTACAGAAATGCCACTGTGTTTAAAAATCTAAAAAAAATACTTAAAAAATCTAAAAATGGTAAAACTTGATTTATAAATTTAATACACCTAGATTTACTTACCCATGAAAAAAAATCAAAAAAAATTTAAAAAATAAGTTTTTGGGCTAGCCTCTGTGAAGCTAGCTTCAAAAGATCAGGACTCCATTTTATATAAATATATATATATATATATATATATATATATATATATATATATATATATATAAACTTTACATGATATAAACTCAACATCATTCCAAAAAAACTGATTTTCAGCATCATAACTAATAGGTATGGATGAATATCACAAGGGCAAAAGTTCTATTCGAACGTCCCTAGTTTACAATCCAACTCGCATAGACATTCTTTTGGTAACAAACCAACCCTTGATGAGGTAAGTTAAACAACCACAGCCACGTCCCCCATCATTGTATCTACACCAAAACAAATCGAATGCTTCCTCTGCCAAAAAACACATTTCAATTAACCTAGGCCATAAATAGCTGGATTTAATGCGCAAATCTGGCACTTCACAGATTAGTTGTCAAAAATACCCTCCTTTTGTGTGTCTATTGGCCCCCCTGTTTGACGATTCAACCCCACAATGCTTCCTTTGTCTTGCTCCCCCTGAGAACACAATCCAGACAATCCAATGAGTTTGCATTCCCCACATTTGAAAGCTAACGTGTGTAACGTAACTACACAACAAAATTTTAATTCAATAGAGCACTGTCGAATGACTGTTAATGCAATAAGGACATCTTACAGAATTTGAAATGCATAATTGAGAATTTTTGAGATCAAGCTCCATTTGGTTACTACCACGTTTCACCCTTTTTGACAAAATTTGACATCTTAACTACCTAAGAACCCTACTTTTAACAAGTACTACCTATATTTTTAATCTTTATTTCACATTTTTCATAAATTATCTCATCTATTTGATCCTTATTTTCCTCACTCTCAAAAATTATCCTTATGAAATCACATTACTCTCACCTTTTAAAAATTTTTCCCTATAATTTGTTTCTCATTACCATGCACCCTTACGTGTTCAAGTGATTCGCCATACTAATAAATTGCCTATTTATCAAATATGTTGCCAACTCTGCTAAAATAACTTCCAGTTGGATGTCAATAAACCAACCAAAACAAAATGAATGCTATAATGTAAAGTATTTACATATAATTTTGCGCAACCACCATGTGATTAGGCATGAAAAGGAATTTGATATAATATAAGACCCCTTGCTCATGAATTGTCATTCTACTATATCGTCAAAAATGAACTGAAGCATCAGTATCACAAATGTAATTGGGAGAGGTTTAACATGGATCACAAGTATGATTTATTGATAACTACGCAAAATATGAAGCAGACAAATAAATATTACAAGAGCATCAATGTACCCACACTGAGAGAGAGGAGGGGAAAAAAGGAAACTAACCAATACAACAGCTTCAGTTTCAATTGTGTTTTTGACAGATCTCAGTCCATCATGAACAACATCCTTAATTTGAGCAATAGTATGGTCATTAGGCCCCGTAATATTGCACCCACTAATGAGTTTTGGGAAATAATAAATAATCTTCTAGAACAAAGTGTTACCAGGTTTGCATTAATATAGTCATCTATGCATCAAAGGACAAAAAGGCGAAAACAACTTCACATGTTTTTGCCTTGTGAACAATTTCCACTACCTTTTATCAGAATTTTACAAGAATGAGGATTCTTCACATTCTCCATGAAAGTGTATTTCTCTTCCCCAAGGCCATGCTCATAAACAAGCCCAGCCCAACTAGGACAATCCGGAGTCAAGTCATCAACAGAATTGACAGCCTCTCCTCCAGTCGTTCCATATTTCTCCTCTTTAGTAGATAACATACCTGTTGCCAATCTGCTATCTCAATGACCATGCACATCAATTCAAACAATCTGTAACATGATAGTTGAAATGATGGATGCGGATATACAACTAAGGCATTTGTATGCACCAAATAGCTTCTAATGCATTTACAGCTACGTCATACAGTGGTTATCCAATAATCATGAATGATAAAGCAAAGAACACCTAATTATTTGATATTTAGATATAAATTATAAGAAAAACACATGCGCATTGCCAAAATGTTCAGCAATTGAAATCACTCAATAATTCAATTATACTGTTGATTCATTGGCAGAATATTAACTGAACAAAATCCAGTGAAGCTCCTACTCTAACCATGAAAGATTTTGTGTTTAGTTTATGGGGAAAAAAGTAGGAAGGCAGAGTGGAAGTATAGGGGGGACAAAATAGCTAGCCTTCTTGAAAGAAAGGTAGGTATTATTGAGCAAAAGAAGATTGGTTATAGGTGGCCACATGTGACATTAGTATGGAAATAAGTAGAAAAGTGGCTTTCACCTTTCTCCTTCTTTATGGTGTCCTTTACCATTCTTTTCTCTCAAATCAAACATAATACACAATTTTCTACAATATATTCTAAGAACATATGCTTGTTTGTACACTTCAGCTATTTGGTGCCCTCACTTATTTTACTTCTATGATCTATCCTGTGAACATATATGTTTGTCTTTAAACATATTTTCACAAGTCAGTCATTTTTCACAACTGTTCTAATAATATGTCACTAATTTGCCAATGGGCTATCTGAACTACGACATAATAGATCAATGAACTATGGTACAAGAAACCTGAAACTGAAATTTTCAAATTAAATAATGGATGACATTTATCATGTAGAAATTGTAAGAATCTGAAACAGTTTGCAAGAAGTAACAGAATTGCATTCAAAATAAATAGTAGGAAGCATTCATTTTGCACAAAAGACACAACTCTCCCCTGCTCTGGCAAGAACGTCTAGTGATGGGGGGGTCAATTCCTTCTAATTGATGACAACAAAGTTGTCTTCATCACCTGTGCAAACCTGCATTACAGCAGTGTAGCACCCGCCGGGAGCGCTATGATGGGCTCGGAATGGGTTTCCCAGGCCTTAGAGATGTGCATTGTGTTGAATGGCAACGTGGGCTTAGATTTCCTGTATTCACACGGGGTAAAATGAGTTAGGCCTCATAGTTTTTAGAAAAACGAGCATATAGGCACTTTCTCGGGATTTTGGCGGCATGACGGCTAAGACGGGGCGTTAGCTCAAACACGCACACAAGAAAACAAAGAAAATGGAGTCGCCACCGATCTTTAGAGGGAGATCGGTCCCTATTTAAAGAAATAAGGCACTAGTAATACAAAATCTGGGTTCCGGCCTTCAAGTTGAAGCAAATATGGAGAAATCTGCCAACCCGAGGCGGTTTACACAGCGTAAAGGGGGAAAATAAAAAGGGTTTAAGAGAACGGGAGAGATGGAAAGGAAAAAATGGGAAGAGAGGCGTGGAGCGCGTAGAGCATGGAAGCCAGGATGCCGGGGCGTTGCTGCAGACTCCCGTCCTCCCCTTGGGATGCCTCTCTTCAAGTGTCCTCAAATGAGAGGAGTGCCTCTCCTTTTATAGATGTAGGAGTGGGTTTTGGGCTCTTTTGAGGTCATGGACTTGGTCAATGGGCTTGGGCTTCTTTGGAGAGTTGGACTTGGTCCACCTACTTGAGCTTGGGTTGAGATTGTGGCCTTGGGCCCTTTTGAAGGCTTGAACTTGGTCCATATACTTGAGCTTGGTGGACTTGAGCTTAGTTAAGCCCATTTGCTTTGGGTGGGTCGTTGTAGGAGCCCAAGTAGTAGAGAAGCCTGCTTCTGAGGCTTGGGAGGCTGGATTTGGTGGGCTAGAGCTTCGCTAAGCCCATTTGCTGTATTTGGACTGCATTGTGGAGCCCATTGAGGTGGCCTGTAGGAGGTTCGCTCTTTGTGGGCCTGGTCTGGTCGTGGAAAAGTCTGCTTCGAGGCTTGGTGGAGCTTCGCTCCCATGGGTTGAGTGCGGAATGGCTCGCTTAGCTAGCTTGAACGTCCTTTTTGTCTTGAATTTGTTTGGGCTTGAGTTTCGTGCCCATTTTATCTATTTTCGGGCCCCGAGGGTGGGGTGTCAACAACTGCCCCTCTTTGCCAGAGGCGTTTTGACGGTGAATGGCAAAGTAGTAGACACCCCGTTGACCCAAAATAAACTTTCAGGTCGTTTGGGCCATTTTGCCATTTTTTGCGAATTGGCGGAGGTTTCTTTTGCAATTGTGACTTGATGGTGGCTTTTGCGAAAGATTTCTGTAGGCTTTTCTACAAATATGACTCTGGGATGTCCCTTTTCCTCAAAATTTCTGTTGACCCTTTTGTAAATATAGAGGACTTGCGGGGCTGCTTTGTATATTTTCCAAACATAGGTGGTTACCTGCAATTCTGCAAGTGGTTGGGGTTCTCTCCTCCCTTTTCTTTGGGGTCTAGGAGTTTTGGCATTTTTACAGAGGTCGCGAGGGGGGGTTTTCCGCAAATTTCTGGCCCTTAGGGTTTCCATTGTGGGCCCCGATTTTCGTCCCCTTCCTCGTCCGCTGCCGCCGACGCCTTCCTTGCTACTGTTGCCGCCGCTCCTCGCCGGTGTTCTTCTCCCGCCTCAACTGGCCATCGTGTGGTGGGCAACCGTTCGTCGACCTCCCGCGGTTGGTACGCCTTCGTCAACCTCATCTACCGGCCGCCCTTCTTTGGGTTTCCGGCCGTGTCTGTTACCGCTGTTGCTGATCTGCCACCGCCGCTGTCGTGGGGTTCTTCCTCCTTTTGCTGTTTCTTTTTCTTCTCCGGCAGCGGTCGCCTTCTGCCAAAACTGCCCGTTTTCCCCGGCGTCGTTTTCTCTGCCTCCGATCATTTCCGCCGCCGACTTAGGTGATGCGACTGCTACCGGGGTCTGCCTGTCTTCGCGCTGCCGGCTTTCCTTCCTGTCGTCGGAATCGTCGAGGATTGCTGCTGCCGTCGTCCATTTCTCTTCTCCGGTGTCGTTTGGTTTCGTCGCTGCCATGTCCGGCTGGGGTTTTCTTCCCCGTTTCCGACCCCATTCACTGCTGCCGCTAGAATCGCCGCTGCCGACGCCGCCCGTCTTCCTCGGCGTCGTTTTGGGGCTTTACCGCTGCCGTCGTGCCTGTGGTCGATCACCCGTCGCGGCTGTTGCTGCCGATTCATCTTCCGCGGTCGCTGTCAGGCGGAGCCCTTCCTCTGTTTTGCCTTCGGGTTGCCGCCTATCGCCACTGCTGCTGTCATTCCTTCCTTGGACGCCGAGCTGTTGTGGTTGCCGCCGGCTAGGGCCGTCGCCGACCTCTGGTAAGGCTTTTTTTTTCGCGTATGTTGACCATGGTGTCCTCCTTTTTGCACGTATTGATCTGCATGTTGTTTATGTTTGCCTGGGGTGGCTACTCCTTTTGTTTGGGTGCTAACCTTTCATATTGCTTGAGTAGCTGCGACCTTTGTCATGTCCTGTATGATTTTGTTCATGGCATGATGCTTGTTGTGCCGCTTGTTGCTTTGTGTTGACCCATTGCCTTTTATGCTGTGGTTGTCAGGATGTCTCCTAGAAAAAGGTACGGCTTGCGTCTTCGAGATAGAGCGATACGGCTTAAATCCAATGAGTCAGGTGGATCTGCGAGCATGCCCATAGAAATTCCAGATGACACAGTTGGCCCAAGCAAGAAGAAGGCCCGAGTTTCGACTGTAAGGACTTCCTCACCTAGGCGTCGTCGTCCCAAGCTTCCCATTCGCCGTCCTACTGACGTTGCTCCTATCTCGCCGGGAGTTAATTCGGACTCGGTTGAGATAGAATCCGGTTCGAAGGAGCACGATGACTTATCCTCCGACGCCATTTTCTACTCTCTAGAGGGTGGATCGTCGATCCAAGAGAGCAGTTCTTGGGCTCGGGCGGCAGATTCCTCTTTTCTTAATGAGGGGTTTGCCACGCCAGCGGAAGAATTCTCTGTTCAGGATGGTGGTCTCCCTCAGGATGACCCTCGAGATGGAGAGGAACTCGTCCAAAGAGAAGGATTGTCGGGCCCAAAAAGAGAGTCTGCACCGACCGCGGAGGATGAGCCTATTGAAGAACTACCGGTTGGTGAGGAGATGTCTTCTGCCGATGGCGTGGAGTCCCCGACAATGGGTGAGGGGTCCATTGCCCCGAGGGCAGTTTCTTTGCTCGTTTCGCCTTCGATCCGTCCGACTATTGGAGAAGATCCTTTCTTTGTTTCTTATGAGGCCAACGCCCTTGGGGTGGTACCGGCAGGCAAGGTATATTCCCTTTCCTCCCCCCCTTTTTTTGTTTCCTTCCTTTGTACATGTACTTCTTTGGTGCTCGATTGACCCCCTAGCTCCCCTTTTATTGCAGATTGACTCTCATGTGACTTATTACCACTCTTGGAATAGAGTCTGTGCTTGGTTTGAGAAGTTGTCCGCCGCTCACCTAGATATTTTGAGTCGGACTCCATTTCATAGATTGGTGAGCTCAAGCCAGTCTTGATTTCTCGGGCTTTGAAGACATCCTTAATCGAGCAGTGGCGGCCGGAGACTCATACTTTCCATTTGCCTATGGGAGAATGGGGAATCTCTCTCTTAGACGTGGAGATGCAGTTGGGACTCCCATGTATGGATCGAGAGGGTATCGTCCTTTCTTCACTTGATCCAATCACCGTGGAGGACTGCCTAGCACTGACCTGTTTGGAGGCATCTTCATCTGAATCTTTTCCTTTAGAGGAGCTATGGAAGTTCTGGGACCAAGTGAGGGTGGAGGAGGCTAGCCCCGAAGCCATTCAACAGGAGGTTCGCAGCTTCCTCCTTTATCTTGTTGGAGTGTTTTTCCGGGGTGACTCTTCTCAGAATGTAGACTTAAGGTGGCTCCAAGTTTTAAGGGACTTGACATTCCCTCACCCCATCGGGTGGGGACGTATCCTCTCGAGCCATCTTTATGTCAACTTGGATACCGTCAGTCGGGGTTGTAGGAGTTGCTCGGGTCTTTCGCATCTCATAGGGGTATAATTCCTTCATTTCCCTTCTTCTTTTGACCTTTGCCTGTACTACTTCTAATAACTTTCCTTCTTTTCTTCGCAGTTGTGCATTTATGAGTATTTTTCAGTTGGGCGGCCCCAAAATGACTCTCCCGTGCTCTTCCACGGGCTGCTCGATGGGCGGAGTCTCGCAAGACTCACATCTCTTTGATTAGCAACTTGTCTGAAGAACAGGTTTGCCTATTTACCGCTTTTCCTTTCTTTCCTTCACCTTCTGGCTTTGATCATGGCTTGTTTTGCTAATTTCTTTTTCCTTTTTCTTTCTGTAGTTTCAGATTGCTCCATATGCCCGATGGATGCATGATCCGGGTACTATTGCGATGATGGGAGAGTCAACTAGTCGATTTTTGCTTTCCGACGGGGTCCATGTCACTTGGTACTTTGGGGATAGATTAGTATGACAGTTGATGGGTGGCAAACGGATCCCGTCTCCTCTCGTCCATCATTCTTTTGTGGAGCAGGCTTCCGTCTCTATAGGGGAGTTTCACCAATGCCAGGATGGATGGGGGCTAGAACACTTTGAGTTGTCTGAAGAGGGATATGATCGATGGTACTCGGTGTATGGGCGCCATGTCTCTGCTCCCAACCTTATCTCGGATGGTCGTCACGAAGCTTCAGGCGGTGATGTTCTTGCTCGGGCTAGGACTTCTGATAGGATACCCTGAAGACCTTTCTTGTGGATTTGAGAGCCCGAATGTCTTATAATTTCTTTTTGAAATGCGAAGCCGTGTGAATTCCGGCTCATTTTTAGATGCCCTTCTTGCCTTGTGTTTATGCGATGTATTGCCTTTTTGCAGGGCCTTGATTTTGTCAAACTTTTCCTTTTGACATTTTGTAATGCTTTAACCATTTGTAGGCCGTAGGCCATTCGAAAATTCTGTCTGTAGGCGTTGTAAGGATTTTATATATATAAACCTAATAACTTTTTAGGTCAGTGGACGTCCTCCTTCACTTTCGAGACCAGCGGGCTAAAATTCCCATTTGTCCGTATTTTTCCCTTTCTGCACGCTTTTCCCCTTCCGTGCGAGTTGGGGCCCGCTTGTCATGCCTCCTCTGCATTTGCTACAGATTGTGGCAGCGTTTTTCTCGTGACTTACCTCTCTTGGATCATCATTCTCCTCTCTGCAACTTAGAAAGTCAGCTTGCTTGAGTACGGGTGTACTTTTCCTTTCAGTTCTGCTGCTGCTGTGATTAAGAGACATGGGTTTTCCATTAATGGCGTCCGGTCTTCATCATTTTGCCTCTGATCTCCTCCTTGCTTTCCCCGGATTTCCAGTTGATAGCCATTCCGAGAAGGGATTTGCAATCATCGTTTTCTGCTTTCGTTTCAGCAGGTTGGTGGTTGTTTCCTCTTCCTTTTAACCCCCTTCGATGGTGTCTTTATGGCTGCATTCACTACTGTTTCTGCTGTACCATTTACTCTCTCTTTGCCTCTTGATTTCTTGTTTCTGTAGTGCTCCTATTTCTGCCTCTAATCTCCTTGCTCTATGGCTGATTTCATGGGTAATGAGGGGGATTTTCCACCTGTTAATGGAGGTGCAATGCTACCAAACGGCGGCCTGTTCATGGAAGACCTCCTGCCCCCTAACAACTCTGTTTCCTCTCCCGTTTTCCTTCTTCAAGGCCCTTGTGTGGGAGAAATTTTATTGGAGTGGATAAATGATCTTTGTGAGGAGGAGAGATTGGGGCTGATGGAGCTGAATTTTCTGGATGTGCTGAATTTGACTAAGGTCCCATTGAACTTTGATCTCTTGACCATGGCTGTAGAGCATTGGATACCCGACCTATGTGTTTTCCGGTTTGGGAGCGTAGAACTTTCTCCTTCTTTAGAGGAAGTTGCTGCATTGACGGGGCTCCCATTATCTAGTGTCATGTATGCGCCTTGCTCTATTGGTAGCGTAGGAGAGGCTTTGGTTGACTTGTTTGGCTTACGGGCTTCTACCATTGCATTGGGCTATGATGCTTTTGACATGCACATGCCATTGGATGTTCTTTATTCCTTCTTTTCATATAACCGCCAGATTGACGGATTGAGACGGATCCACTGTAGGAATGCCTTGATCTTTGTTATCCTTACTGAAGTGCTAATCCCTTGTCTGGCCGTCGGCTTTAGACCCGAATTGCTTCCCGTGGTTTCAATAGTCATTCGCCACGAATCTCTTGTTTCTTTGGTGTTAGCACACATTTATGAAGGATTGACTTTGAGGCGACTAGAGAAGACCCATTTTTAAGGTTGTCTATCCGTTTTGCAGGTATGTCATGGGTTTCCTTTTCCCATGCCCTTCTCATTCATGGATGCCCCTTTGAAGAAGACTAACGTACTTTCTTTTGCAGATATGGCTTTTGGAGCATTTGGGGGCTTTCATCGGGGTGCCTCGAGCCTTGGTGGAGGGTACCGGCCTTGTGAAGACGTTGCTTGCCGCCGTGCTAACCCCTTTGCCCACAGATATGCATAGCCGCTTGAAGGAGTTGACCGAGGTGGATGTTGTATGGTTGCCCCCATGGCTTGTAGTCGACCCTATCCTTTGCACCAAAAGCTTTGGTGGCTTGACTTTGCTTGGATTATACGGGTGCTCATCCTATCTTCCCCAACGCTTCATGAGGCAATTTGGGATGTTGCAAGATCTCCCCTATGTTTACGGCTCGCCACTTGGGTACTCAAGCTATGATTCTCGTCTTTTATCTTCGGTTAGCATTTTCAAGCAAGAATGGGCATCGAGCCGCACGGCCTTGGAATTGGGAGCCATACCCACCGTAACACCCGAGGCGACTAGCGATTACCGTGCTTGGATGAGCCAACTTGTTGCGGGCGTACGTCCTCGAGGTCTCATTGCAAGTGGTGCCGTGTCCACGGCGGATCTCTTTATGGGATTCCGGCGGATTTACCGGGATATGCAATACCTTCATTCTCAAGTGGAAGTTTTGGCCTCCATTTGCTTACAACAGTCCGATGCCTTGGCCTCTATGGGAGGAATGCTTGATAATCACGAAACCGCCTTGGAGCACCTCAAATCACTCTTAGATGCTAGGCACTAGTGCCTTTGTGATGTGTAGCCTCTTTTGTTCTTTTTGTGAATGTTTGGAGGAGTAGAGCCAATGGCTTGTATAGATATTTTTGTTGTTCTCATGTATATGGCTCTCTCCTTTGCTTAGATTTTTTCTTCTTTGTTTTTGGACAGCCTTGTACTTGGAGAGATACTCTACTCCTTTATTGACTTGTAATTGCATCTTTGGGAATAGATGAAATGAAATTTTTTGGCTATATCTTGATGTTCCCTCCTTTGCTTTGCTTTTGGATTTTGCAAGCTCTGAAAAATCCATCGTCTTCTGTGAACAGTACCATTGTTTTCCTCGGCGAGTCCAGATTTTGGACGTTTAAGTTGTCGGATTGCATCTTTTATTACGGGCTTCATGAATCTTTCACTAAGACTTGTGCTTTTGCCTTGAATGGATTAAGGAATGGTTCAAGATGAGTTGTAGCTCGTCTCTGGTCTGTTTGCCCCCCTGTTTTTGAGTTCCCGACCCTTTTGGTCGCGTTTTGGGCACCTGTCGGGCTGCTGGAGGTTTGTCTTGCGAGCAACGCTATAGGACCTAAAAACTTTTTAGGTCTAACAGTTTGTTTCCAGCAGTATCAGTTCTGCACTTGTGTTTTGCCTTTGATTTCACGAGGGCTGCTGAGAGGCGGTTTCTGGATGTCCCTCATGCTTTGCTGTCATGTTAGTACTTCGATGGTGAGCCTTTTTAGGGATAGAACCTCTTGACATGGTCCAAACTTATGACTTCGGCCTTCCCGTTGTCTTTGGGTTTTGAAATGGCTAATGCTCCATTTGATAAAACTTTGGCGATAACCCACGAGCCTTCCCAATTAGGCCTAAACTTGCCTCTCTTATCCGAAGGGTGGACAAGTAGGATCCTTTTCATGACGAGATCACCCTCTTGGAAGTTCTTAGCTTTTACCGATTGGTTATAGGCTCGTGCCATTCGCCGTTGATATGCTTGGGTGTGGTGAAAAGCTTGAATTCTCTTTTCATCAAGTAGATCCAATTGGGATTGACGTATTTGCATCCATTCTTCCATTTCTAGTTCGCTTTCCTTCAATATCCTCCAAGTTGGGATTTCCACTTCAATAGGTAGGACCGCTTCCATGCCGTAAGTCAAGGCGTAGGGTGAGAATCCCGTAGCCCTCCGGATAGAGGTTCGGTATGCCCACAAGGCGTATGACAACTTTTCCGCCCAATCTTGATAGCTTTCCACCATTTTGCCAAGGATCTTGATCAAAGTTTTGTTTGCGGCTTCTATGGCTTCGTTGGCTTGAGGAAAGGTAGGGACTTGACTTGTGGTGTTGGATTTTATATTGGGCTAAGAAGTCTTGAACTTTCTTACTGATGAAGACTGTTCCGTTGTCACTTATGATTGCTTGCGGAAGTCCGAACCTTGATAGGATGTTCCCTTTAATAAAGCGTATGACTTGTGCCGCATTGATAGTTGGGAAGGAAGTTTCTTCAACCCATTTAATAAAATACTCTATTGCTACCAATATGTATTCATGACCGCCAATGGATTTAGGAGTTATCTTCCCGATTATATCTATTCCCCAAGTTGAGAAGGGTCATGGGGTAGATAGGTAATGCAAGTCCGTTGCGGGTGAGTGTATCAAGTTCCCATGCTCTTGACATTTGAAACATCTCCGCACATACTCCGAGCAATCTTTTTCCATTGAGATCCAATAGTATCCTTGGCGCATTATCTTTTTTGCCATCATGATCCCGTTCATATGAGCTCCGCAGTCTCCCTCATGGATTTGAGTCATGACTTCTTTTGCTTCTTGTTGGTCAACACACCGTAGTAACATTTGGTTGTGAGACTTCTTATACAATGTTGCCCCTTGTATTATGTAGTTAGAGGCTAGTCTTTTGATGGTTCTTCTTTCCACGGGAGTGATGTGATCATCGAATGTTTTGTTCTCCAAGAATTGCTTTATGTCATGATACCACGACTTTTCTTCTCCTTGAGTTTCTTCGACTTCGGCCGTTACTTGCAAGCAATATGCTGGTTGCTGAGATGTTTGTACTGTGATTTCTTGAATTCCCTTCCCGTATGGTATTTCAACCATAGATGCCAAGGTTGCTGTGCATCCGCCCATTGGTTTTGAGCCGTGGTGCATAAGTGAAAGTGACTTCTTCAAACGAGTAAACCAAGTGAGATAACACCGTGTGGTAAGGCTTTAAGTTTTCATCTCGGGTCTCCCATTCTCCATTTGCTTGGTTGATTACCAACTGCGAGTCCCCATAGATTTGAAGCTTTCTTGCCCCCAGCTTGTAGGTTTCTCGTACTTCGGCTATGCAAGCTTCATATTCAGCGATATTGTTTGTGCACGGAAAAAGCAACCTTCTTAATATCATGTTGGGGCTTGGTTGGGGGAGCAAAGGACCACACCTATTCCGTTATCCGAAGCGTTCCATGTGCCATCAAAGTATAAGGTCCAAGCATCATTTTCTTCTTGTTCTACAAGTAGTATTTCCTCATCCGGGAAGTCTTCTTGTAGCAGTTGGTAATCCGGGAGCACCTGTGCGGCTAGGTAGTCCGCTACTACTTGTCCCTTGACGGCTTTTGTTGTGACATATACTATGTCAAACTCTGTGAGGAGCAATTGCCACCGTGCTAGCTTTCCTGTCAATACGGTTTTTTGACAAAGATATTTCAACGGGTCCATCTTAGAGATAAGCAATATGGTGCGGGACATGATATATTGTCTTAACTTTTGCACGGCCCATACCAGAGACAAGTATGCCTTTTTGATCTCTGGATATCTGACTTTCGTAGGGGTATATTTTCTACTCAAGTAGTATATGGCTTGTTCCTTCCGTCCCGATTCATCCGGTTATCCTAGCACCGCTCCCAATGCCGTTGGAGTGACCGAGAGGTATAACAACAAGTGACCTTCCACTTTAGGCGGCACCAAGATGGGAGGATTAACCAAGTAGGCTTTGATCTTGTCGAAGGCGATTTGGCAATCTTCATTCCATTCCTTAGGAGAGTCTTTCCTTAGCAACTTGAAAATTGGTTCACAGGTGGATGCTAGTCGAGCTATGAACCGACTAATGTACTGTAGTTTGCCCAAGAATCCTCTTATTTCTTTTTCAGTTGCGGGAGGCGGCATGCTTAGTATTGCCTTGACTTTTGCTGGGTCTACCTCGATTCCATTTTTGCTAACGATGAAGCCTAACAAGCGCCCCTTTTGAGCTCCAAAGACGCATTTTTGCGAGTTTAACCTTAATTGAAATTTCTCTATCCTGTTGAACAATTTTTCCAAGTCTCTTAGATGCTCCTCAAAGGTGTAGGACCGGACTATCATGTCGTCTACGTAGACCTCCATTTCTTTGCCCATCATGTCATGGAAGATGGCCGTCATGGTACGCTGATATGTAGCCCCGATATTTTTCAAACCGAATGACATCACTTTGTAGCAAAATGTCCCCCAAGGAGTGATGAAGGATGTATTTTCTCTATCTTCTTCGGCGATTTTGATTTGGTTGTACCCGAAAAATCCATCCATGAAGGAGAACCATATATGACCTGCCGTGTTGTCGATTAGAGCATCGATATGAGGTAGTGGGAAGTCGTCCTTCGGGCTAGCTTTGTTGAGATCTCTATAATCGATGCATATTCGGACTTTTCCATCCTTCTTGGGTACGGGAACAATATTGGCTAGCCATTGTGGATAATGAGACACAACCAAGAATCCGGCATTATATTGCTTGATCACTTCATCTCGTATCTTGGGTATCCATTCGGGTTTGAGCCTTCTTAATTTTTGCTTTACCGGTTTGACACCGGCCTTTATTGGGAGTTGATGAGTAATTAAATCTTCGTTAAGTCTAGGCGTGTCTTCGTAAGAGAAGGCGAAGTTGACAAGCCGAGGCTTGAGAAAGGTGAGCATTTGGTTCCTCTCTTCTGCGGATAAGTTTTTTCCAATACGAAGACACTTGGGCAACTCGGAAGTTCCCAAATTGACGATTTCATAGTCCAAAGCCGCGTCTTTATTTTCATGCCTTTCCATGTTGTCACGCAGCTCCTCATCAACCTCATTATCCTCTGAGATTTCTAGCAACTCGTGGGACCAGCGAATGCTGGCCCACATATCCGGCTCCGTTTGCTTCTTTTTCTTTTGAATGGGCGCCGGATGCGTGATGTGATTGCTAGAGCCGGGTCTTGAATAAGTTGGTATGGCATACTAGTTTTTGGCTTGTTTTGGCTCAACGGCGTTTTTTTTTCATGCCGGTCATCATGAGCTATCATTAAGACTCCTTAGGTCTCCAATGCTTCGGGTAGTATGTGCCCCACGCTTATGAACCGAGTTGCTTTGTTTGACTTCTTGAATTTATCTTCCTCGGGCCTATACCTAAGACCCCATTTGTTGTTTTTTTGTTGAGGATTGAGTAACACCGTCTTTCCTCGGTATTTAATGTTGAACCTCGTTGTTTGCCTTTCGGCCGGAGGTATAACATAGTGGAGCGGAAGTTTTTGCTTTGAAGGGATGTGATGGACTTCATGTATGTCATCCATCTTGAAGGGGAGAGGATCCGAAGATTCATACACTTCGATTAGTGGAACTTTATGGCAATTTTCAAACTCTACCGGGATAATGATCTCGAGGTCGGCTTCGATGACCACTAGCTTTCCCGTCGATATGTACTTGAGCTTTTGATGGAGAGAGGACGGGATGGCTCCGGTTTGGTGCAACCAAGGTCTTCCTAATAACATGTTGAAGGATGCGGGGATGTCCAAGACTTGAAAAGAGATGATCATAGTGTCGGGTCCCACTTGTATTTCTATGTCTAGTTTACCCAAGACCGTCTTTTGAGAGTTATCAAAGGCCCTCACATGGTAGTCGCTCGGTCGCATTTGATCCATCGGGATTCCAAGCCTCTTGATTGTTCGTAGTGGGCAAACATTAAGGCTTGCTCCATTGTCGATGGTTACCAAGGGAATCTTCAAGCCTTTGTATCCGACCGTGATGCTCAAGGAATGCCCATGGTTGCGTCCTTCCGCGGGAAGCTCTTCGTCGGTGAATGTGATGGCATTGGGGGCCATTATTTGTCCGATCAAGTGAGCCACCGCGTCGGGAGTCACTTTCGTGGTTATGTGAGCCTCGCTTAGCACTTTAGTGAAAGCCTCTCTATGCTGTATTGATGTGCATAACAGTTCCCATATGGATATCTGAGCCGGCAAAGATTTTAGTTGTGAGGCCACATCGTATGGCGGTTCTTTCTCCGGGTTGGTGATTATGCCGGTTCCCGTCGGTAGACTCGGCCATTCGGATAGATATTGCCTATCTCCGAGCATTGAGGATACTCCCACGGGACCTTGTGTGAGTCATATATTGGCTTTGGCTTGACCGCTAGTACTACGGGCTCTTGATGAGTATGAGTAATCTTCAAGTTGTTCACGGCCGGCAACACGAGGTAGTCTTGGCCATGCCCTTCTTGAGGTTTATGGACATTCCGAGGAGCGGCTCCTTGTAGTGTGATGGTTTCTTGCTTAGCCCGTTGTAGAGTGATCATATAGGCTTCATGACTCGGCCTCGCGGGTCCTTTTGCAACTTCTATGAAGTTTATGTTCGTTGCATTGGGGTTCCTTGGTTCATGCATAGGTAGGGGATTTTGGATCACATCCTCATGAGAGTTTGATGAAATTTTAATTTTTTTCCTCATCTATTAAGTCTTGAATGACATGTTTGAGGGTAAAACATCTTTCGGTGGTGTGGTCTCTCCCTTGGTGATAGGCACAGAACTCATTTTCTCGGTAATTTTTGGGAAGGGGATTGGGTGGAGGTTTTGGAGCTAGAGGTGCGAGCATATTTTTTTGGATGAGCATGTTAAGGACGTCGGTGTAGGACTGGGCGAGAGGTGTGAAATCCCTGTGTGCTTTTCTTTGGAAAGGCTTAGGGGTGGTGTCTATGACATTTACGTCCGGGGTCTTCGAGGAATTACCATTTTTAGGTTCTTGTTTTCTTCGAGTCGTGTTCTCCTGGTAAGGCCATGGAGAGATGGTGCCGTGTCTGATGCCCGCCTCTACTTGGTCCCCGGCTTGGAGGAGTTGAGTGAAGTTGACGTAGGGGTGAGAAATGAGGTAACCCGAGATGCTCGAGTGTGCGGAGTTGATGATAATGGAGAATTGCTCATCCAAAGGCAACAGGCTCTTCATTTTTGCCGCCAATGCCCGCCATCTAGCAACGTACTCGGAGAATGTTTCGTCTCCTTTTTGCTTTAGTGCTTCAAGGTCGGCCCGTTTAGGAGCCATGTTCAACTTGTAGGAGAAGCGGTCCATGAAAGCTAAAGAGAGTTGTTCCCATGTTTTGATTAACCGGCAATCCAACGATGTGTACCACTCCAAGGCGTCCTTCTTTAAGCTATGTTGAAATAGCCGTATCAAGACCTCTTCACTTTTCACCAAGGGGTATAGGATGCCGCAAGAGGCCTTGAGATGAGCCCGCAGGCATGAGTCCCCTTCATACGCAGGTAGAGCCGGTATCTCGAACTTCTCAGGCAGCTTGGTGTCGGGGAACGGGCATAAGTCTTCGATTTTGGCCGAGGGTAGGCCCTCCCCTTGATGTTGTCGGATTCGCTCCTCCATTTCTTTTAGTTGGTTTTGGAGTTGGTTCTTGAGGTCTTGGATTTCATTACGGCCTTGTTCTAAGACCACCTCCTCTTCTTTGTAGTGATCATTTCGGGATTTGTGGGAGGATGGTTGTGATCCACCGTCTTGCTCTGGAATCCGGGATTTGTGAGAAGATGGTTGAGGTCCACCGTCTTGCTCCAGATTTGGGTTTTGTGAACAAAATGGTGGTGTAACCGTGTTTTGGTTCTGGCCGCCTATTAGAGGCGGTCCCATGTTTGACAAGGTCTCCTCTAGCTTTTGCATTCTTTTGTCCATTGCCACCATGTAGGCTTCAATAGATTGCTTGAACTGATGATCCCGATCTTCGTGATGTGAGGATTGTTCGGATTCCATCCTAGCCGCTCTCGATCTGGTAACCACGGGGCTTCGATCTACGGTTGGCTTGCCTTGCCCCCGAGCTATGGTGAAGATCCTGAGTCAATCAATAAAAAGAGATTAGTACTTGTAGATAGATAATGAAGGAGATCAACCTTTGGCGGGATGCTTGGAGGTCCGGGTCCTTTTGTGTGTTCTTTTTTTTTGTAGATTTTATTTATTTTAAGTTCCATGCGTGAGAATGTTTGAGGTCTACAGGTTCGGGTTTGCCTGAGGCGTCTATGGAGAAGTGACCAGTTCGCTTGAAGCGTGTCTGGAGAAGGGCCAGTTCTCTTAGGGCGTCTCTGGAGAAATGACCAGTTTGCTTAAAGAGTCTCTAGAAGGAAGACCAGTTCGCTTGAAGCGTGACTAGAAAACACTTAGGTTATAAAAAAAGTGATTTTTATGCCGGGTTTTACTTAGCGTTAACCGGTCTCATTCCTGCTGGAAGGTGTTCCTTTTGGCTCATTTTAGGTGCCTTGACAGTCACAAGGAGGTATCCGGTAGTTCTTCACGAGTTCTTTGCTGTTTGGGAGCTGGACGCCTCTGGACCTAAAAACTTTTTAGGTTTCTGCGTGATTTGGGCAGAAACTTCACAAACTCGCTGCCAGAAGACGGAAATCCTTCTGCAACTCGCTGTTCAGCAAGGAAGAAGCTCCGATCTTCAGATTCTGACCCCCTTGCGCTTGATGTAGACCAACAACGCCGTCCCCAGTGGAGTCGCCAAGTGTAGCACCCGCCAGGAACGCTACGATGGGCTCGGAATGGGTTTCCCGGGCCTTAGAGATGTAGATCGTGTTGAATGGCAACGTGGGCTTAGATTTCTTGCATTCACACGGGGTAAAATGAGTTAGGCCTCATAGTTTTTAGAAAAATAGGCATATAGGCGCTTTCTCGGGATTTTGGCGGCATGACGGTTAAGACGGGGCATTAGCTCAAACACGCACACAAGAAAACAAAGAAAATGGAGTCGCCACCGATCTTTAGAGGGAGATCGGCCCCTATTTAAAGAAATAAGGCACTAGTAATGCAGAATCTGGGTTCCGGCCTTCAAGTTGAAGCAAATATGGAGAAATATGCCAACCCGAGGCGGTTTACACAGCGTAAAGGGGGAAAATAAAAGGGTTTAAGAGAACGGGAGAGATGGAAAGGGGAAAATGGGAAGAGAGGCGTGGAGCGCGTAGAGCATGGAAACCGAGATGCCGAGGCGTTGCTGCAGACTCCCGTCCTCCCCTTGGGATGCCTCTCTTCAAGTGTCCTCAAATGAGAGGGGTGTCTCTCCTTTTATAGATGTAGGAGTGGGTTTTGTGCTCTTTTGAGGTCATGGACTTGGTCCATGGGCTTGGGCTTCTTTGGAGAGTTGGACTTGGTCCACCTACTTGAGCTCGGGTTGAGATTGTGGGCCTTGGGCCCTTTTGAAGGCTTGGACTTGGTCCATATACTTGAGCTTGGTAGACTTGAGCTTGGCTAAGCCCATTTGCTTTGGGTGGGCCGTTGTAGGGGCCCAAGTAGTAGAGAAGCCTGCTTCTAAGGCTTGGGAGGCTGGATTTGGTGGGCTAGAGCTTCGCTAAGCCCGTTTGCTGTATTTGGATTGCATTGTGGAGCCCATTGAGGTGGCCTGTAGGAGCTTCGCTCTTTGTGGGCCTGGTCTGGTCGTGGAAAAGCCTGCTTCGAGGCTTGGTGGAGCTTCGCTTCCATGGGTTGAGTGCGGAACGGCTCGCTTAGCTAGCTTGAACGTCTTTTTTGTCTTGAATTTGTTTGGGCTTGAGTTTCGTGCCCATTTTATCTATTTTTGGGCCCCGAGGGTGGGGTGTCAACAAGCAGGTATATGTCGAACGAAAATTCTCTTTTGTCAGGAGAGGGAGGGAGGAAGAGGGAGGGCGCTGCTCGGGAAAGGGAGAGGGCGGGAGGGAGCAGGAGCGGTGGAGGGAGAGAGAAATCGGGAGAGAGAGGGACGGGCAGGAGGAGGGAGGGAAATCGGGAGAGGGAGAGGGCGGGAGGGAGCAGGAGGTTGGGAGTTTACCTATCGGGTCAAGGGTGCCGGTGTCGGAATGGTGGGAGGTTATCTGAGGGATTCACAGCCGAGGACGGTAGGAGTGGGAGAGAGAGAGAGAGAGAGAGCAGGAGTGGGAGAGAGAGTGTGTCGAAAGAGAGAGAGCGAGAGACGACGACAGAGAGAGGTGAGGGAGGGGCGCTGGCGAAATTTTCGTCGCTGACACGGGCTGGTCAGACAAAATCCTAGCATTAAATCGTCTATCCCGGCCGCAGTCTTTTCGGCATCTCATCCAACAGTCGAAAAAATGCTCGCACGATCCAACGGCTCTCAGCGCTGGTCGGAAACACCGGTTTCGACCGACCAGTCGTAAATGATCGGCTCTCCACAAGTTGTAGTGTGGATTTTTTTTTTTTTTTGGAATGCGCCACATTACCCTTTCTCCCGCTATTTTGGTGACATGCTCATTGCTACTAGATGGGCGGTGCTTTTTCTTTGAACTAGCACCTCATTATATTATTTCACGTCATTAGAATACAAATTGACGGTTGAGAATAATTCTTAACAGACATACCAGAGTGGAATTTGTAAACCACCTATTGTAATTTGGTTGCCACAAATTATTCGATGAAGGTGTCCATGATCACTACTTGAACGGGTGATCATTGGACCATCAAAATGCTATTGTTGTTTGCTTTTCCTTGATGTGATTTGCTGGCTACATTAAATGAAAGATCAATTGCCCAAATCTTGGATGACCGGCTTATTGGTTTTCTAGATGTTTGAAATGAAGTTGCTTTGAATTTGAGCAGCTCGAATTTATAAACATGTAGGTTGCTTAATGACTTAAATAGACAACTTCAAGATGCTCGACTAGAATAAAATTTGTTGGCTTTTGCTCAAGGTAATTATCTACGTACACGCCTGCATAAATAGTTATGTTGTTAACGATAGTAATTTTATGGTCATGATCTGCTTAGTCCACTGAATTAGTCTAAAATACCTACAAATATATTATTATTTATATGATTGTTAACTTACAAGGTATTTCAAGCAAACCCACTTTTTGAGGCTCTTGCTCACACAAATCAGCACAAGGAAGAGAAGGTGATTGGGAAGTAGAATGTAAAAGATGTGAAGGATAATAAGAAGGCCGAGAATCTATATACTAAACCTTATTCAGAAAAGTACTTGCAATGCAACCAGCCTGATCACAGAACCAACGATTGTTATCACTGAAGAAGAAAGAAGATGCTTAGTAACATCAATTATCTCGAACCAGGTGCACTATCACTCATTATTTATTTGATGTGATCATTGATATTGATAGCTGTGGAAATATCATTAGTTTGGAAGCTACGAAAATATCATTGGTAGAGAAGCTGTGAAAATATCGTTGGTAGAGATGTTGTGAAAACATTGGATTTTCAAATAGAAAAGCACTCTAATCCGGGGCGCATACATCAATTTTTTTTATTTTTTTTTTTGAAATTTTTTTATAAATGTTAATATAAGTGTATTTAACATGTATATAAATTTTTACCATTTTTGGAGTATTTTATATATTTATTTTTTATTTTTGAAAATCAATGACATTTTAGGTAATTTTAAATTATGAAAATGCCACTGATTTTCAAAAATTAAAAATAAATATCTAAAAATCTCCAAAAATGGTAAAAATTTATACAAATGTTAAATACACTTGGGTTAATAATTTTATGAAATTTTTTTTTAAAAAATAAAAATAAATTAATATATGCGTCCGTGTAGGAGATCAGCGTCCTATACCGCACTTTTATCAATAAATAAAATAAAGATAAAGTGCTAACGACATATATTTTTAAAAAATACTGCACTTTTATCAAGAACAGAAAGTAAAGACAAAACTTCGACGGCTTTGGCCGCGTGGTAAGCATCTTGGTCCTTATGGCAGGCGAACACCGGTTCGAATCTTGTCCCCGTCTAATGGTGGGGTGTTAAAATTCCTAGTGCTATAGAATTTCCTCGAAAGTCATGCAAATTGCAAAAGGGATTGGGTGTTGCATCTTCCTTTCACTTTCCTTTTATGCATTGCATTCATACGGTCGGAATATGATTCACACGTGTAAAATTTTATAAAAGAAAAAGTGGTCGCATGCCTGCGTAATTGCTCACTGAAAGCAGCTACAGTTGCGCATGTGTCGGGATATCAGGCCAGTGCATCTACAAAAGCTGGAGGACAGTGAACCGAGACTGAGATTTTCAAAGAAAGAGAGTGGAGAGATGGCCATTGTTGAGTCGGTTGTTTCTTTCCTGGTGGAAAGGCTCGGGGACCAACTCATTCGAGAAATTAGCTTGTTGCGTGACGAGCACAATCAAATCGAATGGGTGAGAAGAGAATTCAGGCGGATGGAATGCTTCTTGAAAGATATGGATATTGGGCTGGCGGAAGAGAGTGAGAGAGTGAAGAATTGGAGGCTGGAAGTGAGAGACGCTGCACATCGTGCGGAGGACATCATTGACATCTTCTTCCTGGAAATAGCCCCCTTGAGGCGCAACGGATTTCTGGGCACCATCAGGAGATGTGCTTTTATCTGCAGCGAGCTCATGGCCCGCCGTGAGTTGATTTCTGAGGTCGAAATGATAAAAGCTGACCTTGAATCGATCATTGCGAGCAGATCGAGATATGGGTTCGAATATTTATCAGGAGGAGGAGGAGGAAGCAGTAGCAGCCAGCAGAGCCAGAGCCTAAGAGAAAGGAGGATCACTGTCGCTGCTCCTCACGTGGAAGAGCCGGATTTCACCGGTTTTGATGGAGACGTGAAAGCATTGATCCAGCGTCTCACGCAAGGGGAGCAGCGGCGCTGTGTCGTCGGCGTTGTTGGTATGGGTGGTCTGGGCAAAACCACTCTTGCCAGGAACATTTACAAGGACGTGGCTGTCCAGAAACACTTCCATCCCTGCATCTGGCTTTCCATCTCGCAGGTGTACTCGGCGAAAGAACTTTTGCAGGCTGTGATTAGAAGCTGCATGTCGCTCTCTGAAGAGGAGCAGAAGAAGGTGGGGAGAATGAACACTTCTGAGCTGAGCGAGATGATTGCCAAGTACTTAGCAGAGAAGACGAATGTAGTCGTGCTAGATGATATGTGGACGCCCGATGCCTGGGATGAACTCAAGCACGCTTTTCCACATGGGAATAATGGGAGCAAAGTCCTTCTCACCACGCGGAACAAAGACGTGGCTTTGCACGCTGATGGGCAAAGCAAGCCTCATGAACTGAGGTTCTTGACAGAAGCTGAGAGTTGGGAGCTATTCTGCAAGAAAACATTCCCAGGTCGAGATGCCAGTTTTCCTCTGCCGGACATGGAAAAACAAAGTAGAGAAATGGTTAAGAAGTGCGGTGGCCTCCCCCTCGCCGTCGTTGTCATTGGAGGGCTCCTGTCAAGGAAAGAGCCGAGGGAATGGGAGAACGTCCGCAACAGCATTAATTGGCAATTCGTGGAAGGCCAAGTCTAGATATCTGAGATACTGTCTTTTATCTATAAAGAACTTCCCTACGACTTGAAACCCTGCTTTCTGTACTTGGGCATTTTCCCTGAGGATTATGAGTTTCCAGCGAAGAAATTGGTGAAACTGTGGGCGGCAGAGGGGTTCCTTCATCAAAGAGGTGAGGAGACGGTGGAGAAGGTGGGCGAAGACTGTCTCAAGGAGATAATCCAGCCAAGCCTCGTTCAGGTTGCAAGAACAAGTGCAGTGGGAGGTGTCAAAAGCTGCAGAATCCATGATCTGTTACGGGATCTCTGCATTTCCGAAGCTAAGGAGGAAAGGTTTCTTGAAATTGATGGCGGCCACATCACTAATAGAGTCGCTCCTTTTTTATTTTCCAGAGGGAGAACTCGGCGGCTTGCAATTCATCATGGTAGGAAATACTATTGCCTTCATCATGCTGATCGAAACCTCCATTCCCTTGTGATACATGGCCAAGATTGGCAGTGGCTCGGTAAGAGACATGAGAAGCTTCTTCGTGGGAACTTCTTCCTGCTCAGAGTCTTAGATCTAAATAAAGTGCGTATCGAAAAGCTACCCAGTGAAATAGGTGAAGTCATCCACCTTCGGTATCTTTCATGCCTCTTAGTAACTACGCGGCGAAGCATAACACGCTCTATCGTGGAGTTGGAACCAATTTATGCAGAGGCTAGCCTACCATCAACCATAGGTGACCTTAGTAATTTGCAGACTCCATTGGTATATTCCGATGATAATGTGAAAATACCAAGCACAATCGAAAAGTTGAAACAGTTGAGACACCTAGAAATCAGAATTCTGGAAGATTTCCTGCAGGATAACCCACAGCGCATTGGGGGTGTGATAAAAGGGAAGCCACGCCTTCATTATATGAGTCGGGAGCTTTGCAGTCTGGCCAATGTATGGGCTGACAAATGGTTGCACAAGGATTGCCTGAGAGATGACGGATCTTAGAAAGTTGGGAATATGTTTATACTCCAAGTCTAAGACTAAGAAAGGAGAATGCGTGGGGGAAGGGGAGTGGGAATCCATTTTGGGATTGGAATTCCTCGAGTCCTTGCTTGTGTCGTCAGTACACCCAAGAAACAGAGAGAAGAACTTGCAACTCAAGTTAGTGTCCCTCAACCACCTTCGGAGGTTATCCAAGTTGTGTTTGGTAGGGAAGTTGGAAAAAGCACTGGAATCCTCTTTCTTCCCACTAAGGGTGTGTTTGGTTTGAGGTAAAACTTTTGATGAAAAGTTTTTGGAGTAGAAGTTGTCAAATCAATAGAAAATGATATGATATAATAGGAATAATGATGAGTAGTAAAGAGAATAAAGTTAGAATAGATAGGATAGTTGTATGGGTAGTTGTATAGAAATGATTGAAAAGTAGGATAATTTGTATAGAAAAATGTGAAAAAATAATTAAAAATAGAATAATTATGGAGAGTGAAAAGTTTTAGATTGAAAAGTTTTAATTGACACTTTTTTACCCCAAACAAACGCACCCTAAATCTCACCAATCTCACCCTGAGGCTATCGTGGTTGGAGCAAGACCCGCTTCCGGTGCTGGAGAAACTGGAACACCTTCAGGTTCTCAAGTTGCAAGATTCTTCATATCTAGGAAAGGAAATGGTATGCACTGCGGGAGGCTTTTCTCGCCTCAAATCCTTGAATCTTGAACATTTAGATAATTTGGAGGAGTGGAGAGTGGAGCAAGGATCAATGTCGCTTCTTTTGTTTCTGCGTATTGCTAATTGTAGGGCATTGAAGATGGTTCCGGAAGGACTGCAGCACATAACTTCACTCAAGACATTACAGTTGCGACTCATGAGACGGGCATTTTACAAAAGGGTTAGACCAGACAGTGGTGAGGATTGGCATAAGGTCCTCCACATACCTTCTGTCGACGTACCTGCTTGACAACAGCACGCAGAGCACAAGTCCTAAATACTTGTATGTAAATTTATTTATTTTTTCGAAAATGGTACTTTCAATCGTTGTCATGCGAATCAAGACTGCTAATTTGCAGGCTTCCAAATTTACTAGAATTGATACCGTCCTTTAATTTGCAGGTCATGTACCTATGAAACGCGATTTAATTTCAGCTATAAATGCAATTCTATACATGGGCAACCACCAACTTCTTTGGCTTCTTAACTTGTATATCATGTTTATTGTTCACCTCTGATAGGAATGGAATGAATTTGCAGAAATTGAATAGAATTTTATTGATTTATATCGAATTATCTGGGATACTTACGATGTGCTTGGATACATGGAAATTGAAAACGAAAATGAGAAGAAAAAATGTCACAACGACTTCAAAGTTCAAACTGAGATTCTTTCTTTCCCACCCTCTCAAAGACGGGCCTTCCCTTGTACAGGCACATGCTTCCACGGTTTCCTACATCCCCCCACTCGTGACACTACCAAATGATTCTGCTACCCAGCACGTCCTCGTTAGGACTGTTCCTAACAACCTCTAAATTAAGGATAAAATGCGTGCAAAACTCAATTTTTTTAATTTTTGTGAATTTTTTCTTATCAAATTACTAATCTAAGTTTATTTAATATATAAATATATTTTTATCATCTTTGAAAATGTGTATATGGGTTTTACTCATTTTTTTTAAATGTAGGAAGGAGGACAAATGTATACTCTACGGATTTGAGCATTTAACTATAGCTTTATTTAGACATCTGATTTATAATAATCTATGATTACTTTATTTCGTCGTGATTTATGTTATTGCGCATGTGTATTGTCTCCATTATCATCGATCATATAGTATATTAGTAGTGACCGTTGACTTGGTCTGTGGGGTGTTACAATTATATTAATAAAATTTTAGTAGGCTACAAAGCAAAATGACTTACTAGTAAAGGATTGAATGTTCAAAATATTTTTACTTATTAACTTCATTGGTTGTCAAAACTAATTATAAATTATGTGTTCATCGTCTTTGAGGTTGTTCATATGTTCACAAAGAGAACCATGGGTTGGCGTTGTGAGACGACAGTTAAGCTAGATATGTACCAAAGCATACAATCTTGTGAATTCAAATTATATTTACTAGATCATGAGGTAGATGAATTTTCGTGAAAGATGGATTAAGTTGATCCTCAATTATCTTTCTATTAACACATTTAGGGTTAGCGTGAATGACTTTAACAACTGATTCCTTTGTTGCAAGTGGGGGATCTGCCAAGGTGAACCTTTTTTCTTGAATAAATTCGTCATTTTTGTTGAAGGCCTAGCTGCATTGCTAACGAATTTTTCATTATAATGGGCTTTTCCAGTATATTAGAATCGACCATTGGGTACCGATTATCTCTCACCTGTGTTTTGCGAAAAATGTTCTAATTTTTTTGAGGGCTTGTAGGGAGGAAATTATTCAGATGATAGAGTTGCACAAAATTTATGGGGAATGTTTGGGATAAAAGTTAATATCGACATGACAACATTACTTTTCAACAAGAGTACCCCTGTTATGACTAAAAGTGAGTTGCAACATTTGTTTGTAGCTAGTGGCAACCATATCCAAAGCTAGTTGGGACTCCCTGCATGGATAGATAGATCTAGATCCCATTTCCTTCGTAGCATTGAGGAAAAAGTGTGGTAAATAATGCACAGTTGGAAAGGTGCGTTTTTCCTTACGGTGAAAAGGAAGTTTGGATTAAAGCTGTGGCTCAAGCCATTCCTACATATGTGATGAATCTCTTAAGCTTGCTAGAAAGATATGCAGGGATATTGAAGCTAAGTTGAGTAGATTCTAGTGGAGGGGGAAAAGGACAACAAATGAAAGATGAGTTTAGTGGATCGGAAAAAATGTGCAATCCAAAAGAGGAGGGTGGTATGGGAACACCAGCTTGTATGAGTTTAATGATGCTCTTCTAGCAACACAAGCGTGAAAGCTAATGATCAATCAAGATTCTCTTTGCTTCAGAACACGAAAGTAATGTATTTTCCAAATGGGGAGTTTTTGCATTGTACAACAAAGTCTATTAATTTCTTTATATGCAAAAGCATTATAAAGGCAAAATATCTACTAGTTAAGGGATGTAAATGGAGATTGGGCAATGGGCAACAGATAAGGTTCTTTGAAGACGATTGAGTGTTAGTAAGACTGCGGAAGGCTGGTCTTCTTGAAGTGGCGAGGAAAGCGTGATATCGTGGCCATCTCAAGACTAGGCTTTCTTGGTGGGAACATCTTCTTACATAGAGTCTTACATCTAAATAATGTGCGTATGTAAAAGCTACCCATCCGGTATCTTATATCTACATAAGGTACGTATCGACCAGCTACCCATCCACCTTGGGTATTTTTATGCCTGTTAGTAACCATGCGCTAAATCATAGAGTTAGAACCAGTTTATGCAGAGGAAACCCAACCATCTAGCATGACAAACCTTACTAATTTGTAGGCTCTTTTGGTATATTCCAATGATAACGCGAAAATACCGAGCACGGTTGAAAAGTCAAAACAATTGAGACATCTGGAATTTAAAATCCTCAAAGATCAACAATAATTTGACCCGTAGAATATTGGGGATGTGACATAAGGTAAGCCACGCCTTCATTACATGAGTTTAGATCTTTACAACTTGGCCAATTCGGTAGGGAAGTCGGGAAAACCACCGGGATCCTCTTTACGGCCACAATATCTCACCAAGTTCACCCTAAGGTTATGCACTTATGGTGTTTGGAGCAAGACCCACTTCCAGTGCCGGAGAAAATGGAACAAGCAGCACTTGAAACTCAGACAGTTGCTAATTAGAAAATTTTAAAAATTGTACGGAGAGAAAGTAATTAGTACCCATCTTAAATCAAAATCATCCTTTGGAATTTTTTTATTAAAATTCACTTCGTTCGATTCAGGGAAGATTAAAAGGTATGGAACTCCAAGTTTAGCAGTCGAAGAGACTATTGATGTTTGTATCTCATAGTTGTAAAAGCTCATAAAAGATCCAGCACATTCAGCTTCAACAAACATGATTATCCTGCATATTCAACATGAAAGACAAAGATAACAGCTTATATTAGTTTGAAAATATCATAAATAAAATGTCAATTGGTGAAGAAAAATTGAAAACCATGACTTCTCTTTCATATTCTTCAATACTGGAAAATGGACTGTTGTTCCTCCAGATAAGCAGTAGAAAAGAAGCGCCCTAATGTATTTATGGTGAGAAGAATCATAAGAACTACAAACGAGACAACCTTAGAGATATATTCACTACCAAAAACATTCTTCAAATCCTCAAATAAGTCAAATGTTGCAAGTTCTGCTACCAGAAGTAAGAAGTAGAATCCTCTTCCTGTTGTCTCCAGAAATTCCATAGTCACTCTAATGTAATGCCATGGAATCAAGCTCACAGCCATTACCCCAAACAACAGTTATAAATTATTTACTACTGTGATGTTCTAAATCTCTATTATTTTGATCTTTTTCTTAACTGAAATGTAGAATAAAATGCAGCAGTCTTTGAGCCATATCTGCCATGAATTCAAGCAAAAGCCTCCTTGCATAGAAACTTGAGCATGGAGTTTAAAACATAAACAAAAAAAGCTGCAAATTAAATTGAAGAAAAGTGCAAATCTGCGCTTACTTGCAACAACTAATAGAAGCTGGCAAAATATGAAAGCATTTAAAATGGAAGAATCTGTTGAAATGAAAAAGTTTCCAAGGTTGTACCAAATACCCAACGGTGAAGAGCACTATGATTTTATGTTTTGTGTAATGTAGGAATGCCAACCATTAATTTCCCAATAAAAGATGGACCAGAGGATTGTTTATTTCATGTTTTGTGTAATGCAGCAATGCCAACCAAAACCCTAAAGTCAAGCCACTCTTGGTTTTACATTATCCGGTAAATATGCTTTTGTTTTTTGAACTTCTTGAAACTCAATAAGGCCTCAAGCAGAACTTGTAGGGAAAATTCGAAATACCCCATTAATTTTTTTTCCATTTGATATGAAATGTTAATAGAATGTTTCTTAAATTGAATTGGGTGTTGGCTGTTTTTGTACGTTTCTAACTTTCAAAACGGTCCATACGTTATTATATATTATTATAAATAGGATATGTGCATTAGTTCAATAGACCAATTTTTTTCCTCACAGCCACCGAAGCCTTTTTTCAACATCTTTCACTCGTCCTTGGAATTTTATTTTATTCCATTCAAACTTGTTGCTCCCATTATTAAGTGTTTGGAATTTAAAAGGGAGGTTTTCATTCTCGATTAGGTTTGCTCTTTGTATCTTATGGGAAAGTTGCTATAACCCTAAACAGCTGTGAGGATACAAATGTTGCCTTAAGGAAAACAACATTTGTAACACACTTGGACGAGAAACCTATTTTTTAGTTTGAATTTTTTCTCACTTTCCTTAAATTTTTCCTTTCTATTTCTAAGTCCCTGCCTTAACATTTTAAAATTTCCCTTTCTATTTCTGAGCCCCTGCCCCAACATTCTTAAGGCAACATAATTTTATTTTCTTATCCCTTGCTGTTAT
Source organism: Annona cherimola (assembly GCA_030490835.1). NCBI lineage: Eukaryota > Viridiplantae > Streptophyta > Magnoliopsida > Magnoliales > Annonaceae > Annona > Annona cherimola. The sequence continues at coordinate 69,863,517 of CM059977.1, forward strand.
TTCTAAATGGCTCCCCAATCATCTATTTTACCCACGAAACCTAATATCCCAACATTGGACTGCTGTGTTGTATCAATTTCAAAAGATGGAAACAACAGCTTCATCTTTTTCTAACTAGAATTAGAGCTGTTTATGTCCTCACTATGTTAAGACCTGAAGAAAAAGAAGATAAAACACTACAAGATCAATGCCGAAGAACGAAGTGGGATATAGACAATTATATTTGCAAAGGGTACATCATTAATGCACTATCTAACTCGCTATTTGAGGTGTACCAAGATGCAAATATGGCCAAAGAAATCTAAGATTTACTTCTACACAAATACAATACTAATAATGCGAATGTCAAACGGTTTCTAGTAAGCGATTTCCTTAATTATACTATGACTGATGATAAACCAATTCTTGATCAAGTTAATAAGATTGAATTTTTCGTCAATCAACTTAGGTCATAGGGCAGTAAAATGGATGAGTCTGTCCTTGTTGGTACGATTATTGAGAAATTGCCACCTAGTTAAAATAACTACTGCAAAAATTTGAAACAAATGAAAGGATCCTTGAGTTCAGATGACTTTGCTCTTAATCTTCGTACTGAAGAAAAATAAAAAGAAATGAAAAGAAAGAAGAGAAAATTCAATCTAAGGCTTATATGATTGAAACTCAAAACCGGGTGCCAATTAGCAATAATCAGCCCTCTAGCAAATCTAACTTAAATATCAATAAAACTATTGTTAAGAAGAGAAAGGAACCTTGTTATTACTGCAAAAAGATGAGACATTTAAAAAAAGAGTATAGGCTTCTCAAAAAGAAGAATAACACTCAAAAGGGTCCTGAGGCACATTCGACTGAAGAAAATTTTGTTGCCATGATTTTTAAAATTTGTACTATGAATGATGATCAGACCTGGTGGCTTGATTCTGGAGCTAATAGACATGTATGCAAAAATAGGAATCAGTTTAAAACTTCTGAATTTAGTAATAATGGAAACAATTTGTTTATGTGTAATTCATCTACTACCAAAGTGATAGGATCTGGAACTATTATCCTGAAATTGACTTCTGAAAAATCACTCACCCTTATAAATGTATTTTATGTACCAGAAATTCACAAAAAACCTGGTCTCAGATAGCCTTCTTAGCAAATATGATTTTAAATTGGTATTTGAGTCAGATCAAATTATCATTATCAAAGGAGGTATTTTTGTTGTGGAGGGCTATCTTGTAGATGACATGTTTCGCCTGAATGTCAATAATGGATCATCATCTTCTGCTTATTTGTTGATTTTTTCTTAGCAAATATGATTTTAAATTGGTATTTGAGTCAGACCAAATTATCATTATCAAAGGAGGTATTTTTGTTGTGGAGAGTTATCTTATAGATGACATGTTTCGCCTAAATGTGAATAATGGATCATCATCTTCTGCTTATTTGTTAATTTTTTTTCTTTATAGTATGGTAGATTAGGTCATGTTAATTTTAGAAGTATGGACACTATAATGAAATTAGAATTAATTCCTAGATCATCTAATGAATCAATTGATAAATGTAAAGTGTGTGTTCAAATTAAAATTATTAAAAAGTCATTTCAAAAGGTAGAAAGAAATTGAGAATTATTGGTTTAATTCATTATGATATATGTGCTATGAAAAATAACATAACAAGAGGTGGTAAAAGATATTTTATGACATTTATAGATGATTTCAGTAAATATATATATTTATTTGTTAAGAACTATAGATGAAGACTTAGAAAAATTCAAATCTTATAAAGCTGAAGTTGAAAATCAACTTAGTAAAACCATTGAATCTCTAAAATCAGATAGAGGTGGTGAATATTTATCAAATAACTTTACTGCAAAAAGGAAAAATAGAACATTAGTCGAGATGGTAAATTTAATGTTAATAAATGCAGACCTAAGTAAAGGTTGGTGGGGTGAAACCTTATTAATAATTTTTCACATTCTTGATAGAATTCCACATAAGAAAACTAAAGTCACTCCTTATGAATTATAGAAAAATAAGACACCTAATTTTAAATATTTAAGAGTTTGAGGTTGTAGAGCTTTAGTAAGATTACCTAATCCTAAAAGACCTAAATTAGGACAAAGAAGAATAGAATGCGTATTTTTAAAGTATGCAATAAATAGTAAAGCTCATGGATTTGTAGTGGTAGAGCCTAACAGTCCAATTCAACAAAATACCATTATTAAATCTAGAAATGCTGATTTTTATGAAAATACTTAAAAAGTTATTCCTAAGCTTGGTAATAATAATGAAACTTCTTCTTCTCAATCATTGGATAAATTTATAATAATGATTTTGCATCTGCAGATAAACCTATAGATGATGAAAATGAAAATATAAGGAAAAGTAAAAGAATTAGAAAAGATAATTATAATCGCTATGTGTCTGATTTTCAGCTACAGTTAGTAGAAGGATATGGAGATAATATAAATGAGGAACATATGATTGTTTTTCATACTGAAGAAGATCCAACTACATACGAAGAGGTCATAAAATCTCTAGCTGTATCATATTGGAAAGAAGCAATCCAAGATGAAATGGGTTTAATAATGAGAAATAGAACTTGGACATTAGTTGATTTACCATTAGGGTCTAAACCTATATGTTGTAAATAGATTTTTAAAAAGAATTAAAAGTTGATGGCTCAATTGATAAATTTAAAGCTAGATTTGTAGTTGAGGAGTTTAAGAAAAAGGAAGGTATAGATTTCTTTGATACTTATACCCCAGTAGCTAGAATTTCAACCATTAGATTATTAATGTCTTTGGCTTCCATCTATCAGCTTTCATCTATCACCTTGAAATTCACCAAACGGATGCAAAAACTGTATTTTTAAATGGAGATTTAGATGAAGAAATTTATATAAAATAACCTGAAGGATTTATAATGCCTGGACAAGAAAAGAAAGTTTGCGAGCTGATAAAATCATTATATAATTTAAAACAAACACTTCAGCAATGACATGAAAAATTTGATCAAGTTGTATTATCAAATGAGTATAAATTAAACCAATCAAACAAATGTGTTTATAGTAAATTTACTGCAAATGGAGGTGTTATTATTTATCTATGTGTGAATGATATGATTATTTTTGGGATTGATATTAATATTACTGAAGAAACAAAAAAAATTTGTCAGTTAATTTTGATATGAAAGATATGAGCAATGCAGATGTTATTCTTGGTATCAAGATTATTAGAAATGGTAATACATTTTCTTTTTCCCAATCGTATTATATTTAAAAAATACTCAAGTAATTTGACACTTTAATGCTGGTGTAGCCTCAACTCCCTTTGATCCCAGCATTAAATTAAGTAAAAATGATAAAAAAAAAATCTGTAGCCCAGCTTGAGTATGCAAAAGTGATTGTAAGTTTGATATATGCAATGTATTATACTCAACCAGATATTGCTTATGTTGGGGGTGAACTTAGTAAATTTACTAGTAATTTGACATATATACATTGGCATGCAATTTATAAGGTATTAAAATATTTGAAAAAGACTAATTTTTTTTGCTCACAGCCGTCAAAACCTTTTTTTTAACATCTTTTACTCGTCCTTGGAATTTCATTTTCCTTTATTTTATTTTATTCCATTCAAAACTTGTTGCTTTCATCGTCAAGTGTTTGGAATCTAGAAGGGAGATTGTTTTCATTCTAGATTAGGTTTATGCTTTGTATCCTAGGGGTAAGTTGCTATAACCCTAAATAGCTGTGAAGGTGCAAATGTTGCCTTAAGGAAAGTGACATTTTTATCACGTCTGGAGGAGAAATTTATTTTCTGATTTGAATATTTTCTCACTTTTCTTAAATTTTCCATTTCTATTTCCAAGTCTCTTCCTCAGCCTTTTAAATTTTCCCTTTTTATTTCCAAGTCCCTGCCCCAAAAGAACTTGATTCATTGCAGTGATGATCACCAATCTTACAGGTCGCTATATGCTTTCAACTTGTCTACGGTTGGAAACTAAGTCAGTCGTGGTTTTCAGAGGTCATAAAAAAAAAAAAAAAAAAAAAGAAAAGAAGCAGAACAGAACAATCAGAAAAAAATCAAACAACGGACGAACAATTTCTTGAAAATATAAAACAATAAGACAGCGCGTAAGCGGTTTTGAAAAAATAAATAACAAGAGTACAGAGAAAGGGGAGGGCACGTACAGAAATAGGAGGAGATTGGAAGACTCTCACCTGCTCATTGGAGGACGGAAGACTGAAGTCCCGAGCACAGTGGCCGCACCGGATGATCGGACGGCATTTTATCTCGGCAGAAGTGAAGCGGGAGAAGCAAAAAACTAAAAGATTGAGATTGGGATGAGAGAGAGGTGGGGAAGAAGAGATATGTTGCAGGAGAAAACTTAGAAATTGAGGGAGGGATGACAGAAATGAGCGACCGAGGAGAGATTCTGAAGGTTGAGAGAGAAAGAGAGAAAAAAACTAGGGGAAGAAGGACACTAAGGGCGAGGAGATTGGGGGATGGGATTGTGGTAGAAAAACCCTCAAGTCGAGGTAAAGAGGGAGAGATGTATGCACGCTGACAGTAGGTATATTTTTCGTTGCCCGTTTTGTCGCCGAAGCCCACGTTTGAAGTGTGGAGAGTGGAGCAAGGGTCAATGCAATGCTGCTTCTTTTTTTTTTTTGATGAAAAGATTTCTCTAAGCCGACCCCCTCAACCCATGGGAGGGATTCGGACTAGAGGAATCCTGGTAATTCATAGCCAAAAAATTGTCTGTACAAATTTTTTCAAGGACAACATGTGGGGGATCTCCCCTCCATTCCAAATGATCCATAGCTGAATTTGAAACCAGATCAGCAATAGCGTGGTCAACCATATTCCCACCTCTAAGGACATGCTGGACCGAGACATGAGGATTAGCAGAAAGGGTTGAACGAATTGATGCAATAATATGACCAACAGGAGAGAGAATTTGACCATCATTAGACAGAAATGTGCACAGGAGAAGAGAATCGGACTCCATCTGAACCTTGCACCCAAATTGGAGAGCCCACATGATTCCGAGACGAAATGCTTCAGCTTCCATGAGGAGAGGCTCCCCAACTCCCAGCCGTCTCCATCCCCTTGCCGCAATAAAGCATCCACGAGAGTCCCTGATGATGGCAACAAGCCCCGCACACCCCCTATCAAATAAACATCTAGCATCCACATTCATCTTGAGAACCCCATCCGGTGGTTTGGTCCACCTTGGAACCGTAGGAATGTCGACGGCGCACACCTTATGGAGGAGATCGGCCCGCCTAGCATTGTCAACATACTCCCTGCACCATTGTAATAGATCAGCAAACACCGGCCTACTCCCATCCACCCTTAGTTTGTTCCGCAGATACCACAGCCGCCAGCAATACACAAGAAATAATTCCAACCCGCTCCAACAATCATTCGCCACCAAAGAGGAAACAGTACCCAGGACCGAGCCCACCAAGTATCCACCAAAAGCCGCCCGTCGAGCGTAGTTCACTATTGAAGTACACTTCAAGAAAAGGTGATCCACATCCTCCACCTCACGACTGCAACACCTGACTTCACACAAGACATTGCAGTTGCGATGAATGAGAGAGGAATTTTACGAAAAGGGTTAAACCAGACTGGTGAGGATTGGCTTAAGGTCCTGCACGTACCTTCGGGTGACGTACCTGTTTTATAACGGCAGTTAAATTAGTGAATTACACGTCCTAAGTACTCGATTGTAATTTTTTTCTTAAATGGTAATTTCAATCGTTGTCATTCCAATCAAGACTTCTAATTTGCAGCCTTCCAAATTTACTAGAATTGATACAGTTCTTTAATTTAATTTGCAGGTCATGTACCTATTAAACGTGATTTAATTTCAGCTGTAACTTTAATCATATGCATGGGCAACCACCCACTTCTTTGGCTGCGTAACTCGTATATCATGTTCCAGAACCCTGCCAGTGCAGTTGGTTTCTCAAGGCAGTAGTGCTCCAAAGTCCGAGACTCCTTAGTCCCGCCGTCTGTAATGCATGGCCTTTGAGCAGTTGGGCTTGAGCCCTTAAAAAAACTGTATATCATGTTCTTGTAGAAGAAATTGAAAAGAATTTTATTGATTTATATGAAATTATCTTCGATAAAAAGTACGATTATCTGGATAAATGGAAATTGAAAATGACAATGAAAAGAAAAACATCACAAGGACTTCATCCTGCTGGTGTGTTTTGAAATTGATAAAACTTTTAATGACAAATTTTAGGCAGAAAAAATCTTAAAATAAGAGAAAATGATGTAATATGATAGATAAGGAGTAAAGAAAACAAAATAAAAACAGGTAGATTAGAGACGTGGGTATCTGTAACACATGAAGATGGTTCGTGAAAGATTGCGACACCTGACTTCATCCACGACATTGCAGTTGCCAGGCATGAGATAGGAATTTTACGAAAAGGGTTAAACCAGACGGGTGAGGATTGACATGAGGTCCTCCACATACCTTCGTTGACGTACTTGTTTTATAAAGGCACTCAAATTACAAGTCCTAAATACTTGTTTGCAATTTTTTTAAATGGTACTTTCAATCGTTGTCATTCTAATCAAGACTTCTAATTTGCAGCCTTCAAATTTACTAGAATTGATACCTTCTTTTAATTTAATTTGTAGGTCATGTACCTATTAAACGTGATTTTATTTCAGCTGTAACTGTTTTACTAGAATTGATACCGTCTTTTAATTTAATTTGTAGGTCATGTACCTATTAAACGTGATTTTATTTTAGCTGTTACTTTAATTATGTGCATGGGCAACGAGTTAAGATACGAGAGGAGGGGAGGCCTGATATAATACAGACAAACCTGGCAGTGGGTGGTTGTCATCGTTAAAATCACCAACCTATTTTTTAATTTTTTTTCAAAATTTTTTTTCAAAATTTTTTTCATAAACTTGTTAGCCCAAGTGTATTTAATCTGTGTATAAATTTTTACCATTTTTGGAATATTTTAGATATTTATTTTTTACTTTTAAAAATCAGTAGCATTTTAGGTAATTTTAAATTATTAAAATGTCACTGATTTTCAAAAATAAAAAATAAAAATCTAAAAATCTCCAAAAATCGTAAAAATTGATACATATGTTAAATACCCTTGGGCTAATAAGTTTATGAAAAATGTTTTTAAAAAAAATTTAAAAAAATAGGTGTATGCGCCCGGGAGCATGCAGCACTGCATGCTCCTGGGTGCATAGGAGTATGCTCCGGCTTTAATTGCCATGTAAAGCGTTGAAGTTCTCCATTTTTTTTTCTCGAATGTGCTCAAATGTTTTGCGTTAAAAGCCTTAAAAAAAAGAAATGACTTGTACAAACATTTTGCTTAATGTGGGCGGTGCCTCAGTTCTACCTTCCAGCCAAAATTACACAAGAGATAATACATTCGAGTCCATCATATTAAAATTTATTATGCAAATCAACAGAAAAATAAACCATATATGCCAATCAAAATGAAAATTTTAAAATAATAACAAATTCTGACAATTTAGAAAAAGTACACTAACTTAAAATAGGTGGAACTCTTTCATCTTTCTTTGCTGTTATATGCTTAATTAGAAAATGTTTACAATGAAATCATAAAATATTAATAGAACTCACCATTCGCAATTTGCAGTTCGGCACCTTCGTTCATCTCTAGATAGAGGATTCGAAAATTAAAAATGAGCTTACCTTGCTGCTGGCAACAGTGAAAGAAAAGTAGAGCTACCGGCAATGCTGCCAAAACAGAGCACCATGATGGTGCCGGACGGTGAAGGTTGTTGCTGGATGACGATTCTCGCCAACTCGCTAACAACAAAGCTTGTGCAAATGGTGATTTAACGAAATCCTAACGGAAGGTTGAAAGGAGTGAGTGGGAAACCAGGGAGGTAGAGGTGGGAGATGGTGGGTCTAGCGAGCAAGCTCGCTGTTTTTTTCTCATTTTTATATTTTTTAAAAAGGAAAACTAATCGAATCAAACCGTGGTCTAATCAGTTTTTGTAGTTCAACCACCTGGTTCAAATGATTCAAATGGTTTTCTCCAAAAATCAAAAACGAGGGCCAAACCGGACCATGAAGGTGCCAGTTTGCGGTCCAACTGGCCATACCACATAGTCCGATCAGATTTTTAAATCATTGTTTATGATTTGGTTGTCAAAATATTACTGTAAGTAAGAAAATTTTTCTTTGCTTGTAAAACATCACCACAACTATGGAAAGTTTTCGCTATTTATAAAAGCATCACCATAAATAAGCAAATTTTTGTTTGCAAATGCATTTTCCTTGTTAATAAAGATTTTCCTTGCCAATAAGGATTAAAAAAATTGTATTTTCTTGCAGTAAGAGTTCCGCTTCTTTGAATCCTTATTTATATAACTTCGTTCATTTTATCTTGACAATGGATGGCAAATACACTAACTTCCATTTATTTTCATATTATTTATATGTCCTGAAAATTCTTTCATTTGTCTACTATGATTCTATATGGGCACTACATAGAATGTTTAGAATTAATATAATAAAATATTTTAATAAAAATATTAAATTTTAATATTTTGAAAAATATTAATTCTACTTCATAAAGTACGTAAAGACAGCCATGTAAATGGTGATTAAAATTTTGGATTTTGATGAGTGCAAATCATTAACATATCTAGAAGTATTTTACTTGAAACACTTAGTGATTTTGAGATCTGGGATCATAAAAAATATAAGTTTGAAGTTCTGGCTATGATGTTTATATGTGCTCAAAATAAAAATTAATGAATTTATTCCACAAATCACATAGGAAGTTACTGTATGGAAATAAGATAAATCTACGCGGAAGATATAACTTGCTTGATGTGTTCTCTGAACTAATTTGCGTGTTTATTATCCCAAAAGTGATGCAAGCGAAGAAATCTAAAGGACAGAGGCACTTAGAAAACATAGCTTGAAAAATATTGTAAATAATGTAATATTTTTTTATTTTACAATTAAGCTATGTATTGATGTACTCCTTTGTATAGAAGCATGACCTCTTGTCCGACAATTCAATTCACCAGTCTCTTGAGTTAAATCTAATACACGGGACTAACAAAATATACTGACGAGTGAGTGAGCAAGACATTGCAGTAATGAGATAGTAAGCATTTCATATGATGATATGATATCTATGCTAGATCTTGTATGCTTTAAGTCGTTTACTATTAACTCCTACTTGTTATGTTTGTCTAAGAACATGCTAAGCAATGGAGCCCAATAAGGAGGTCATGGCTCATGACAAAATAGGAGATGACCGGATCCTAGAGTGGTATTTGATTAGCCAAACTCTAGGATTATGTGAGTATAATTGCATTTTTTAAAGGCAAAGGCATCCTTAATTTACTTGTTATCTACTAGTGACTATCCGCTATTCTAGTCATATCCATGTATATGGTGGAAGACTTTATCGAGTGATGATAATAATGTATTATGCGGTGATATTAAAGGTGGTTTATGTTGCGATGTGACCATACACATGACTGTATACTATATGCATTATGCACCCATACATATTTATAGGGTTGAAATCGCATGCACTCGCGTGTATTGAGGCTCAATGCATCTGGGTGCATGTAACATTTTTATTTTTATTTTTGAAAATTTCTTTATACGACTGTTATTCTAAATATATTTAACATATATTAAATTATTAAAAATCTCATTCGTTTTTAAAAACACAAAAAAATCTAAAAATTTCTAAACATAGTAAAAATTTGATACACATGTTAAATAAACTTATATTAAAATTTTTATAAAAAATTCAAAAAAAATAATAAAAGGTAAAGTACACCCCAGCTCATGGAACCGAGTTCCATATTTATACATGTATGATTGATGATTATTGGATATATGAGTTAATTATAGTTCTGAGTCTAAGAAGGTTATATGACATAATCACCACCCCCTTATAAATCCTAGGGAGGCCTTATTTGGTGATCTTCTTAGGTCTTATTAGATTCACATGGCGATTACTAATCTATTGTGAAGACATGAATTAGAGGGACATTACACATTTAGTGCCTAATGCCACCTCTAGCTGTGCCCATGTGTACAACTCAACAAGTTTCTAAGCCATCTAGAGTAAGATAGTCATTAGGGAACATTTATTGAAGATTCATGCTAATCATCATAGAGAATGAGTGTAAATCATTCTGATTTTAACCATTATAAATTTCTTTTTGTAATAGATTAATAACCTCTCTTTCGTGATCTTTTTCCTTTAAGAGAGATTATTCATGTCATATCTAGCTGCATTGTGAGTGAATTATCTTGTATTTGTGATTTTGACAATGATTAGTATAGATTTACACAACTGAATAGTGGAAACTGAGATTAAGAACTCAACAAACAAAGTATATGAAAACGTTGAGGTCAACCGTCAATAGTTAGTTTTTTGCAGTTCCTCCACATATATTTTTACTTGTTTGTCTATGGATTTTGTATTACTTAGTAACTATTATCATGTAGCATGTTCACATCTATGGTTTCGATAAATATTATAATAGAAATTTTATTTAGCATTAAAAATTCGAATGATAATGTGGTCATATATTAAGGAGATGACTATTTTATCTACTCTAGTGAGCCCCACAAGATAAGCCTAAGAATTGGTATAATCTTGGATTCAAATATTCTCCTATTATAACTCTCTCCATTAGTTGAAACTTTGACTATAGCTCTTTGGGATGTTGAATTTCTTAACAATATAAATACTAAATGCATAAATAAAAGAGGCATGATTATGTATAATATGTTGCTTGAAGAATATTAACTAAATAAATATTTCATATATGTTTGGGCTATATCCATGTTTACATGATGATAGTATTTATTTAAAATAATGACATGCAATTAATTAGAAGTGAGATTATATTAATTGTGTGAGAAAATATTTTTTATCCCACAAAATTAATTCGAAAAGCTATATTATGGTATCCCTAAATTAGTTACATGGTGGAACGATATTATAATAATTCTAGCAAATTTTTTAAAGATATGTGAGATTTTTACATAACTTAAAATGAATGATTTCCATATTAAATTTATTATCATACGAAAATAAATAGGGAAATAAAATTATTTAGAAGAAAAATCTTGCAAAAGAAATATCCTACGAAATTAAATAGATAAATAAAATTATTTAGAAGAACAATCTTGCAAAAGAAATATCCTATGAAATTAAATAGATAAATAAAATTATTTAGAAGAACAATCTTGCAAAAGAATTAAGTTGGAAGTATTATATTGGGAATTGTTATTACGGATTTTATGTAATTTTTTACGAATAATTAAAGGGTAATTTGCAAATATGCCCCATAGTTTAACGCTAATTGCAGATATATCCCCGTTGTTTCACAAATTGCCTATTACCCCACAAAGTTTCACATAAATTACACGCGTACAGCTATTAACAACTCAAATTTAATTGCTGTTAAATAAAAATGTAATTTGTAAATATGCTTCCTAGTTTGACGCTCCCATAGTTTATCACTAATTGCAGATATACCCTATTATTTTACGAATTACATATTAACATATTTGTCACTAAACATACATCAAAATTTTAGATAATTACAAAAATGACTCAGCTATGGAGGTGGAAGGAAATAACATGTTATCACTTAACATGAGTGTCTCATAAACCCCTTTCACCTGCACAACTGGGTGCTTTATAAATTATGATATTTTAATATAACTTTAAATAGGGTTATTTTTATCATTATTCAAAATTTTAATATATGGTTAATGACAAAAAGGTGTCATATGTACGTAAGCAATTTTTGTAAAACTTTATGGGGGTAATATGTAATTCGTGAAACAATGGGGGGCCTATCTACAATTAGCGCGAAACTATAAAAGCATATTTGCCAATTATATTTTTTATTTAAAAACCATTAAATTTTAGCCATTAACAGGGGTACGCATGCAATTTATGTGAAACTTTGAAGGGTAATATGCAATTCATAAAACAATGAGGGTATATCAGTAATTAGTGTAAAACTATGAGCGCATATTTGCAAATTACCCTTAATTAAATGCATAGGAATTTGTTTTCGAAAGATTTTTTAATAAATAAACTAAATAGACATGGGTTTGTGAAGCGCACCAAGTGCTTGTCTTTAAGAGCACTGTGATCACCAGTTTAATTTTAAATTAACCGAAACATATTAAAGCTACCACTATGCGGGTGATAGTGTAGAATAACGGTGAGTCGGGTCGAATCCACAGAGAGGCGATGTAATTTTGAATTATTTTAAGAGAAAGAGATGGTATAGAGAAAAGAGAGAAAGAAATTAAAGAAAAAGGAAAGAAATTAGAGAGAAAGGAGAAGAAATGAGAGAGATAAGAAAGAAGAGAGATAAAGAGAGGTTAGAGAGACAAGAAAAGGAAAAAATGGAAGAAATTAGAGAGAGATAGAAAGGAGAAATAGAAAGAGTCGTTAGGAAGAAAAGAAAGAAAAAAAAAAAGAATAAATTAGAGAGAAAGAGAGAGAAAGAGACAGAAAAAGGAAAGGAAAAATTGCAATTAATTAAATCTAAACTAGGACAGTAATTAAAAGACTACAGAAGTAAAATTTAATCTACGAAAACAAGAATGAAAATTGCATTAAATTTAATTTGAAAATTACACTGCATAAAATGTTAAATCTAGGCTAAAAATTACAAAGCTAAAATTAACAACTACAAAGCATTAAAAAAAAAAACTATAATTAACACAAAATTTATTTACCCCCAATTTTTGCTCGAAAAACCATTCTTTTTGAGAAGCAATCCAAGCCCTTGGAGTTTTTCCCACTTGGCAAAGGTCCCACCTAAATGGGCCCCACTTCAAGTGATGGGGGAGAGAGAGTTGTGTTTCTTGGGATGAGTGGAGGGCCTTTTATAGATGTGCGAGGGGCCCTCCATTCTAACGAGGAATCCGAGGTGGGATTGCTTGCATGAAGGCAGCCGGCCATCTCATCGACACTTCAGCAACAACCGCAGCTCACCCAAATCAGAATAACAGCCCTGTCGTCCAGCCACCAAGCAATCCAGACGACCAATTCTTTTGCCACCACAGACTCCAAATCCCTCTAGCAGGGCAAGCCATAAACCCAATAGAAATCGACAGTTGCTAATTCCACGATCAAATCGAGTCACTCAAAGTCCATTTCCCTTGCAATTAAACCGGCAACTGCCCCAAATTAATTCCAGCAGCAAGCCGCCGAAGCATCGCCTCCATTAATTAATCCCATCACAAGCAAACAGCCATGGAAATAAGTCCGGCAACCTCCTCCGTCAGCTTCAGCTACAAATCAAATGGGTAACAGCAGCTCTTTTCCAGGCCAACGGCAACTAGCCCCGGTGAAATCAAAACATCAAACCAGCTCTGGTCCCACCGATTTTCTGCACAGCCATAACATCCAGCAACACCGCCCCTGCCAGTCTCTATGCTTACATGAAAATCCAATGGCCGGCCTTTATTCAGTTGATCCGCAGCTCCTCTAAACAGCTCCTCTAAACAGCAGCAATTTCATGATTGCCGGTTGGAAAGTTGATGGCAGGGAATTGCTCTGATTTCGGTGTTGCTGAAATGGGTTTCCCGTTATTTTGAAGAGTTGCTGATTGAGAAATTTCGAGCATATGGGATGCTGAAATTGGGGCTTTGAATTTGGTTGCAGGCTTTGTCTGGAGATAGCTACTGCAATTGACGGCTTGCTTGGCTGTAAAGGAACGGCCGCCGGTGCTTGGTTTGACTGCAATTTTGGATGACAAGCTGCTTGGACGGGTTGGCGTTGAACAGAGGTTGTGACTGGCTTGGAGAAGATGGGCTGCTCGTTTTGGGCATGATTGGAACATGGGTGGGTGCCGATTGGCTGCCTTTTGGCCAGATTTTGGGGAGGTGCGGTTTTCAGCTTTCAATGGAAAGAAAAAAAAAATGGAATCTGCCAGCGTCCGAATTTGGCTATGGCAGATGAATCTGCTGCTGGAACGAAGAGAACAAATGCCACGGACGCCGAATTGAAAGAGGATTCGCTGCCGGCCGAAGAGGAGAATTGGAGAATGAAATGTTGGTCGGCTCGGAGGCTGGATAAAGAAGCTGGGGCCGAGGATGAAGAAGATGGTGGTGGAGTAATGCTTGCCAGGGATGAAGAAGGCTGGAGCCGTTGCTTGAGGAATGGGTTTTCATGGTTACGTGCTGCGATTTTCTGTTTCGATTGATCAGATTTGGGCGGCTTTGCTTGCTGGTGTGCGGATAGCTTGCAGATTAATGGCGTAGCTGCTGCCAGTCGGATGGGTGCCTTGGTCGGAGAAGACGAGCTGGGACGGTGGGTTGCTTTGGGAAGATGGAGCACCATAACAGGTGCTCTGGTGATGAACGGTTACCAGTACTCATGCAGAAAATGAAAACGTGCATTTAAATATTTGATTTTTGTTAAAATAATTATCATAACCCCGCATAGTCTTTTAATGTACTTTTAAGCCCCTTTTGAATTTATTATATGAAATTTTATCTTAAATGTCATAAAAGTTTGCTTTATAACCATATTTTAGATTGTAATTATAATTGTATGTATGACTTTTCAATTAGATGGTTTTAAAATTTTTGCCCAAATTATATTAATATATTGCTACATATTTCAACATTGAAATTTTCAAGGGAATTGAGTTATAATTATATATATTCGGGAATATTTGTAAAATGTCCCATTTTATAGCAAAATTAAAGACTCTATTAAAAATATGATTTTCATGAAATTCCACTAAAAGCTGCATTTAATTAATGTTTTAATACTTAATGGTGTGAATTTAATATAAAATTAAGTGAAAATTTTTGGACTTATCACACCCCCAACTTAAACATTGCTAGTCCCTTAGCAATGGAAATAGTTTAATATAATATATATATATATTTTTTTATCATGGTGTACTATTAATTTTATAAAAATCTAGGTGCACTGCTAATGATGATAATAATTTTTAGAAGTAAATTTTCTTAGTATGTATGTGTAAAATATTTTTCATGATGCATATAAAAGATTATAGCACGTGTGTATGTGTACTAATGAACAAATGGTTATTAGATAAATAAATTATTTTCAGCTTATTCAATCTAAGTAATATTCATATCAAAA
Organism: Annona cherimola; assembly: GCA_030490835.1. Taxonomy (NCBI): domain Eukaryota; kingdom Viridiplantae; phylum Streptophyta; class Magnoliopsida; order Magnoliales; family Annonaceae; genus Annona; species Annona cherimola. The sequence goes on from CM059977.1 coordinate 69,878,664, forward strand.
TTATGATAGTGACAGTTAATATATTTATATATTTATTTTTAAAATTTTTATCTTCATCATTTTTTTTCATCATATTTCAGGATATCTGGGGTTTTTCTCTTTTTCTTTTTATTTTATTTTATTTTCCCCTCACCGTATTTCAGGATATCTAGGGATTCCTTTTTTTTTTTCTCCCCTCACCATATTTCAGGGTATCTGGGGATCTACAAATATTTTTTTTAACTAACAGCTATCAATTGTAATGATATTAAATGTTACTTGGTTGGATGAGAGAGAAAAATTATATTATCATGATGCCCACAAAGTTCATTGGTGTGTAAGTGCAATCAGTGCTAATAAAATTTTAAAAACACCATGAAAATATTTTTACAAATATGACTAATTCCAATTTGCTTCTTCACTTACTACCCATCATAGCAAGTGCACATTGATTTATCTCTATATATATAATTATTATTATTATTATTATTATATTTATTTATTTTATTTTATTATTAATATTATACATATATATTTAATAATTTTTTTTAAAAAATATATATATATTTATAAGTTAAACAACTCAGCCCCCCCAACTTAAATATTGCTATCTTTAATAAGCATACACAAAATATAATTTTATGAAAATAAGATAGCAGGGAAGGAGACAACCTGGGGTGTAATTTTGCAATTGTTGATTTATCAACCATATTCTCCTGCAACAAAATATTCTTTTCCTGTAACAAGAAACAAACACATATGGAAAATATTGGGTTGCCTCCCAATCAGCGCTAAGTTTAACGTCTTCAGCCAGACGTTGTGAAGTTTCGGTCAATGTGGGTCAATCGGTCCAACCTTTTCAATAATCTTATCATTAGAAATGTCCTTAATATATGGCTTAAGTCGTTGACTATTCACTGTAAAAATATTTCCACTCCTCGGATCACGAATTTTCACAGCACCATAAGGAAATACTTTATCTATAATGAAAGGTTCATCCCAACGAGATCTTAATTTTCCAAGAAATAAACATAACTTTGAATTAAATAGCCATACTTTTTGATTGGGCTCAAAGGTTTTTCTAGATATATGTTTATCATGAAATGTTTTCATTTTGCTTTTATAAATTTGAGAATTTTCATATGCTTCTTTACGTAATTCTTCCAACTCATTTAATTGCAGCTTTCGATGTGATCCCGCAGTATTTAAATCAAAATTATATTGCTTAATAGCCCAGTAAGCTTTATGTTCTAATTCCACAGGAAGATGACAAGCTTTTCCATACACTAGCCTGAAATGAGACATTCCAATGGGAGTTTTAAATGCTGTTCTATAGGCCCATAATGCATCATCTAATCTATCTGGCCAATCTTTACGATCGGGCCTAACAGTCTTTTGCAATATATTTTTAATTTCCCTATTAGAAACCTCTACTTGACCACTGGTCTGAGGATGATAAGATGTGGCTATCTTATGGGTGATTCCATATTTCTTTAGCAGGGCTCTAAACCGGTAGTTGGTAAAGTGTGTTCCTCCGTCGCTAATAATAGCCCTAGGAAAACTAAATCGAGAAAAAATATTTTTCTGGATGAATTTTAAAACTACCTTGTGATCATTGGTCCTAGTTGCGGCAGCCTCAATCCATTTTGATACATAGTCTACTGCCACTAAGATGTACTCATATCCATAAGATGGTGGAAATGGTCCCATAAAATCTATTCCCCATACATCAAATATTTCAACGACAAGGATAGGGTTTAAAGGCATCATATTTCTTTTTATAATATTTCCTATTGTTTGACATTTAATGCAAGATTGGCTAAAATTGTAGGCATCTTTGAAAAGAGTCGGCCAATAAAAACCACATTGCAATACCTTAGCTGCTGTTTTCTTTCCTGAAAAGTGTCCTCCACATTCAAGATTGTGGCAAAAATTCAACATACTTTGTTGTTCAATTTCCGGAACACATCTGCGAATAATATTATCAGAACAAATTTTAAAAAGTTCTGGATCTTCCCAAATATAATATTTATCTTGAGCAAAGGATCTATCTTTTTCTTGCTTTGTCCAATCTTTTGGAATTTGCCCTACTGCTTTATAATTGACAATGTGTGCAAACCATGGAGGCGATGTTTGAGTAACGGCTAAAAGATACTCATCTGGAAAAGAGTCATTTATAGATGTGCTCTTTGGTGTAATAATTCGAGAAAGATGATCAGCGACTACATTTTTAGAACCTTTTTTATCTCGAATTTCAAGATCAAATTCCTATAATAAGAGAATCCATCTAATAAGTCTTGGTTTTGCCTCTTTTTTAGATAATAGATATTTCAATGCTGAATGATCTGAGTAGATGATAACTTTGGCTCCTAATAGATAAGAATGAAATTTCTCAAGGGCAAATACTACTGCAAATAGTTCTTTTTCAGTGGTGGTATAGTTAATTTGGGCATCAGTAAGTGTATGACTTGCATAGTAAATTACAACGGGCCGCTTATTTACCCTTTGCCCTAAAATAGCCCCAACAGCAAAATCAGAGGCATCACACATAATTTCAAATGGTAGGGACCAATCAGGGGATTGAAGAATTGGAGCTTTGGTTAATGCTTCTTTCAATAGCTCAAATGCCTTTAAGCACGATTCATCTAGGTTGAATGGAGAATCTTTACATAGTAAACTTGTTAATGGTCTAGAGATTTTAGAAAAATCTTGAATAAACCGACGATAGAAGCCAGCATGACCTAGGAATGATCGAACTTGTCTCACTGAGATTGGAGGTGGTAGATTAGTAATTAAATCGATTTTAGCTTTATCTACTTCTATCCCTCCTTCTGAGACTATATGGCCAAGAACTATTCCTTCACTAACCATAAAATGACTGTTTTCCCAACTCAGTACTAGATTCTTTTCTATACATCTTTTTAGCACTTTTTCTAAATTTTTCAAACAAACGTCAAATGACTCACCAAAAAGTGAAAAATCGTCCATAAAAATTTCAAGAAATTCCCCTACATATCAGAGAAGATTGCCATCATACACCTTTGAAAGGTTACCGGTGCGTTGCATAGCCCGAATGACATTCTCCTAAATGCAAATGTGCCGTATGGGCAAGTAAAGGTAGTCTTTTCTTGATCTTCTGGATAAATAGCAACCTGATTGTATCCCGAATATCCATCTAGGAAGCAAAAATATTTTTGACCTACTAATTTTTCTAGAATTTGATCAATGAATGAGAGTGGAAAATGATCTTTCTTAGTCATAGCATTTAATTTTCTATAATCAATACAAACTCTCCATCCTGTAGTCAATCTAGTAGGCACTGCTTCACCTTTTTCATTGGTTATAACTGTGAGTCCAGATTTTTTTGGTACGACTTGGGTTGGGCTTACCCATTTACTATCAGAAATTGGATAGATGATTCCTGCATCAAGCAATTTGACAACTTCCTTTTTCACTACCTCTTTCATAATGGGGTTGAGTCTTCTTTGCATTTCTCTACTTGGTTTAGCATTTTCTTCCAAGTATATGTGATGCATGCAAATAGATGGGCTTATTCCTTTTAAATCAGCTACTGACCAACCTATAGCACTCTTATGCATTCTAAGAATATCAACAAGTTGTTTCTCTTGAGTTATAGTTAGATTTGAGGCTATCACTACTGGTAGCGTTTGATTAGGACCCAAAAATGCATATTTAAGAGAGGTAGGTAGAGATTTAAGCTCAAGTTGTGGTGGTAACTCAGTAGATGGAGGTGATGGCTGAGATTGCAAAATTGGTAAAGGTTCAACAGTATTCCAATTGTTAAAGGGCGGAGGACAATTATTTAAAGCATTTACCTCGTTTATGGAATTATGTTCAAAATCGAGCGTGAAACTTGTCAAATCATTGATAATGTCAACCATAAGACACCCTTCATCACCGTGTGGGTACTTAGAAGCTTTAAAAATATCAATTTTGAATTTTTCACCCTCAAATGAGATATCCATTATATCAGTTTCACAATTGATATTAGCTTTTGCTGTAGCTAAGAATGGGCGCCCTAAAATGATTGTTGCATTGTTTAGCTCTGAATTTGAGGTCATGTCAAGAATAATAAAATCCACCGGAAAATAACAATCATTAATTTTTATTATAACATCTTCAATAAGTCCTCATGGGGTTTTCACTGATCTGTCTGCAAGTTGTAAAATGACAGAAGTAGGTTTTAATTCTCCCATATTAAATTTTTCATAAACAGAAGTGGGTAAGAGATTAACACTAGCTCCAAGGTCTAAAAGTTCTTTATCAAATGTTATTCCGCCTATGTCACAAGAAATGAGTGGAGTACCAGGATCTTGTAACTTTTGAGGAAGTTTGTCCAAAATCGCTGCACTCGCCTCTGCTGGAAGCATGATCTTTTGCAGGGTAGAACGAGGTTCCCTCTTTTGAGTGCAAAGGTCTTTCAAGAATTTTGCATAGGCTAGAACATGTTTGATAGCGTCAATAAGAGGAATGTTAATATTAACTTGTTTGAATAATTCCATCATTTTCTCATTTTGTGCAAGCTTTTGTTTACTAGCAGATTTAGCTTTTAAGGCACTCGGGAAAGGGGCTACAGGTTGATATTGATTGGGGTCTTCATCTATTATTCCTTTCCCTTTATCTTCTCCCCCCAACTCGGTTTCTACTAATTCTTCGTTATCCTCTAAAGTTTCTTTTTGTTTCATTTGACTAGAATTTTCATTAATAACTTTGGATTTATATGGGTCTTCTAAAATTTTACCACTTCTTAACGTAAAGATCGCTCTTGCATTTTCAAATTGTGGGTTTTTTAGAATACCTGGTTTATTTTGAAAACCTAGAGGATAATTTCTTGGATTGGGTATTGGTTGACTAAGTAGGTGTCTTACCTCTCTTTTTCTATTTGCTTCAGTTATTTGACCTATCCGATTTTCTAAGTTCGATATTGATTGACCCACATGACTTTCCAACTTAGATATAGATTGTTGGAAAAATTATTTTAGTTCTGCAAATTTCTCATTAACATCATTAGCTGGAGAAGGTAGTTGGTAGTTTGATGAATAATTGACTTGTGACTCAATTTGTGGTCCTTTTGAGTACGCAGTAGTTTGAAAGTTAGGTTGCGGTTGTTGATTTTGGTAGTAATTTTGTGTTGGTGGTTTGGGAAAGTGTGAAGTAGAGGTATTTGCAACTTGGTGTTGAGCTTGATTTTTCCAAGAAAAATTAGGATGATTTCTCCACCCTGGATTATAATTGTTGGAGTATGGATCATTATTTGGTTTGGAAAATCCTAGAGCTGCCTGCACTTGCTCTTGGATGAAAGGTGGGAGTTGAGCTGCAGTGGGGCATTCACTTATAGGATGTGTTGGGCTTGAACACAAGGCACAAACTTCTTGAGGCGATTGAAAATTAGGATATGGACAAGGTGGAAGTTGATTACTCCACATTTGATTTACTTTTTGGGTGAGCTCATCCATTTTTCTAATTTTTCTAATTTTTGTGCAATAAAGTTTATATCTATTCTTGGATTAGGTTCCATGTAATTTTTAACTTCATATAATCCTGCCTTTTTAGATGAGCTCATATTTCTTTCATATGATGATAATGAAGCATGATTTATGGAATTTTCACTAAGCATTTCAAATAAGTCATATGCTTCATCTTCACTTTTACTCATAAATGCTCCTCCACATGATGCGTCTACCATTTGTTTATAATGATCGGCTAATCCCTCATAAAAGGCTTGGACAATCTGCCATTTGGATAACCCGTGATGTGGACATTTTCTTAATAATTCTTTTAATCTTTCCCAGGATTCATGGATTTGCTCCCCAGGTGTTTGGGAAAATTGGGTAATTGCTCTTCTCATGGTATTGGTTCGGCCTATAGGATAGAATTTTTTTAGAAATTCTTGTTGCATCGTGTTCCAAGTAGTAATAGGTCTACTTAGAGTACCTAACCAATATTTAGCCTTATCTTTACGAGAAAATGGAAAAAGTCTCAATTTGAGAGCGTCATCAGAGAAACCTTGTATTTTCACTGTGGAGCAAATTTCTAAAAATTCATCTAAATGCTTATAAGGATCTTCATTAGTATTTCCATAAAAAGATGGAAGCATTTGGATGGTTCCTGGTTTGATTTCATATTGATTAGCTTGAGTTTGAGGTAGTTGAATGCAAGAAGAGGGATTATAATTGGTTGGAATGAAATATTCTTTCATTTGTTTAGGAGGATTAGGTTCAGGATTATTCATTTCTAACATTTGATTTTGATCCATTATATACTTTTGTGATTTTCTTAGTTGATGTAGAAATCTTTCATTTTCAAGGTTTGGTTCTATCAAATCAGGATTTAAAGATCTCCTACCATGCATATATCATTAATAAATATATATATATATTTAGCTTACTATGATGGGTCGGTAAATGGGCTTAAAAAGGGTAAAGTAGGCTTGAAAATATATAACCATGAACTAAATGACAAAATGAAATATGCGTACACCAAGGAAAAATATGTAAATGCAAAACCACTATAAAATGCGAGTTAACATGTTAGCTGGTTAGATATGATGCGAGTTAATGGCAGAAATTAAACGTGCAAAATAGAAATGTAAAAAGGTGTAGAAGAGGGGTTCAAGATCAGAAATGGAAGAATATAAAAAGGTGTAGACATGGGGGTTAAAGAAGGGAGATGCAAACGTTAAGGCTTTTAGATGATGCGAATTTTTAGAATTTTTTTTAGATGATGCGAGTTAGTTAATCACACACATGTATCTCAATTAGACGCAATTAGCAGTTAGTACATGTGTACAAATATTGATAAAATTTAATACATCATTTTTTTAACGTAAAGAAAACAGATAAATAAACTGAGTGATGATTAATAGGAAAGCACTGATATTAAACAAACAGCATAGTAGTTAACATGAAATAAAGCAACACAAGGTTAGATTTAATAAAGAGAAATTCAGATCATTAAGGGAATTAATTCAAAATACCATGCCTCCCCGGCAACGGCGCCAAAAACTTGATGCGTACCAAGTGCTTGTCGTTAAGAGCACTGTGATCACCAGTTTAATTTTAAATTAACCAAAACACATTAAAGCTACCACTATGCGGGTGATAGTGTAGAATAACAGTGAGTTGGGTTGAATCCACAGAGAGGCGATGTAGTTTTGAATTATTTTAAGAGAAAGAGATGGTATAGAGAAGAGAGAGAAAGAAATTAAAGAAAAAGGAAAGAAATTAGAGAGAAAGGAGAAGAAATGAGAGAGATAAGAAAGAAGAGAGATAAAGAGACGTTAGAGAGATAAGAAAAGGAGAAAATAGAAGAAATTAGAGAGAGATAGAAAGGAGAAATAGAAAGAGTCGTTAGGAAGAAAAGAAAGAAAAAAAGAGAATAAATTAGAGAGAAAGAAACAGAAAGAGACAGAAAAAGGAAAGGAAAAATTGCAATTAATTAAATCTAAACTAGGACAGTAATTAAAAGACTACAGAAGTAAAATTTAATCTACGAAAATAGGAATGAAAATTGCATTAAATTTAATTTGAAAATTACACTGCATAAAATGTTAAATCTAGGCTAAAAATTACAAAGCTAAAATTAACAACTACAAAGCATTAAAGAAAAAAAACTATAATTAACACAAAATTTATTTACCCCCAATTCTTGCTCGAAAAACCATTCTTTTTGAGAAGCAATCGAAGCCCTTTGAGTTTTTCCCACTTGGCAAAGGTCCCACCTAAATGGGCCCCACTTCAAGTGATGGGAGAGAGAGTTGTGTTTCTTGGGATGAGTGGAGGGCCTTTTATAGATGTGTGAGGGGCCCTCCACTCTAACGAGGAATCCGATGTGGGATTGCTTGCACGAAGGCAGCCGGCCATCTCATCGACACTTCAGCAACAACCGCAGCTCACCCAAATCAGAATAACAGTCGTGTCGTCCAGCCACCAAGCAATCCAGACGACCAATTCTTTCTCCACCACAGACTCCAAATCCCTCTAGCAGGGCAAGCCATAAACCCAATAGAAATCGGCAGTTGCTAATTCCACGATCAAATCGAGTCACTCAAAGTCCATTTCCCTTGCAATTAAACCGGCAACTGCCCCAAATTAATTCCAGCAGCAAGCCGCCGAAGCATCGCCTCCATTAATTAATCCCATCATAAGCAAACAACCATGGAAATAAGTCCGACAACCTCCTCCGTCAGCTTCAGCTACAAATCAAATGGGTAACAGCAGCTCTTTTTCAGGCCAACGGCAACTAGCCCCGGTGAAATCAAGGGTGTATTTGGTAACAACAAGAAGTTGTCAAGTTAAAACTTTTCAATCTAAAACTTTTCACTCTCCACAACTACCCTATTTTTTAATCATTTCTTCACATTTTTCTATATAACTACCATACTTTTCAATCATTTATACACAACTACCAACACGACTAACTTATCTATTTCAACTTTATCCTATTTATTCCTCATTATTACCCCTATCATATCACATCATTTGACAACTTCTCATCCCTACAACTTTTCATCAAAAGTTTTATTCATCAAAAGTTTTATTCATTCCCAAACACACTCCAAAACATCAAACCAGCTCTGGTCCCACCGATTTTCTGCACAGCCATAACATCCAGCAACACCGCCCCTGCCAGTCTCTATGCTTACATGAAAATCCAATGGCCGGCCTTTATTCAGTTGATCCGCAGCTCCTCTAAACAGCTCCTCTAAACAGCAGCAATTTCATGATTGCCGGTTGGAAAGTTGATGGCAGGGAATTGCTCTGATTTCGGTGTTGCTGAAATGGGTTTCCCGTTATTTTGAAGAGTTGCTGATTGAGAAATTTCGAGCATATGGGATGCTGAAATTGGGGCTTTGAATTTGGTTGCAGGCTTTGTCTGGAGATAGCTACTGCAATTGACGGCTTGCTTGGCTGTAAAGGAACGGCCGCCGGTGCTTGGTTTGGCTGCAATTTTGGATGACAAGCTGCTTGGACGGGTTGGCGTTGAACAGAGGTTGTGACCGGCTTGGAGAAGACGGGCTGCTCGTTTTGGGCATGATTGGAACATGGGTGGGTGCCGATTGGCTGCCTTTTGGCCAGATTTTGGGGAGGTGCGGTTTTCAGCTTTCGATGGAAAGAAAAAAAAATGGAATCTGCCAGCGTCCGAATTTGGCTATGGCAGATGAATCTGCTGCTGGAACGAAGAGAACAAATGCCACGGACGCCGAATTGAAAGAGGATTCGCTGCCGGCCGAAGAGGAGAATTGGAGAATGAAATGTTGGTCGGCTCGGAGGCTGGATAAAGAAGCTGGGGCCGAGGATGAAGAAGATGGTGGTGGAGTAATGCTTGCCAGGGATGAAGAAGGCTGGAGCCGTTGCTTGAGGAATGGGTTTTCATGGTTACGTGCTGCGATTTTCTGTTTCGATTGATCAGATTTGGGCGGCTTTGCTTGCTGGTGTGCGGATAGCTTGCAGATTAATGGCGTAGCTGCTGCCAGTCGGATGGGTGCCTTGGTCGGAGAAGACGAGCTGGGACGGTGGGTTGCTTTGGGAAGATGGAGCACCATAACAGGTGCTCTGGTGATGAACGGTTACCAGTACTCATGCAGAAAATGAAAACGTGCATTTAAATATTTGATTTTTGTTAAAATAATTATCATAACCCCGCATAGTCTTTTAATGTACTTTTAAGCCCCTTTTGAATTTATTATATGAAATTTTATCTTAAATGTCATAAAAGTTTGCTTTATAACCATATTTTAGATTGTAATTATAATTGTATGTATGACTTTTTAATTAGATGGTTTTAAAATTTTTGCCCAAATTATATTAATATACTACTACATATTTCAACATTAAAATTTTCAAGGGAATTGAGTTATAATTATATATATTCGGGAATATTTGTAAAATGTCCCATTTTATAGCAAAATTAAAGACTCTATTAAAAATATGATTTTCATGAAATTCCACTAAAACCTGTATTTAATTAATGTTTTAATACTTAACGGTGTGAATTTAATATAAAATGAAGTGAAAATTTTTGGACTTATCAGTTTGCTTCTATGGAACCTCTCTTCTACATAACCAATTTCTTTATATTATCTTGATTATTAATGAAAAATCTACTCTTCTATTTTCTAAAGCATTATTTATATTATCATGAAAACTCTTTCATTTGTCCACATAATTATAAATAAGTCTCATTTATAAATGCTTAAAATCAACATAATAAAATGGTTTAATGACAAATATCCATTTTAAAGTAGAATTATCATCATCTAAATCATCTAAGATATCATTGGTATATATAGTCAATTTTATGAAGTATTATTATATTCTAATACATATGCAGATATATCTAAGAATTTCTCCTAATTTACATAAAAATATATCTTCTCTATGTAAATGTGGCTCATGTAGATATTTGATTTAGATGAAACTTATCTCTTAGCTAAATGTAAATTAATTAAATCTTCATTGATTGTTAAATTGGTTTCTACGTAACTCTATCCATTTTTAATATTTTGATAGTTAATGAAAAATCTATTCCATTTATTATATTTGGCAGCATTCATATTATCACACAGTCCATTTCATCATTTAAGCCACAAGGGAGCAGAGAAATATGCTGGATGTCTACTGTTTGCTACGATTTTTGGAAATTTTGGAAAAAAGGACCATGTTGCAGGAGTTCTTGGAAGCTATAAAATCTTTAGAAATATTCTCGCGAGGGCCCTCGATCCAGCTAGGCGAGTGGGTAAGGTTAGTGGACTGAAAAGGTTAAGGCCCAAGCGAAGGCCAATACAGGGAGGCAATGACGGCATGTTGGCAACCACAATTCGATGTAGGTGGCTGTGGTGGTGTTGGTGAGTTGAATCCTATTGTCAGAGGCCCAGTAAAATAGCTCAAAGGCCAGCCGGCTATAGACGTAGACCATCAAACCCAAGTGCTAGAGGCAGGAAGTGATCGGTTGACATGTGGCAGCTTGTGAATCATCCAACATAAACTTGATATATTTTGTGCTTCTAAAGTTTGATTAAAGGTGATCTAAGAATTGTTTTCTATTTGATGTTTTAAGTGTCAAAGGAAGGGCTAATTGATCCAAAGAGATCCAAAAATATAAGTTTTGAAGTTGGTGTATTTTAAAAATTCTATGATGTAAAATCCTTGTCATTGTTTCCTACTCTCAAGAAGCTTTTTTTTTCTATAAAGTCCTGAGATACATGAAAACTAAAGTGAACAATGCAATTAAGAACGATTTACTGAGTTATTTCCATAATTGATTAATCTTAAAATAAGATTGGTCTATTTGTTTATACTTATCTTAAGTGGATTAACATCTTTGAAGTAGGACTTTTTTCCTAAAATTCGAAATCTACAAAATAGGAGAAAAGGTTGACCTTTTGGATTCAAAAGGTAGACCTTTTGATGCAGAAACAACTCTATCGCAACAGGAGTAGCAAAAGGTTGACCATTTTATCTGAAAAGATCGAACTTTTCAGGGCACCAAAATTTCAAATTTTGAGGAGTCTTTATTTTCATAGAGACCTTTTGGACTATCTTCTAGGCCACGTTTCTAGTAATAAAAAGACTTTAGAAGGAGGATGTGGGTGAATTAGAAGATTAAGGGAATCAACCAAAGTTCTCAAGATTGACAAAATTTGAGTTGTTCCTTTGTGAAGATCTATCTTGAAGACAAGTTTCCCTTTCTTAAGTGCAATTGCTATGATCATTCAAAATTGCATATTTCCTTGAATATATTGATGATGCAGTTGTTCCATATGTATTAAACTGGGTTGGTTTTGATTTTCTTTTTGAAATTTGTATTACCTTTGATTTGATAATGATCAAACTAAGAGATTATTTTATGAGCCCACCTAGAGCTTAGCACCAATTCAGATGACAGTCTGATTGACTGTACCACTATAACTTGTATTGAAGTTGACTAACGGAACCCAAGTATTTGTACATGGAGAGTGGAGTAGGTCTGTGGTTGACCGAACCATTATATTTGTGTGATTTCTCTTGTAATTGCTAGATTGATCTTTGTGATTATTATTAATTAGTCATTACCCAGGACCAATAATGCTTATGTTCATCTTGTGAGGATAAAATATCATTAGCTTGGCAGCCCAAGGGAGTTTTTAACCTCTCTATAATTGACATCCCTATAATGTCTTGGCATCGTTAACAATAATAAGAACAAGAAAATTTGAATTTGTAATCAAATGTCCTTTTTATTTCAACTTTCAATGTTTCATACAAGTTGTAATCTTATTTGCACTAGAAGTCCTACTTGCGTTATAACACATTATGTCCAGTTCAACGCATGATTTTGAGTTCCCTCTTTAGGATTATTAATAGGGGATTTCTCCTAGGTATTAAGTGTGAATCTTTTCTAAGCTCTCTTGTATATTCGTTGGTGAGGTTTGGCCTTTCTGAGAGTTTTTGTGAGGTATATTAGGTTTAAGGGTTTTTCTTTTGAGAGTTCTCTATCTCTTATAATATTTTCCAATAGCAGATTTTCTCCTCCTTCGCCAGTGGTTTTTCCTTTCATATGGAAGGGTTTTTCACGTAAATTTGTGTCTACTTTATTTCTGTTTATCTTATTTTTTGTTCTATTTTGTTGTTTTGTAGGATTATTTCCTAACAAATTGGTATAAGAGCCTGTTATTTTATTTTGGGCACTAAGATGAGAAGTTCGAGATAGAAAAAATTGATGGTAAAATCAATTTTGGTTTTTGGCACAAGATGAAAGCCATCTTGACTCAGAACAGGTCATAAAAATTCACCTTGGGAAAAGACAAGATGACAGCGACTTTGAGCGACAAGCAGAAGGACGAGATGGATATTAAAGCCTTATCAGCAATTTAGTTAAGTCTTTCAAACGAGGTTTTGTAAGAGATAACTAAGGAAACAACAATAAAAGCCGCATGGGATAAATTAGAGGCTTTATATTTAGCAAAAAACAACACAAACAAGCTTTTGCTAAAATGGCGCTTGTTCGTGCTTCTAATAATAGAAGGTACACTTACTAAATTACGTCGTCACATAAATATTGGTGCTAAAATTGATGATGAAGATCAAGGCTTGTTATTACTATGTTGTCTACTCTCCTCTTATACGTACTTTAGAGAGATAATTCTTATGGATAGGACACAATTTCTTTCAAAGAAATTAAAACGGATTTGGTGTCAAGAGAATAAATTAAAAAAGAATTATATGATAATTCCAATAACAATCAATTTCTGTCAAAGAAATTAAAACGGATTTGGTGTCAAGAGAATAAATTAAAAAAGAATTATATGATAATCCCAATAACAATCGAGCTGAAGGATTAATTGATAGAGGGAGGTCTAAGCCAAAAAATTTCAACAATAATAAATCTTAGTCTAGATCAAAGCCTAGAAACAATGTTGGTCCTTGCAATTATTATCATAAACTAGGGCACATTAAAGCTGACGTTTTTAAGTTGAAAAGGAAACTACAGAAGGAAAAGTCAAACAGACCAAAAAAATAATGAAATACCATCAGAAGCTAGTGCAACAACAAATCAAAGTGATGATAATGTTCTCGTTATGACTGATGATAGGTCTAAATCCATAGATGAGTGAATTTTGGATTCTATTTGTTATTATCATATGTCTCCCTATAAAGATTGATTTTTCACATATGAGTCTTTCAATGGTGGAGTTGCGTTGGCAGAAAATAATGCTAGTTGTAAAATAGTTAGAATAAGAACAATCAAAATTAGAATGCATGATGACATTATGAGAACATTAACTATTGTAAGGCATGTTCTTGATTTAAAGAAAAATTTGATCTCTTTGGGTACTCTTGATGCTAATGGATGCAAATATCGAGCTGAAGGTGGAGTTATGAAAATTTCTAAAGGTGCACTTATTTTGATGAAAGGAAAATGGCTCGATAGTTTGTATGTTTTGTAGGGAATCAGAATTACAAGTGGAGTAGTTGTTACTTCATCTAACCTATCAGATTCAAACATCACTAGATTATGACATATGAGGCTTGGTCATATGAGCGAGAAAGGCATATCAGTTCTGAGCAAACGAGGTCTTTTGTGTGGCCAAAGTACAAGTAAAGTTGAATTTTATGAACATTGTATTTTTGGAAAGCAGAAAAATGCCAGTTTCACTTCTGCAATTCAAATAACTAAGGGTACTCTTGATTATACTCGTTTTGATCTCTGGTGTCTTTCTCGTGTTCCGTCTAAAGGCGGTGCCAGATTCATGTTTATATTCATTGATGATTTTTTAAGAAAATTATGGGTTTATTTTCTCAAAAGTAAAAGTGATGTTTTTCTAACCTTTAAATAGTAGAATATTTTGGTTGAAAAACAAATCAGCAAACAGGTGAAGCAACTCAGAACAGATAATGGTCTGGAATTTTGTAACACTAAATTTAATCATTTTTGCAAAAATCAAGGAATTGCGAGGCATTATATGCGTCAGCCTGAAGATTTGTTGTTGATGGTAAAGACGAATATGTTTGTTTGCTAAAGAAATCATTATATGGGCTCAAACAATCTCCTAGGTAGTGGTATAAATGGTTTCGTACTTTTATGTCACTCATGGTTTAGAAGTCAGAAAGACAGTTGTGTTTATTTCAAAAAATATTCAGATGGATCCTTCATTTATTTGCTATTATATGTGGATGATATGCTTATTATTGCTAAAGATATGTCTGAGATTAGTAGGTTAAAAGCTCTATTGAGTGCTAAATTTGAAATGAATGATTTAAGTACAGCAAAAGAAGATTCTTGGAATGGAGATTCATAGAAATAGAAAAGCAGAAAAATTATGTCTCTCACAATAGAAATACATTGAAAAGGTTTTAGTATGCTTGATTACCTATTAGTATTGCATTTGTTGCTCATTTTAAATTATTTACAGGAATGACTCCATAATTAGATGAAGAGATAGAGTACATGTCTCATGTTCCTTATTCTAGTGCAATTTGAAGTATATGTATGCTATGGTTTGTACTCATCCAGAAATTGCACATGTTGGTAGTCTGGTTAGTAGATACATATCTCTTCCTGGTAAAGAACATTAGAATATAGTGAAATAAATTCTTCAGTATTTGTGAGGTACTTCAGATGTATGTTTGAATTTTGAGAGAACTAATAATGCATTGACAGGATTTATTGATTCAGATTATGCAGGTAATTTTGATAAAAGAAGGTCACTTTCAGCTTATGTGTTCTCTAATGGTAGTTGTGCTATCAGTTGGAAAGCCGTATTATAGCGTACTATTGCTTTGTCTACTATAGAAGTAGAGCTTATAGCATTGACTAAAGAAGCTTTATGGTTAAGAGGCTTAATGAGTGAACTCAATCCAGGTCAGAAAAAGATTATCGTTCACTGTGATAGTCAGAGCGCTATGTATCTTAGCAAAGATCAGATGTATCATGAAAGAACAAAGCAGATTACTGTTAGGTACTACTTTATTCATGATGTTGTTGAACAAGGTTACATTCAAGTCAAGAAAATTACCACTGCAGATAATCCAACTGATATGTTAACAAAGTCTCTTTCTATTACCAAATTTAAGCATTGCTTGAGCTTGGTTGGAGTTTTAAGTTCAAAAGCAGTTGTTCATGGTGAAGGTGGAGCATTCGTTTTGTTTTGAACTTATTTAAATTTAAGTTAAGGTGAAGATTTATTAGATGTGTCTTAAATTCCAAGCCACCCCATGTACGGAAGTCATCTCTTGTTTGTGCCAGAAGTTCTATTTGCGTTATAATGCATTGCGCCGGTTCAACACATGATTTTGAGTTCCCTCTTTAGTATTATAAATAGGGAATTGCTCCTAGGTATTAAGTGTAAATTTTTCTAAGCTTTCTTGTATATTCCTTGGTGACATTTGATCTTTCCAAAAGGTTTTTGTGGGGTGTATTGGGTTTAATGGCTTTCCTTTTCAGAGTTCTCCATCTCTTGTAATATTTTCTGGTAGTGAATTTTTTCTTCTTCACCCATAATTTTTCTCTTCACATTGAAGGATTTTCCACGTAAATCTGTGTCTACTTTATTTCTCTTTCTCTTTTTTCTGCATTACTTTGTTATTTTGTAGGATTATTTCCTAATAATAACCCCAATCACGGAGAAATGAAAAAATATTTTGACGGAGAAGTTTTTAAAAATCGAAGAAAGTGATATGATATGATATGATAAAATATATTAAAGAATAAAGTTAAAATAAATAAGGTTATTCTCTTAAAAAATGTGAAAAATGATTAAAACATATAATAATCGCACATAAAGAAAGATATAAATAATTGAAAAAAGAGTAAAAATGAAGTAAGGAAAATTGTTAATAATTTTTTTTTCTTTGTTCCTAAACACTCTTGTGGTGAAGGGAAGATCAATGCAAATGGAAACCCATATCCAGAACAAAGCCATCTTCTTCCCAAATGAAGGACCATGGGAACATAATCCATCTCTATAATATCAATCGTTCTTCATCTCTCCAAGTGGCACATACCGGCGCAATAATATCAATTTCACAGTCAATTTTCTTTTCGACCACATTGGAAATTGGTTTTGTCTTTGATAATATCTTCAATAATGTCCATATGGAAAACACTTATCTAGATACTACTTTTTTAAGGAATTTTTCATCCATATCAATAAGGTTTGAGTGAAATTGCAAGAGCCTCTTGACTTCTTTAAATTTGCATTCATCACCACAAGGCTAACCTGAAATTTTGAGTGTACTTACAAATCCTAATCTCCATAAGAAAATGTATTTGAAATACCAGAAGATTTTATTGTTTTCAAATATTCCTTAATTAAATGATACATTTAAATAGTTGTGAAAAATATAAAATTTTTAGTAATTTAATTACAACTACAATTGACTATTTGATCAAATGGTGGGGAGTAAGACAATTATGGTCAATTATCCTCCCTTAGGCCATTTCTTTTGTAAATGAAAAGATTATATAAGGTATGACTCCCACATGCCCCTAAGCAAATGAAAACATATAGCAAATTAATTACACTTAACTAGATCATTTGTAAAAATACAAGGGGGAATAATTGCATACATCATTTGCAAGAGGTATTGTGAGCAAATTCACTATACTACGACTACCTATAATGAAGGCACCTTTTAAACCGATTATTAGCATAAAAGTTGCTATACTTATTGAAATTACGAAAATTTCCCATTCATTTGACTCATTCCACAAAAGAAACTAATGCTCAAGGTCTTTTCCAAAACATAAATTTTTTTGGTGGGTGATGAGATATATTTTGAGCATGTTTATGAAATTATATGATTTTTCATGTTAAAAAAAAAAAAAAAAAAAAAAAAAAAACTGGAGAGTTGTAAGAAGCTCTCATGCCAAAGCTGCTTCAAGGAGCTGGAGAAGTAAAGTTGCTAGATCTTCACCGTCCATCTCATTCTCATTCATGATCAGCACCGACCAATCCGCTCCCATCATGTGCGGCGGCTCAGCTGCCCTCGCCGTGCTCCGCGGTCGCTGGTTTATGGTCTTCTCCTCCTTGCTCGTCATGTCCGCCGCCAGCGCCACCTACATCTCCGCTATCTACTCCGGCGACATCAAATCATCGATGGGCTACGATCAGAAGACCCTCAACACCATCAACTTCTTCAAAGACCTCGGCGCCAACATCGGCATCGTCAGCAGCCTCGTCAGCGAGTTGACGCCGACATGGACCATCCTTGCCATCGACGCCGCCATGAACTTGACCGGCTACCTCATGGTCTGGCTCTCCGTCACCGGCCGCATCACCCGCCCCCACGTGTGGCAGATGTGCCTCTACGTCTGCGTCGGCAGACCTTCGCTAACGCGGGCGCCCTCGTCATATGCGTGAAAAGCTTCCCGGAGAACCGCTGCATCGTGCTCGGCCTCCTCAAAGGCTATGTCGGCCTCGGCGGCGCCATAATGATGCAGCTCTACCTTGCCATCTATGGCCACGACTCCAAGTGGCTGATACTCCTCGTCGCCTGGCTCCCCTCCACCTTTCCCAAACAACATGATACCCTTGGTTCATTTCCTCTTCTTTCTCTTCCTCTGTCTCGCCGCCGTTTCTACGAGCAGTTTCTCTTCGGCCCACGCCCAACTGCAGCAGCGAACCTCAACGATCCTCTCGGCGCGCTCAACGGCTGGGATTCCTCCACCCCCGCCGCTCCCTGCGACTGATGCGGGGTCCGATGCTCCACCGCGGGCAGCGTCTCCGAGCTCTGTCTTCCCCGTCTTCGCCTCTCCGGAATCCATCAACGACCGCATTGCTGACCTTCGCGAGCTCCGCAATCTCAGCCTTCGATCCAACCTCTTGAACAAGACCATCCTTACGGCGATCACCGCACTTTCCCTCCTACAGGCCATCTTCCTGCAATCGAACCAGCTGTCCGGATCGCTGCCGCTGCAAATCGCCAACCTCACCGCCCTCCAAGTACTCGACTTGGCGTAGAACAACCTCTCCGGCAGCGAGGCTAGACGAATCCAAGAGCTTGAAGCTGCGTGGGGTGGATGTCGATGAGCCGGCCAAGGATCTGGAAACTCTCAAACACATCATGGAAGCTCCGCAGCTGAAAGGCTTACTGCATTCGAAAAGATCAGAGGATTCCCGTTGGAATTTCATCTACGATCGGCAGGCGGTCATCGGCCATCCGATCGTTGTGACGAAGCCCTCCAGATCTGCGATGCCTCCAGCAAAGACAAGAAGCGTATCTCCGTCACCGATTACCAGGCCCAAACCCAACCCAAATGCGTCTCCCTCATCCCAACCAACAAAGGTAAAACCCAGCCAGCAAGACGAGGAACAGGCGTGCGTTGAAGCCTTCCTTCGTTGCTACCTGGCCTGCTTGGACTCAGAAGTTATAATAAGCCGATTAAAGAGGAGGGAGAAGAACAGAGCGCCTCCCTCCACGCGGCCGACGACCGCTTTTTCCGGCGCAAATCCCTCCCGCGCTCCGGCGACTTTCTTTTGCACTTTTTTCTCTCCGTAGCAAGCTCCGAGATTCTCCGCCAATTCTCCCACGTGGGAGACTTAATCTGCCAAGGGATCTCGAAGGAGAATCGAGAAGCGGGATGGGATCGGAGCTGATTTTTAGAAGCCACGAGTCGCAGCCGGTCGACCGACGCCTACTCTCAGAAACTCCCCAAGCGCTGGCTTTCCATCTCCAGTCCGATCCGCTACATGCTACGCGAGCAGCGCATTCTCTTCGTCCTTCTCGGCATGGCCATTGCCTCCCTCGTCTTCGCCTTGGTCCCTTCCTCCCTCGTGGACGCCGGCAGGAATTACGCCGTCCGCCGCACTACCTTCGAGGACCTGGATCTGGGAAACGACGGCCGGCAGTCGCTCCGCTCCCCGTATCAGAGCTCCGCATTGGCCGCCGCAGTGTCTAAACAGGTGAATACGGGGGGAAAGGAGAATGTGATGCATCACTTCGGGAATTCCCGGTTTGAGCTTATCCGGCACGATGTCGTCAAGCCGCTGCTTCTTGAGGTTGATCAGATCTACCATTTGGCGTGTCCCGCGTCGCCGGTGCACTGCAAGTTCAACCCAGGCAAGACTATCAAGACGAACGTGGTGGGTATGCTCAATATGCTGGGCCTGGCGAAGAGAGTTGGGGCAAGGTTCTTGCTGACGAGCATCAGCGAGGTTTACGGCGACCCGCTGGAGCACCCGCAGGCCGAGACGTACTGGGGCAACGTCAATCCCATTGGGGTTCGCAACTGCTATGATGAAGGGAAGCTCCGGCGCTTGCTTGAAGATGATCATGGAGAAGAATCCGCAGGTGAAGATGGGTTTGCTCTGCACGGCGCCGGATCCACTCGACCGTCTGTCCATGGCCGACATCGTCTTCATGCCTGAAGACGATGCCGAAGGGAAAGGATACTCTGAGGGTGACGTGTAATGGGCAGTACAGTCGCTTGAACGGCGAAATATGTGAACTTAACAGGTCCCAAGCAAATGAAGTTCCGCGGAAATGCTTAGTTCCGCGTGACTACAGTTCCGCGGCAACGAAGTTCCGCGGCAACGAAGTTCCGCGGAAACGCTTTTTTCGCGGCAACGAAGTTCCGCGGGAGCCTGCATCCGCAGCCGCGGAACTCGCACCAAGCCGGCCAAAAATCTATAAATACCCACTTGAAGCTTCTCATTTGGAAGCAACGACGGGAGGGAAGAAGGAAGGAAAACGGCGAATACGAGAGGAGTTCTCTTGCGCTCAAGGGGAAGAGAGCGTGAGTTCTCCACAGATATTTTTTTTTTTTTTTTTTCTTTTAGTTAAAAAAAAAAAAAGAGAGAGAGTTCCTTCTTTATATATTATATATATATAAATATATATATATATATATTATTTTCAAAAACTACTTTTCCCAACGTGGATACTCCCCGACTGGCGGGTTGAATTGACACACGGGTTAAGTATATTTTCTCTTTTGAAAATAAAATAAAAATATATATGTGTTATATTATATATATATAAATATATATATATACATGTATATTATTTTCAAAAAACTACTTTTCCCAACGTGGATACTCCCCGACTGGCGGGTTGAATTGACACACGGGTTAAGTATATTTTCTCTTTTAAAAATAAAATAAAAATATATATGTGTTATATTATATATATATAAATATATATATATATATACATATATATTATTTTCAAAAACTACTTTTCCCAACGTGGATACTCCCCGACTGGCGGGTTGAATTGACACACGGGTTAAGTATATTTTCCCTCTTTTGAAAATAAAATAAAAATATATATGTGTTATATTATATATATATAAATATATATATATACATGTATATTATTTTCAAAAACTACTTTTCCCAACGTGGATACTCCCCGACTGGCGGGTTGAATTGACACACGGGTTAAGTATATTTTCTCTTTTAAAAATAAAATAAAAATATATATGTGTTATATTATATATATATAAATATATATATATACATGTATATTATTTTCAAAAACTACTTTTCCCAACGTGGATACTCCCCGACTGGCGGGTTGAATTGACACACGGGTTAAGTATATTTTCTCTTTTAAAAATAAAATAAAAATATATATGTGTTATATTATATATATATAAATATATATATATACATATATATTATTTTCAAAAACTACTTTTCCCAACGTGGATACTCCCCGACTGGCGGGTTGAATTGACACACGGGTTAAGTATATTTTCCCTCTTTTGAAAATAAAATAAAAATATATATGTGTATATTATATATATATATAAATATATATACATATATATTATTTTTGAAAACTACTTTTCCCAACGTGGATACTCCCCGACTGGCAGGTTGAATTGACACACGGGTTAAGTATACTTTCCCTCTTTCAAAAATAAAGTAAAAATATATATATGTATATTATATATATATAAATATCTATATATACATATATATTATTTTCAAAAACTACTTTTCCCAACGTGGATACTCCCCGACTGGCGGGTTGAATTGACACACGGGTTAAGTATATTTTCTATTATATATATACATATATATATATCAAAAAAAAAAAAAAAAAAAAATGATGATGACCTCTTCGCTCAATCCGAGCCCCAAAAATCTCCAAAAAGCCCAAGATGGCTCAAAACTTTTCAAAAAAGCCCATGATGGCCCAAAAACTTTTCAAAAAGCCCATGATGGCCCAAAAATCTCCAAAAAGCCCAAGATGGCTCAAAACTCTCCAAAAAGCCCAAGATGGCTCAAAACTCTCCAAAAAAGCCCATGATGGCCCAAAAATCTCCAAAAAGCCCAAGATGGCTCAAAACTCTCCAAAAAGCCCAAGATGGCTCAAAACTCTCCAAAGAGCCCAAGATGGCTCAAAACTTTCCAAAAAGCCCAAGACAGCTAAAAACTTTTCAAAAAGCCCATGATGGCCCAAAAATCTCCAAAAAGCCCAAGATGGCTCAAAAATCTCCACAAAGCCCAAGACGGCTAAAAACTTTTCAAAAAGCCCAAGATGGCTCGGAAAAGCCCGAGATGGCTCAAAACTCTTCAAAAAGCCCAAGATTGCACAAAACTTTTCAAAAAAAGCCCAAGGTGGCCCAAAACCCTCCAAAAAGCCCAAGATGGCTCAAAACTCTCCAAAAAGCCCAAGAAGGCCCAAACTCTTTTCAACAAGCCCAGTTGGGCCCAAACCTTTTAAATTGGTCAAAAATGACCCAAACATATTTTTTTTTTTAAAATTCGGTTGAATCCATTTCTTGGTAAAACCACCCAATTGTTCAATCCAGAGGCTGAATGCGGGAGACGCTGGTTTCTTGTACAAGTACAGAAGCTGAAAGCGGGACACGCTGGTCTGCTGTGTAAATCCAGAAGCTAAGAACACACTTAGTTTGCTGTGTAGGGTCACTAGTGTAGCCGACGGGCCCCTCACTAGTTCCCAAACCGAGTCATCGCTGGTCGACGGGCTAAGCGTAAACTCACATTTAAGACATGGCGCGTGGCGTCATGTACCTCACATTTAAGTCATGGCGCGTGGCGTCATGAACCTCATACGTAAAGATATGGCGCGTGGCGTCATATACCTCACATCCGAGTCACGGTGCGGGGCGAAGTGTACTCATTTATCTTTATATTTTTGTTAGACACGATTTTTTCGTGCACTTGTAAAGACGTAGAAGGATCTTCTACGCACTTCATTATTATTAAGCATTTTTTCTATGGACCATTATATTCAGCTCTTTTAATCAAGGGTTTTCTCGCTGGAGATGTAAAATCAGAATGTGGAACACAATGCAAAATATTTCTGTGATATACTTTTCGGACTCGGTTAAAGAATTGGATGCTTTAAAATTTTGCTGAGAAATTAATTAAGCATTTATTCTAAAAGCCACAGGGAAACAATTTTATATTCAACCAAGTGTATGAAGATATGATTTTTTTCACGAGGCCGGAACAAATGGTGAACCCGACGTGAAACATTCTCCCTTCATCTTTAAGAGCTGAAAACTATGGTCTTTATAATTTCTCACTTTTAACACTCTGAAGTGCTCTTTTGCAGATATTCATGGCGCATTCGATGGCTTTTGGATTCTTGCCCAATGGTGGTTTTGTCATTTCTATGCCAAACCACATGGATGCGGCTATCCCGCATCATTTTATTCGTGTACCAGAGAAGTCGGAGCACCGTGTCTATCGACACGTCGACTACTCTCCTGCAGCGATAAAGCAAAGAAGAGACCGATCTGCACTACTCAAGGAGCCTCTTATTGCTCAAGGCTCGAAGACCACTCCTATTCAACCAACAAAGTCTCTGCAGGCGCCAATCCAAATGGGCCCGCCTGCTCGACAGTCGGACTATGCCAAAAAGTCCGCCCGTCGGTTTGCTGCATCAGCCCAACCAGCAGCACAACAGCCTGCAGGACAACCTGTCTTGTGGTCCCATTCCATGAAAAGGCCTGTAAGACGATCTACTGCAACCCGGCTAGCGCCAACTGGCCAACCAGAAGCCAATGTTCCCCGAAAAGGGGGCAAAACTGTGCCAAATCCTGTTCAATGCGCCATCACTCGCCAATTTGGTCGGGCTGCCTCAAGGGTTGTTGACCTAGCCCCCCGACTTAACCAAAGTGACACCCAAGAGCGGAAGGAGTCAAGAAGACAAACCAAGTTTTCTCAGCTGGAGGCTCCATTGGCCGATGGAGGGGACGACCAATTCAAGCCGCAAGGACCTATTATTGTCCGATCCGGTTTAGGCACATTGCGATTCGTCATCCCTGATCCGACACATTCGCCCCATCAGTCAACAAATGCTCCATCTAGCTCACGAGCTAGAGTCAAATCTCCAGGTCACTATGAGACTGCCAACATAGTGACGATTCCTCATCATGCATCAAGGAAACCAAGGAGAAAAGCGCAGCAGAAAAAGCAGTTCGGGAAAACAACTTCCCGGTTAAACTTGAAGGCTTCGCCACCACTGCCACCAGGACCAAGGCATAGGCTGTTCTCACACCCCCGACAAAGGGGTAGGCCGCAAAAGAAGCCACTACAGAACACTCGCAAATTGAGAGTGCCTCAAAAGCCAAGACTCTCTAACAAGTGGCAGTATCCTCAGAAGCGCCATACAACGTATTCACGTTCGGTGCTCAGGCTGATCCCTAACTTTATACACAAAAATCAATTCGCCTCGTTAATCAGACTAAAAGAGGATATGACTTATGCGCCTGTTGTGGCCCCGTTCCGAGGAGAGCACCGGATGCCGCACCCCAAGAGAGAAGCTAAAAGGAGGAGACGTCTCCTCCAGACGACAGAAGTCAACATGGTGGACCTCACCCAGCCAAGCACTTCCAAAGCGTCGGAGATGTTAACCCGATCAAGGGCAGCCGCAATGCCCATTACGCCGCCATTCTGTAGCCTCTCTCATCCTGAAGGGATTAGAGGCGCCCTCCCGAGAGGTCAATTTGAAGCCTCTTACATGGTGGGAGAAGAAGAAGAGGTTCTTACACCCAAGTCTCAGCTCATTCATGACCTCCAGGAGGAGATTAAGCGTATGAAACGGGCCATGGAAACTCCAGACAACAAGACAATGAGTTCCCACCAGCCGCTATCACCAAAGAACCGCCAATCGGTCCATCAGCCCGAGAAACCAATCAGGCAGCGGACCGAGGAAGATGAAAATGCAGAATTGGAGCCAGGCTTTCTGCAGTTCAATAACCTACGTATCAATACCCCTCGAACGCAAGATGCACGGGTAAACACACCCATGGGGTCACCACCCAGGTTTATGGCACAAAAGGAGATGGTGCATCAGCTTGTGGCCGAATGCCTTCGTCGACAGGCACCTCAACTCACGGGGGTCCTTACGACGACAATCAATAGACCTTATCCCCCAGAGATTGAAGCAGAGTTGCTACCTAGGGATTTGAAGCCACCGAAGATCCAATTCGATGGGACTGGGAGCGCGTTAAAGCACCTGGCATCATTCCACTATGCCATGGGCAATTGGGCGCACCATTCAAATTTTTGTCTCCGCATGTTCCCCAATACTCTGTCTGGCGATGCTTTCCAATGGTACATATCTCTCCCAACCGGCTCAGTGCAGACATGGGAAGAGATGAAGGAAATATTCACCTCCCGATTTGTTGATACTACACGAGATGTACAACTATCAGAATTATCTACCTTGTCCCAAAAGAAGGACGAGCCGGTTGAAGACTACATCACTAGATGGCAAAGGGCCGCTAACCGATGTCAAGCACCCCTATCTCAAGCAATGAAGGTCAATCTTTGCCGGAATGGCATCAAGACGGAAATCTCGTTGCTGATGAATGAACAGCTAAGTACATTTCAGGCCCTAGCTACAGAAGCTTGTCGAAAAGAGTATTTGTTGTCTCAACAAAAAGCTTGGAAGAAGGAGTCATCCACAACTACTACATTTAAGAAGAAGAAAACTGGAGAGACCTCTGCGAACACCACGGAAGTTAAGAAGCAGCCAGATAAAGCAAAGCCGCCTGTAAAAGAGCAGCCTGCAAGACCCTTCCGAAGAGAGGAAATCCAATATGCCTTTGGGGAAGATGATGTGGAGACGCTATTCCAGCACCTCATGTCGACCGGGCTATTCGAGTTGCCCGCCCCAAAAAGACCAGAAGAAGTTGGACGCACTTCTCACCAGCGATATTGCAGTTACCACCGATATGTCGGTCACCCCACTAAGAAGTGTTGGGATCTCCAAGCAATATTGCAAGATTACATCGACAAGGGGATTATAAAACTCAGTCCTCCAGCGCAAGCTTCATCAAATGTTGTGACAATTGAGATAGCAGAAAAGGGTGATTGGGAAGTGGTTCGAAAACCACCAAGCCTAAGACGGACAAAAAGATGCCTCAAAGATTTATGCAGAAAAGACAAAAGAATAAGGGATAAGGCCATTCTCCCTTTCTTCTCAAGGCATTTGAGGCAATCCTCACGGGTGCAACCATTCATGATCATGGACTTTTTGCAGCCCGAATTGCTACTCCCATTCTATCAACGGCTTGCTGGGAGATCACCTCGACCAGAAAAAGAAAGATACATTCTCGAGGAGTTACCAAAAACAACTTCATGTGAGAATGGTCTAGATAGCAACAACGGAGAAACCGAAACTTGCTATCATATAAATGCATCTGCATCCAAGCCTGCAAAGCGGCGAAGAACAGCCTCGGTGCTTATCCCTAACTACACCAAGTTTGAAGTTGGGATGTCACCGGTAAACCACATCATCACGTATTTGCGAGAATCTCGACTTTTGCCAGCATCTTGGGAAACCAGAGTGGAATACTTTCGGTACTCACTGGGGGAATCAGTGATGTCTTGGTACCAAGATAATCATATCGAAGAAATTACCGAGTGGGTCATCTTGATAGATGCGTTCTTGGTCCGCTTCCTGTCAAGACAAAGAGAGCAGTTCCCTAGTAATTACTTGAGGGAAATACAATACAGTCAAGAATCTACTGCTCATTATGTAAATTATCTCAGAGACAGTACATGGAGTGACCCCTTGGCCATATGGTTGCCTGAACCTGAAATGGTCACGAAGTACCTTTCGGATGCGGTATGCCCTCCGGCTGACAATGGGTACAAGACCTTTGGAGCTAAAACTTTCATAAAGGCAATCTGGTGGGTCGGCAATGAAGGCTTCAAACAAGAGGCAATCTTTAGCGACGCTGAAGGTTTTGGGAGGACAAATCAACTCCAAGTTCTGCATGTGCTGCAGTTAAACGATGCGCCCATTCTTCGAGTGTTCCCTTTCTTAACTAGGGAGTTAAGCTATGATTGGCCGCATATTCAGTTATTCCACGAGAATCATAAGTACGCATTGCCGCACTTGTTCGATTATTCATTGGTGGTCTGTCAAATGGGGCAAACAGAAGAGTTTGCACTCGGGCACTTTGTTTTGAGCTTGGCCCATGACAGTTGTGCCCTTCTCTGGATCTCCTCGCTCCCCGAAGAAGCATTTGGTTCTTGGGAAGAGTTCGTCGATATGTTTATCCTAAGATTCCACGAATATGAAACAGAGTTCCCTCCAGAGATGATCGAAGTCATGCACCCCCTATCAGGAGAATCTCAATACGACTACATCTTGAGATGGATAAACTGCAGAATAATCAACCAAAAATTCGATAAAGAAGGAATCATGGTTCATCAGTGCATCAAGTCAATGAGTGGGTATTTTCCTGAAATTTCAAAAATACAGCCATTTTTCTCAGATGTACTACGAACATTGGCTACAAACATTCAGGACTCTGCCTCTTGCAATATGGTGCAAGTTGAAGAAGATGTTCTTGCAATTCTTCGATCTGGTCGAATCACACCAGAAAACAAGGGTAAAGCCCCGGCACAAGAAAATCGTACTCAGCCAGAGCAGCACATACCAGCCGATCATCGAAAATCCTCAGTAAGCTATGATGTCCTTGGACACTTGAAGCGACTCCCTGCTCGACTCAGTATTTACGATGCCTTGCAGTTGTCACAAGAAGCCAGGGATGCACTGGTGAGTGCTCTTACAGATGAAAATGTCCGTCTTGCTTACCTGGTCGACGCCGCTGAATGTGATGAGGTTATTTCATTCACCGATGAGGATATGTTGCTTGGAGACGTTAATCACAACCGACCCTTATATGTTACGGGCAACCTGGGCGGTGAACTGGTCAACAGAATCATGATCGATGCCGGGTCTGCAATTAATATCTTGCCCCTTCGAACACTCAGAAGGATCGGAATTTCTCCATCAGCGTTAAAAGACACTAGTGTGGTGATTCACGGGTTTAATCAAGGGACTCAAAAGGCCATGGGCCTAATTGAGTTGGAACTAAGCATAGAAGATTTCTGCACCGAAATCCCGTGCTTCGTGATTAATGCCCCGACCTCATATAACTTGCTGTTAGGAAGGCCTTGGCTCCACAGTAATAAGATCATCGCATCAACGGTGCATCAATGCTTCAAGTACTGCAAGGATGGGGTCGAAAAAAGGATTTTTGCTGACCATAAACCATTCGCAACGGCAGAATCATTTTACTCTGATGCTAAGTATTATGACTTGGCATCTGCTGTCAACACATCAATGAAAGCAGTTGAAGCGACCACACGCGAAGGTCAGCAGGAGGTATCTCAGGCTCCCCCCGCCCCAGTAAGCACAGACATATTCTCAAATGGTGAGAAGACGAAAGGTCAAGGTCGTGGTCGAGGGCGCGGTCATGGACGAGGAACGACAGAACCGAGGGCTCAATTTCAAACCAAATTTGAAAATATGAGCCTCGATCCAGTACAGCCACTACCGCGGCAACGACAGGGGGCAACCATACCACCTCCCACCAGCTATAGCAACACTGCTGCAGGCTCACGGTTCTACTTAGACCTCGAAGTCCTGAAAAAGGTTGCTAAACCGCCTCGAGCTAATTCCCCTAGGTTTGAGGTGGATCTGGAAGCTCTTCGGAGATTCTGGAATCAGGCCAATGAGGAAGCCAAGTCACTTTGCTGTGAGAGTGACGGAATGGCCACTGAGGCCGCTCACCAAAATCAAAAACCTAAGGAAACGCTCGATGAGGTTTTAGCAATGCTCGTGGGGTTTAATGTATCTGCTCCATGTGTGCAGGAACCTCAAGATGAAAAATTTGCCCAAAAACATTTCATAAAGCAATATGGCAAGGTTTACGGTAGCCCTAACAAATCCTCTTGTTTGCCCACGGCTAAGCTCAAGAAACGGGATTTCCATCGTTATAGCAGAGAAAGCAAGAGAATTATGGATTTGATGGGGTTCTATCCTGATGAACCACATTTATCAGGCCTCGGAAGTGACATCCCTATCCCGTTATCCGAAAGACCCCCTGGTTATCTAAAGGGAAACAAACGACTTGGCCTTGGGTATAAAGAAGAAGAAGACGGCAACTTCGCCACCACCTACTGCGTCTCCACAAGTGATGACTCCAACAATGATGAAGAGACATTAATGGAACCAGAGGACGCTCCACCTGCGATTGAGGATGGAGGGCAGCCTACTATTGACGTACTTGAGGAATTCAATCTCGGGACTGAGGAGGACCCGAGACCCATTTTTGTTGCCAAAAATCTAGCCGAAAAAGAAAAGGTGGTATTGAGGCAGCTTTTAAGTGAATTCAAAGATGTTTTTGCTTGGGGGTATTCTGAAATGCCAGGTCTCAACCCCGCGATTGCAATACACCATCTGCATATTACGCGGGATAAAAAGCCAGTCAAGCAAGCTCCGAGAAGATTTCGACCAGAGCTCGAAGAACAAATCATCAAGGAAGTTGAAAAACT
Source organism: Annona cherimola (assembly GCA_030490835.1). NCBI lineage: Eukaryota > Viridiplantae > Streptophyta > Magnoliopsida > Magnoliales > Annonaceae > Annona > Annona cherimola. The sequence goes on from CM059977.1 coordinate 69,907,927, forward strand.
CATTGATGCTGAATTCATTCGGGAAATCAAATTTCCAAAATGGATTTCTAGCATTGTTCCTGTCAAAAAGAAAAACGGGCAGATCCGCATTTGCGTAGACTTTCGAGATCTAAACGAAGCATGCCCTAAAGATGAATTTCCTCTTCCTTTCACTGATGTGTTAATCGACAGCACAGCTCTGTACGACACGTTCTCCTTTATGGATGGATATTCGGGATATAATCAAATCAAGATGGCTCCAGCAGATGAAGCCGCAACAGCATTTCGAACACCGATGGGTGTCTTTTGCTACAAAGTCATGCCTTTTGGTCTTAAGAATGCTGGCGCAACTTATCAAAGGGCTATGCAAAATATATTTCATGATATGTTACACAAACATGTCGAGTGCTATGTCGATGACCTGGTTGTAAGGTCTGAAGGTCACAATAAGCATAAAGAAGATTTGAGATCGGTATTCTTGCGCTTAAGAAAGTATGATCTCAAGATGAATCCTCTCAAATGTGCATTCGGAGTATCATCCGGAAAATTCCTCGGATTCATAATCCGCCAAAGGGGAATTGAGGTCGATCCACTCAAGACAGAAGCAATCCAAAATATGCCGCCTCCACGAAATCTCAGAGAGCTTAGGAGTCTCCAAGGTCAATTGTCATATATCCGACGTTTCATCTCCAACTTATCCGGCCGGTGCCAGCCTTTTCACAAGTTGATGAAAAAAGATACGACTTTCCAGTGGGACGCGAAATGCCAACAGGCCTTCGAAGCCATCAAAAAATTGCTGCAAAATCCTCCTGTTTTGACAACTCCAGTAAAAGGAAAGCCGCTCATTCTCTATATCGCTGCCAGCCCGCAATCACTGGGGGCATTGCTCGCACAAGAAAATGCCCAAGGCAAAGAACAAGCCGCCTATTATCTCAGTCGACGATTATTGCAAGCTGAATGCAATTATTCCTCGATCGAGAAGATTTGTCTAGCATTGGTTTTTGTGGCACAAAAGCTAAGACATTACTTCCTCGCGCATCAGATCATACTTATATCGAAGGCCGATCCCCTCAAGTTCCTGATCACTAAACCAATGCTTTCAGGACGCCTAGCAAAATGGTCACTTCTGCTATCTGAGTTTGATATCAAATATGTGCCACGAAAGGCAGTGAAAGGACAAGTGTTAGCAGATTTTCTAGCAGCCCATCCGCTTGAAGAAGAATTTCCCATCTTAGAAAACCTACCTGATGAGAAGGTTTTCTATGCAAATGATGATCCAATGTGGCAAATGTATTTCGATGGCGCTTCAAAGCCATCCGGAGCTGGTGTTGGAATTGTCGTAGTCTCCCCTCATAAAGACTTATTCCCGCACTCCTACTTTCTTGGAAGAAGTACAACAAATAACGAAGCTGAGTATGAGGCCTTACTCATCGGCATGGAACTTCTTCTGCAATCAGATATTTTATTTGTGCGAATATTTGGGGACTCTGAATTGGTTATTAAACAGTTAAATAATCAATATGAAGTACACCAGCCTCATTTGCGAAAATATTATGACAAAGCTCAAACTTTGTTGGCAAAGTTCGAAATGGTTTCGGTTGAGCATGTTCCTCGATCAGAAAATATAGTTGCTGATGCACTATCAAAGTTGGCCAGTATTCTCGCCTTTAATGAGCTCGATGACATGACAATTCGAGTACAAAGACTAGAAGATGATGAAGAGCTCCAAGTAAATCAAATCGGACGGTGCGTATCCGAGGTAACTACAAACAATGATGATTGGCGCATCCCCATCATCAATTACCTCAAATATGGTATTGAACCAGATGATCCAAGTGCAAGGAAGTCACTGAGAAAGGCTGTTTCGCGATATACTGTGTTTCAAGATGATTTGTATCGGATTGCTTTTGATGGGCTTTGGCTTCGCTGTATTGATGGAAATGACATCTGTCAAGTTCTTCAAGAGACGCACTCCAGCGAATGCGGCGCCCACCAATCTGGACGTCGTCTTTATCATAGGATCAAAACGTTGGGCTATTATTGGCCCACAATGGTCCAAGACTCCATCAATTTTGCAAAATCCTGTGAAGCCTGCCAAATGCATGGAGATATTTATCATATTCCTGCTTCAGTAATGTCTCCAGCACCTATTTCATGGCCTTTCTCTTGGTGGGGTTTTGATATTGTCGGTCCAATAAACCCGTCGTCATCTAAAGGACACCTTCATATTTTAGCCGCTACGGATTATTTCTCCAAATGGGCAGAAGCTAAAGCTTACAAGAGAGTCCGAGCGCAAGAGGTGGTTGAATTTATCAAGCACAAAATCATCTACCGTTATGGTGTTCCCTATCAAATCACCTCAGATAATGGCACGCCATTCAAAAATGATAAAGTAAATCAGTTATGCCGAAGGTTTGGAATCAAACAAGTGTTCTCATCGCCCTATTACCCACAAGGGAATGGTCAAGCAGAGGCATTTAACAAAAATATTATTCGAATCCTCAAAAGGACCACTGTGAAAAATAAGCGTGATTGGCACGAGAGGTTACCCGAAGCATTGTGGGCATACAGAACCACACATCGAACTGCAACGGGAGCAACACCATATTCATTGCTCTTTGGCACGGAAGCGGTTTTACCAGTGGAAATTCAGTTAGCATCTTTGAGGGTTGCCATCCATTCTGGGTTAACCACTGAACAACAAGCCAAACTTCGCTTCGACGAACTTGAGGCACTAGACGAGAAACGAGTTCAAGCACGGCAACGGATCGAACTTTATCAAGCTCGAATGGTCGAAGCGTACAATAAAGTTGTGAGGCATCGCTCATTCAAAAGAGGAGATTTGGTGCTAAAGCTACGCACAGAGCTTATGGCCGGGGGCAAACTTACCGGCAAATTCGAGCCTAAATGGGAAGGGCCTTACATCATTGAGAGGGTCCATGGCAATGGCACATATGAAGTTGTTAATTGTGGAAATCAAATGAAAGCAACCGTGAATGGGAATTACTTAAAAAGATACTATCCATGAAACTACAAAGAAAGTCATATATCAAAAAAATCTCTATAGCCTCTCTTGTAGAAGGAAGAGACTCCTTCAAAACTCGAATGGAGTTCACTACATCAGCAGGAGAAACAGGGAAAGTACTTCACTTATAATGGTGAGAAGAGCTTGTTTACAGTGAGGGCTCTTCCACAACAGAACTTTGAATTCAGTGTTGTGCTTGAAGACATGTCCTCAAACAAAAGTTAGTGGGAATAGTAGTCCTCATGGTAATGATAGCCCTGGGGAGGGAGATCGGAAAAGGCAAAGGCGTTCGCTGCTACAATTCCAATGAAAGCTATTGCAAACGCTCTGCATGGACACGATTCCTAGAAGCCTTAAGGGTTCTAGATATAATCCTAAGACAGCACGCTGCAAAGCAGGGTTGCCTTCTGGTTCGGCAGTCATTTCTTCACAAAGATCCTAGTAACTTTGTTGACTTTGGAGGTGAAGTTCTGGGTTGTCGTGGTTTTCATTCTAGCTTCCGAACCAGTCAAGGGGGGCTTCTCTCTAAATATTGATGTGTCTACAAGGCCTGGCCCTGTTGATGGATTTCTGATGGCTAATCAAAATGTTAGAAATCATGGTGAAATTGATTGGGGAAAGGCAAAGAGAACTCTGAAGAATCTGGGGGTGAAAACAAGACCCTCAAATATGGAATTTAAAATTGTAGGGCTAAGCGAGCTTCCATGCAACCAGCAAATGTTTACTTCGAAACAGAAAAATGGAAGAGGCGATAGCCCGTCTCAAACCATTGAGATTACGGTTTTCGATTATTTTGGAAAGCCAAAACGCCCCACTTACTATCCTGTCGAGCTCTGCTCTCCGGTTTCATTGCAAAGGTATACTAAATCTTTATCAACCTTGCAAAGATCATCACTGGTTGAAAAACCACGACAGAAACCACAAGAAGGGATGCAAACTTTAAGTAATGCATTAAGAAGCAGCAACTATGGTGCTGATGAAATGTCGAAGGCATGCGGTGTTTCAATCAATGGTAACTTCACTCAAGAAGAAAGTCGTGCCTTGAATGCACCAAAGTTAAAAGTTGGCAATGATGAATTCTTTCCTAGAAATGGTCGATGGAATTTCAACAATAAGAAACTTGTGGACTCTCAAAAAAAAAAAAAAAAAAGATGGGCCATTATGCTAACTGCGATATTCAGTCTCTTGCTCGTGATCTGCACAAATGTGGGGCGATGAAAGGCATTGTCATTGCAGAACCATTTGATTACTTTGAAGAGAATCCTCAATTTAGGCGTGCTCCACCTACTGTTAGGGTCGACAAGATGTTCGAAATCATTCAGTCAAAGCTTCCAAGAGCCCCTCAGTTTCTTCCGTGTTTTGCCTGAGAGAAAGAATTGTGATATATATGGCCCATATTAAAAAAAAAAAAAAAAAAAAAAAAAAAAAATCCTCATTACGCCATGAGTCAAGAGAGGTCTGTCATTCAATATATCAGGAATTACGTCTTTACGAGTAGTCCATTACGGCATAATTCCTGAGGGGGCATTTGATGAGATATATTTTGAGCATGTTTATGAAATTATATGATTTTTCATGTTAAAAAAAAAAAAAAAAAAAAAAAAAAAAAAAAAAACTGGAGAGTTGTAAGAAGCTCTCATGCCAAAGCTGCTTCAAGGAGCTGGAGAAGTAAAGTTGCTAGATCTTCACCGTCCATCTCATTCTCATTCATGATCAGCACCGACCAATCCGCTCCCATCATGTGCGGCGGCTCAGCTGCCCTCGCCGTGCTCCGCGGTCGCTGGTTTATGGTCTTCTCCTCCTTGCTCGTCATGTCCGCCGCCAGCGCCACCTACATCTCCGCTATCTACTCCGGCGACATCAAATCATCGATGGGCTACGATCAGAAGACCCTCAACACCATCAACTTCTTCAAAGACCTCGGCGCCAACATCGGCATCGTCAGCAGCCTCGTCAGCGAGTTGACGCCGACATGGACCATCCTTGCCATCGACGCCGCCATGAACTTGACCGGCTACCTCATGGTCTGGCTCTCCGTCACCGGCCGCATCACCCGCCCCCACGTGTGGCAGATGTGCCTCTACGTCTGCGTCGGCAGACCTTCGCTAACGCGGGCGCCCTCGTCATATGCGTGAAAAGCTTCCCGGAGAACCGCTGCATCGTGCTCGGCCTCCTCAAAGGCTATGTCGGCCTCGGCGGCGCCATAATGATGCAGCTCTACCTCGCCATCTATGGCCACGACTCCAAGTGGCTGATACTCCTCGTCGCCTGGCTCCCCTCCACCTTTCCCAAACAACATGATACCCTTGGTTCATTTCCTCTTCTTTCTCTTCCTCTGTCTCGCCGCCGTTTCTACGAGCAGTTTCTCTTCGGCCCACGCCCAACTGCAGCAGCGAACCTCAACGATCCTCTCGGCGCGCTCAACGGCTGGGATTCCTCCACCCCCGCCGCTCCCTGCGACTGATGCGGGGTCCGATGCTCCACCGCGGGCAGCGTCTCCGAGCTCTGTCTTCCCCGTCTTCGCCTCTCCGGAATCCATCAACGACCGCATTGCTGACCTTCGCGAGCTCCGCAATCTCAGCCTTCGATCCAACCTCTTGAACAAGACCATCCTTACGGCGATCACCGCACTTTCCCTCCTACAGGCCATCTTCCTGCAATCGAACCAGCTGTCCGGATCGCTGCCGCTGCAAATCGCCAACCTCACCGCCCTCCAAGTACTCGACTTGGCGTAGAACAACCTCTCCGGCAGCGAGGCTAGACGAATCCAAGAGCTTGAAGCTGCGTGGGGTGGATGTCGATGAGCCGGCCAAGGATCTGGAAACTCTCAAACACATCATGGAAGCTCCGCAGCTGAAAGGCTTACTGCATTCGAAAAGATCAGAGGATTCCCGTTGGAATTTCATCTACGATCGGCAGGCGGTCATCGGCCATCCGATCGTTGTGACGAAGCCCTCCAGATCTGCGACGCCTCCAGCAAAGACAAGAAGCGTATCTCCGTCACCGATTACCAGGCCCAAACCCAACCCAAATGCGTCTCCCTCATCCCAACCAACAAAGGTAAAACCCAGCCAGCAAGACGAGGAACAGGCGTGCGTTGAAGCCTTCCTTCGTTGCTACCTGGCCTGCTTGGACTCAGAAGTTATAATAAGCCGATTAAAGAGGAGGGAGAAGAACAGAGCGCCTCCCTCCACGCGGCCGACGACCGCTTTTTCCGGCGCAAATCCCTCCCGCGCTCCGGCGACTTTCTTTTGCACTTTTTTCTCTCCGTAGCAAGCTCCGAGATTCTCCGCCAATTCTCCCACGTGGGAGACTTAATCTGCCAAGGGATCTCGAAGGAGAATCGAGAAGCGGGATGGGATCGGAGCTGATTTTTAGAAGCCACGAGTCGCAGCCGGTCGACCGACGCCTACTCTCAGAAACTCCCCAAGCGCTGGCTTTCCATCTCCAGTCCGATCCGCTACATGCTACGCGAGCAGCGCATTCTCTTCGTCCTTCTCGGCATGGCCATTGCCTCCCTCGTCTTCGCCTTGGTCCCTTCCTCCCTCGTGGACGCCGGCAGGAATTACGCCGTCCGCCGCACTACCTTCGAGGACCTGGATCTGGGAAACGACGGCCGGCAGTCGCTCCGCTCCCCGTATCAGAGCTCCGCATTGGCCGCCGCAGTGTCTAAACAGGTGAATACGGGGGGAAAGGAGAATGTGATGCATCACTTCGGGAATTCCCGGTTTGAGCTTATCCGGCACGATGTCGTCAAGCCGCTGCTTCTTGAGGTTGATCAGATCTACCATTTGGCGTGTCCCGCGTCGCCGGTGCACTGCAAGTTCAACCCAGGCAAGACTATCAAGACGAACGTGGTGGGTATGCTCAATATGCTGGGCCTGGCGAAGAGAGTTGGGGCAAGGTTCTTGCTGACGAGCATCAGCGAGGTTTACGGCGACCCGCTGGAGCACCCGCAGGCCGAGACGTACTGGGGCAACGTCAATCCCATTGGGGTTCGCAACTGCTATGATGAAGGGAAGCTCCGGCGCTTGCTTGAAGATGATCATGGAGAAGAATCCGCAGGTGAAGATGGGTTTGCTCTGCACGGCGCCGGATCCACTCGACCGTCTGTCCATGGCCGACATCGTCTTCATGCCTGAAGACGATGCCGAAGGGAAAGGATACTCTGAGGGTGACGTGTAATGGGCAGTACAGTCGCTTGAACGGCGAAATATGTGAACTTAACAGGTCCCAAGCAAATGAAGTTCCGCGGAAATGCTTAGTTCCGCGTGACTACAGTTCCGCGGCAACGAAGTTCCCCGGCAACGAAGTTCCGCGGAAACGCTTTTTCGCGGCAACGAAGTTCCGCGGGAGCCTGCATCCGCAGCCGCGGAACTCGCACCAAGCCGGCCAAAAATCTATAAATACCCACTTGAAGCTTCTCATTTGGAAGCAACGACGGGAGGGAAGAAGGAAGGAAAACGGCGAATACGAGAGGAGTTCTCTCGCGCTCAAGGGGAAGAGAGCGTGAGTTCTCCACAGATATTTTTTTTTTTTTTTTTCTTTTAGTTAAAAAAAAAAAAGAGAGAGAGTTCCTTCTTTATATATTATATATATATAAATATATATATATATCTATATATATATATATATATATTATTTTCAAAAACTACTTTTCCCAACGTGGATACTCCCCGACTGGCAGGTTGAATTGACACACGGGTTAAGTATATTTTCTCTTTTGAAAATAAAATAAAAATATATATGTGTTATATTATATATATATAAATATATATATATACATGTATATTATTTTCAAAAAACTACTTTTCCCAACGTGGATACTCCCCGACTGGCGGGTTGAATTGACACACGGGTTAAGTATATTTTCTCTTTTAAAAATAAAATAAAAATATATATGTGTTATATTATATATATATAAATATATATATATATACATATATATTATTTTCAAAAACTACTTTTCCCAACGTGGATACTCCCCGACTGGCGGGTTGAATTGACACACGGGTTAAGTATATTTTCCCTCTTTTGAAAATAAAATAAAAATATATATGTGTTATATTATATATATATAAATATATATATATACATGTATATTATTTTCAAAAACTACTTTTCCCAACGTGGATACTCCCCGACTGGCGGGTTGAATTGACACACGGGTTAAGTATATTTTCTCTTTTAAAAATAAAATAAAAATATATATGTGTTATATTATATATATATAAATATATATATATACATGTATATTATTTTCAAAAACTACTTTTCCCAACGTGGATACTCCCCGACTGGCGGGTTGAATTGACACACGGGTTAAGTATATTTTCTCTTTTAAAAATAAAATAAAAATATATATGTGTTATATTATATATATATAAATATATATATATACATATATATTATTTTCAAAAACTACTTTTCCCAACGTGGATACTCCCCGACTGGCGGGTTGAATTGACACACGGGTTAAGTATATTTTCCCTCTTTTGAAAATAAAATAAAAATATATATGTGTATATTATATATATATATAAATATATATACATATATATTATTTTTGAAAACTACTTTTCCCAACGTGGATACTCCCCGACTGGCAGGTTGAATTGACACACGGGTTAAGTATACTTTCCCTCTTTCAAAAATAAAGTAAAAATATATATATGTATATTATATATATATAAATATCTATATATACATATATATTATTTTCAAAAACTACTTTTCCCAACGTGGATACTCCCCGACTGGCGGGTTGAATTGACACACGGGTTAAGTATATTTTCTATTATATATATACATATATATATATCAAAAAAAAAAAAAAAAAAAAATGATGATGACCTCTTCGCTCAATCCGAGCCCCAAAAATCTCCAAAAAGCCCAAGATGGCTCAAAACTTTTCAAAAAAGCCCATGATGGCCCAAAAACTTTTCAAAAAGCCCATGATGGCCCAAAAATCTCCAAAAAGCCCAAGATGGCTCAAAACTCTCCAAAAAGCCCAAGATGGCTCAAAACTCTCCAAAAAAGCCCATGATGGCCCAAAAATCTCCAAAAAGCCCAAGATGGCTCAAAACTCTCCAAAAAGCCCAAGATGGCTCAAAACTCTCCAAAGAGCCCAAGATGGCTCAAAACTTTCCAAAAAGCCCAAGACAGCTAAAAACTTTTCAAAAAGCCCATGATGGCCCAAAAATCTCCAAAAAGCCCAAGATGGCTCAAAAATCTCCACAAAGCCCAAGACGGCTAAAAACTTTTCAAAAAGCCCAAGATGGCTCGGAAAAGCCCGAGATGGCTCAAAACTCTTCAAAAAGCCCAAGATTGCACAAAACTTTTCAAAAAAAGCCCAAGGTGGCCCAAAACCCTCCAAAAAGCCCAAGATGGCTCAAAACTCTCCAAAAAGCCCAAGAAGGCCCAAACTCTTTTCAACAAGCCCAGTTGGGCCCAAACCTTTTAAATTGGTCAAAAATGACCCAAACATATTTTTTTTTTTAAAATTCGGTTGAATCCATTTCTTGGTAAAACCACCCAATTGTTCAATCCAGAGGCTGAATGCGGGAGACGCTGGTTTCTTGTACAAGTACAGAAGCTGAAAGCGGGACACGCTGGTCTGCTGTGTAAATCCAGAAGCTAAGAACACACTTAGTTTGCTGTGTAGGGTCACTAGTGTAGCCGACGGGCCCCTCACTAGTTCCCAAACCGAGTCATCGCTGGTCGACGGGCTAAGCGTAAACTCACATTTAAGACATGGTGCGTGGCGTCATGTACCTCACATTTAAGTCATGGCGCGTGGCGTCATGAACCTCATACGTAAAGATATGGCGCGTGGCGTCATATACCTCACATCCGAGTCACGGCGCGGGGCGAAGTGTACTCATTTATCTTTATATTTTTGTTAGACACGATTTTTTCGTGCACTTGTAAAGACGTAGAAGGATCTTCTACGCACTTCATTATTATTAAGCATTTTTTCTATGGACCATTATATTCAGCTCTTTTAATCAAGGGTTTTCTCGCTGGAGATGTAAAATCAGAATGTGGAACACAATGCAAAATATTTCTGTGATATACTTTTCGGACTCGGTTAAAGAATTGGATGCTTTAAAATTTTGCTGAGAAATTAATTAAGCATTTATTCTAAAAGCCACAGGGAAACAATTTTATATTCAACCAAGTGTATGAAGATATGATTTTTTTCACGAGGCCGGAACAGTGGGTTTTCTGAAACATAAACTTAATTGCTGAGCTTTAGTAAAAAAAAAAAGGCACTTATGAATCTCGATGAACTTTTTTTTGATGGTGTTTGAATTTATTAGTAATAGAGGAAAAGGCTCTTACCTTTACTCAGTTAAACTGGAAGAAAGAGACTAAGTGAAAAGAGAGCTCCATCTATAAAAAGCATGGTCATTATCCTTACGAAGTGCATCGCTAATGCATGACGGAATGTCTCCCAACCAGGCTTCTCCATCCCCATCCTGTGACATCACCCATTTCGCAATATCGTGAGCATAATTGTTTCCTATTGTAAACACATGAGTGGGAAAGTCTTGTTGATTAAAATTATAATCACCTCAGGATCCTCCATTTTAAATCACTAAGAAAATTAAACTATAAACAGAAGTATACTTGAATATATAAAAATAGTTGTTATTCAATTTAGTGGTTTATAATCTTCCAAGTTAATGTCATAGGGTTTTTTTAGAGAAGGTGACTCCTCTTTTTCAAAAATGAGATGTTAGAAAAGAAATCCTAAAAAGGCATAACCTGGCTATCCAAAAATCCAACAAAGCAAACTGTTCCGGCCTCTTTCGTGAGAAGAATAATTAAATTTCTAATTCTTCAATATTCATTCATTTGGGGTTGAATATGAAGTTATTTTCCCGCGGTTTTGAGAATAAATGCTTAATTAATTTCCCAGCAAAATTTTAAAGCATCCAATTCTTTAACCGAGTCCGAAAAGTATATCACAGAAATATTTTGCATTGTGTTCTACATTCTGATTTTACATCTCTAACGAGAAAACCCTTGATTAAAAGAGCTGAATACAATGGTCCATAAAAAAAAATGCTTAATAGTAATGAAGTGCGTAGAAGATCCTTCTACGTCTTTACAAATGCACGAAAAATCGTGTCTAACAAAAATATAAAGATAAATGAGTACACTTCGCCCCGCGCCGTGACTCGAATGTGAGGTATATGACACCACGCGCCATAACTTGAATATGAAGTACATGACGCCACGCGCCATGACTTAAATATGGGGTATATGACGCCACGCGCCATGACATAAATATGAGTTTACGCTTAGCCCGTCGACCAGCGATGACTCGGTTTGGGAACTAGTGAGGGGCCCGTCGGCTACACTAGTGACCCTACACAGCAAACTAAGTGCGCTCTTAGCTTCTGGATTTACACAGCAGACCAGCGTGTCCCGCTTTCAGCTTCTGTACTTGTACAAGAAACCAGCGTCTCCCGCTTTCAGCCTCTGGATTGAATAATTGGGTGGTTTTACCAAGAAATGGATTTAACCGGGTTTAAAAGTATTTTTAGGTCAACTTTGACCATTAAAAAGGGTTTGAGCCCAACTGGGCTTGTTGGGGGATTTTTGAGCCATCTTGGGCTTTTTGGAGATTTTTGAGCTATCTCAAGCTTTTTGGAGGGTTGGTAGCCATCTTGGGCTTTTTTGTAGAGTTTTGGGCCATCATGGGCTTTTTGAAGAGTTTTGAGCCAGCTTGGGCTTTTTTGAGGGTTTTTAGCCATCTTGGGCTTTTTGGAAAATTTTGAGCCAGCTTGGGCTTTTTGGAGAGTTTTTAGCCATCTTGGGCTTTTTGGAGAGTTTTTAGCCATCTTGGGCTTTTTGGAAAATTTTGAGCCAGCTTGGGCTTTTTAGAGATTTTTGGCTCGGATTGAGCGAAGAAGTTGTCATCATTTTTTTTTTGATATATATATATATGTATATATATATTTATATAATCTTAGAAGTCAAAATCTTAATTTTTGGATGCCTTTGAATATATATGTATATTCTGATATATTTTTATAGAAAATACATATATATTTATTTTTATTTTCAAAAGAGGGAAAATATACTTAACCCGTGTGTCAATTCAACCTGCCAGTCGGGGAGTATCCACGTTGGGAAAAGTAGTTTTTGAAAATAATATATATGTATATATATATTTATATATAAATAATACACATATATATATTTTTATAGGAGAAAATATACTTAACCCGTGTGTCAATTCAACCCGCCAGTCGGGGAGTATCCACGTTGGGAAAAGTAGTTTTTGAAAATAATATATATGTATATATATATTTATATATAAATAATATACATATATATATTTTTGTAGGAGCAAATATACTTAACCCGTGTGTCAGTTCAACCCGCCAGTCGGGGAGTATCCACGTTGGGAAAAGTAGTTTTTGAAAATAATATATATGTATATATATTTATATATAAATAATACACATATATATATTTTTATAGGAGAAAATATACTTAACCCGTGTGTCAATTCAACCCGCCAGTCGGGGAGTATCCACGTTGGGAAAAGTAGTTTTTGAAAATAATATATATGTATATATATATTTATATATAAATAATATACATATATATATTTTTGTAGGAGCAAATATACTTAACCTGTGTGTCAGTTCAACCCGCCAGTCGGGGAGTATCCACGTTGGGAAAAGTAGTTTTTGAAAATAATATATATGTATATATATTTATATATAAATAATATACATATATATATTTTTATAGGAGAAAATATACTTAACCCGTGTGTCAATTCAACTCGCCAGTCGGGGAGTATCCACGTTGGGAAAAGTAGTTTTTGAAAATAATATATATGTATATATATATTTATATATAAATAATATACATATATATATTTTTATAGGAGAAAATATACTTAACCCGTGTGTCAATTCAACCCGCCAGTCGGGGAGTATCCACGTTGGGAAAAGTAGTTTTTTTTTTGAAAATAATATATATGTATATATATATTTATATATAAATAATATATATATTTTTATAGGAGAAAATATACTTAACCCGTGTGTCAATTCAACCCGCCAGTCGGGGAGTATCCACGTTGGGAAAAGTAGTTTTTTTAAAAATAATATATATGTATATATATATTTATATATAAATAATATATATATATATTTTTATAGGAGAAAATATACTTAACCCGTGTGTCAATTCAACCCGCCAGTCGGGGAGTATCCACGTTGGGAAAAGTAGTTTTTTTTTTGAAAATAATATATATGTATATATATATTTATATATAAATAATATATATATTTTTATAGGAGAAAATATACTTAACCCGTGTGTCAATTCAACCCGCCAGTCGGGGAGTATCCACGTTGGGAAAAGTAGTTTTTTTAAAAATAATATATATGTATATATATATTTATATATAAATAATATATATATATATTTTTATAGGAGAAAATATACTTAACCCGTGTGTCAATTCAACCCGCCAGTCGGGGAGTATCCACGTTGGGAAAAGTAGTTTTTAAAAATAATATATATGTATATATCTATTTATATATAAATAATATACATATATATATTTTTATAGGAGAAAATATACTTAACCCGTGTGTCAATTCAACCCGCCAGTCGGGGAGTATCCACGTTGGGAAAAGTAGTTTTTTAAAAATAATATATATGTATATATATATTTATATATAAATAATATACATATATATATTTTTATAGGAGAAAATATACTTAACCCGTGTATCAATTCAACCCGCCAGTCGGGGAGTATCCACGCTGGGAAAAGTAGTTTTTGAAAATAATATATATGTATATATATATTTATATATAATATATATATATATATTAAAGAAACTCAAAAATATATATCTGAGAACTCACATTCCCTCTTTTTTTTTTTTGAGCGCGGGAGAGATCTCTCTTGCTCGTCCTCGCCCTCTCCTCGCTGTTGTTGTTGTTTCTCCCCTCTTTTTTTTTTTTCGTTCCCTGTTCTCTCCCCCTTTCCTCCTTGTCGAATGAGAAGCCGAGTGGGGTATTTATTGGCTTTTGGCCGGCTTGGGATGGGTTCCGCGGCTGTGGATGCAAGTTCACGCGGAACCATCTTCCCGCGGAACTGCCTTCACGCGGAACCATCTTCCCGCGGAACTTACGTTGCCGCGGAACTTCGTTGCTTGGGCGCCAAGCTACACTTGCGCAGAACTGCATCCACGCGGAACCATTTCAGTAAAATCGTTCCCGCGGAACTTCATTTGCTTGGGCGCCAGGCTACATTTGCGCGAAACCGGACTCACGCGGAACCGCTTCCCCGCGGAACTGCATTCACGCGGAACACATCTCCGCGGAACTGCATTCTCGCGGAACACATCCCCGTGGAAAATTCCTCTCCTTTTCTGCCAGCCCCAGCACACTTAATCCATGGAAGCGTCGGCGGCTGTCTCCAGGATCGGCTTGGCCGACCTGGCCGTGATGGGCCAATGACCTTGCCCTCAACGTTGCCGAGCGCAGCTTCGCCATCTCCGTCTACAACTGCACCGCTTCCAAGGTCGAGACAGTCCGTCGAGCCGAACAAGAGGGCCACCTTCGTTCTTTGAGGGCCGTACGATGAGGCTGCTAAGGTCTTTGTCGTTTTTGGAACCGCCGCTGCCATCGGGGAGCCCTCGTACCCTCTATGCTTGTCCGAGAAGGAGTGCCTGCTGGGGCTGGACGGCTCCGTCTGCTCTTGAACGAGGAAATGCTCCAGCGACCTCTGCAGCAAATCCACGTCGTAGAGCGTGTTGCTCCTGTTGTAGGACGGGATGAGAAGGTCCACCAAATTCGCCTGCTCCGGCTGCATTCCCACCCGCTTCTCCACCTCGGTGACCAGGGCTGGGGCGACCTTCAGCATGTTGGCCATCCTCAGAAGCCTGAGGAAGAATCTGCAAGTGGCGCTGTCCTTCTGCGGGGGATTATGCTGATTAAGCTCTCCACAATCATCTGCTGCTCTCGTATCTGCATGCTGGGGATGTTTTCTTTGCTGCTTGCCACGACCAGTTCAACGACACCCTCGTCCGGATTCTCCTCGTGGCCACCGTAGTTTCGACGGTGACAAGGGCGGCGAGACCGGCATTCGTGGAACCGATCGTCATCTTCCTGATCTTGATCGTCAACGCTATCGTGGGTGTCTGGCAGGAGAGCAATGCGGAAAAGACTCTTGAAGCGCTCAAGGAGATACAGTCGGAGCACGCATCTGTGGGGCAAGACGGTGTTCTCATTCCCAATCTACCCACGAGAGAATTGGTCCTTGGGGATATCGTCGAGCTTCGGGTCGGCGATCGGGTTCCTGCCGTCATGCGTGTCCTGTCCCTTTCGTTTCTGCACTTCTTCTTTTCGCGGAAGCTCTGCTGCTTCTCTAGCTGCTCGACTCTGCCACTGCAGGCTCCTCTGCCTCCTTTGAGTGTTTATCTTCCAGCTCTACTGGTGAGGCGTCTTGACCAGCACGACCAGAAGGAACAGGCGGCGAGGAAAAATCAAGCTCGCGATAACCGCACGCAAAAATCGGTTTTCTCGTCCGATTCCTTTGGTTCTTCCTCCACCTAAATGGCCATTTCAGAGCCGGCGCCACCCGAACCGGATTCAACCCATGCGTCCGGCCCGATCCGCGTCCACAGCGCCTGATGCCTGCACCGTCTTCTCCGGCAGCCTTTCGTCGTCGGATCGCAGCAGCTGCCCGTCCAGCACCGGCAGATGTTGAAGCTTGCCGCCGCAGCAGCAGATCGTCGCGTCCAGCGCTGGCCCCAGTCCCACACCTTCTGCACGGTGTAGCGGTTGCTGTTCATGAGGAAGACGACGCTCAGCCCCGGATCCCGGTACATCTTCGACTTGGCTTCCGGACTACTCTCCAAAAGCTCCATGATCCATGCCATCTGAATCGATAGCGACGTTGACGCTGTCGGCGATCGGCTGTCCTCCATGGTCGCGCCGCCGTTCTCCTCCAGTTCGCGATCGGACTCTCGGCCGGTTCTTTGATGGCAGCTGAATCGGCTGGCAGGTTGTGGGAGTCCTCATTTATGGAAACCGACGGCTTCGGTAGCTCCGTGAGGATCTGGACGACCTCCCTCATCGTGGGGCGCTCGACGCTCTGTTCCTCGACGCAAAGCATCGCAAGATAGAAGACGTGCAGGACTTCATGCAGGGGCACAGAAGGGAGCCTTGGATCGAGGATCTTCAGAACGCCCTCCTTGTTAGAATCCGTCATCTCCCGAACCCATTGAACAATGTCCACGCCATCACCGAATTCCCCCACAGGCTTTCGCCCGCTCACCAGAAGCTCCACCATCTTTCCTGCCTAGGGCACGCCACCAATGGATCAGTTTGATTCCTTCTGCAACACCGTCAAGGACGTCATCTCCCCGCTCGAAGTTTATCATTCTCTTGCCTGAGAATGGAATTCTCATGCCGCTCAAGTTGAGTCTTCATCTGGGTGCGGCGATTCTGGAACCAGAACTCGACTTGCCGACTCTCCAAGCAAAGCCTCCTACTCAATTCCAACCTTTGTTTCTCGTCAGGATGTGGGCATTCCTTGAACAGAGCTTCAAGCTCTTGAATTTGCTGAGGCGTGTGGCGGTGGTACCGCTTCTTCCTCGGAGGATTATCGGCATCCTGGTCGTCGCTAGATGCGCCGTCCATGTTATCACTTCCAGATCTGCTCTCGTACTCTTCTTCCTTATTTCGAGTGGCGGGCAGCTCGAACTCACCTGCCACAGCGTGATTCATCTCGCCTTGTCCGTCGGTATTTGTCTGAAGAGCCAGAGAAAGGCCTGGAGAGTTGAACATGGACTTGGCGAGAGCGGGGGCAACAAGGCGCGGTTGCACGATCGTTCCCGCCGGCATGCTGCTGAAAGGCAGATCGGCGACGACCCTTGCACCAGAACTGTTGTCTAGGAACCCTCCAAAACTCATCAAAAATTCCTCTTCTTAGTTTCTGTCTATGCAGTGTATTCCTTCGCTTCCACCGAGTCGGGCACGTCGGCGTTCCAGCGGCTGTCGATGTCGCGCTTCAGCCGCTCGTTGCACAAGGTCTCATCCAGGCCGTTCATCGACGTCGTCGTCTGCTGCTCCTCCTCCCTTTTTTTTTTTTTTTTTTTTTTTTATATATCATGGTGAAAAATATATCTTCTTCAAATGCCCCCTCAGGAATTATGCCTCCATGGGCCACTTGTAAAGGCGTGATTCCTGAAATGTTGTTTGGCAGGCTTTTCTTGACTGATGGCGTAATGAGGATTTTTTTTTTTTTTTTTTTTTTTTTTATGGGCCATATATATATCACAATTCTTTCTCTCAAGCAAAACACAGAGAAGAAACTGAGGGGCTCCTGGAAGCTTTGACTGAATGATTTCGAACAACTTGTCGATCCTAACAGTAGGTGGAGCACGCTTAATTGAGGATTCTCTTTAAAGTAATCAAATGGTTCTGCAATGACAATGCCTTTCATCGCCCCACATTTGTGTAGATCACGAGCAAGAGACCGAACATCGTAGCGAGCAGAAAAGTTTACAATAGCCCATCTTTTTTTTTTTTTTTTTTTTTTTATATATATTTAGGGTCCACAAGTTTCTTATTGTTGAAATTCCATCGACCATTTCTAGGAAAGAATTCATCATTGCCGACTTTTAACTTTGGTGCATTCAAGACACGGCCTTCTACTTGAGTGAAGTTACCATTGATCGAAACACCGTATGCCTTCAACATTTCATCAGCACCATAGTTGCTGCTTCTTAATGCATTATTTAAAGTTTGCATCCTTTCTTGCGGTTTCTGTCGTGATTTTTCTACCAGTGATGATCTTTGCAAAGTTGGTAGAGATTTAGTATACCTTTGCAATGAAACCAGAGAGCAGAGCTCGACAGGATAGTAAGTGGGGCGTTTTGGCTTTCCGGCGTTAATGCATGACATATTTGCAGAAAACCTTCAAATTCTTCAGGGTTCTCTTTGCTTTTCCCCAATCAATTTCATCATGATTTCTAATATTTTGATTAGCCATCAGAAATTCATCAACAAGGTCAGGCCTTATAATCATTGTAGTAGACACATCAATATTTAGAGAGAAGCCCCCTTGACTAGTTCGGAAGCTAGAATGAAAACCACGACAACCCAAAACTCCACCTTCAATGTCAAAAAGGTTACTAGGATCATTGTGAAAAAATGACTGCCGAACCAGAAGGCAACCCTGCTTTGCAGCATGCTGCCTTAGGATTATATCTAGAACCCTTAAGGCTTCTTGAGAACTCTAGGAATCGTGTCTTCGCAGAGCGTTTGCAATAACTTTCATTGGAATTTTGGCAGCAAAACGTATCTCAACTTTGAAAGTCTTGGTCTGATACGATCGCCTTTGCCATTTCCGATCTCCCTCCCCGGGGCTGTTACTACCATGAGGGCTACTATTCCCACTAACTTTGTTTGAGGACACGTCTTCAAGCACAACACTGAATTCAAAATTCTATTGTGGAAGACCCCCCACTGTAAACAAGCTCTTCTCACATCATAAGTGAAATACTTTCCCTGAAATCTGGTGAACTCTATCCATGATCTTTCTTTTGATACCTTTGCCATCAATAGGTTTACCATCTTCATAAGACAGAGAAACCTTTCCGCCCAGTGACAAACCTGGCCACTGGAACTCGATTCATTGAGTTTTTTTTTTTTTTTTTTTTTTTTTTTTTTGACAACTCCCTTAGTTGTCGAAATATCTGATGATGATGCTCATGGCGGGGAGAATTTGACATTGATAGAGCCGTTACCTGTTTCTCCTGCTGATGTAGTGAACTCCATTCGAGTTTTGAAGGAGTCCCTTCCTTCTACAAGAGAGGCTATAGAGATTCTTTTGATATATGACTTTCTTTGTAGTTTCATGGATAGTATCTTTTTAAGTAATTCCCATTCACGGTTGCTTTCATTTGATTTCCACAATTAACAACTTCATATGTGCCATTGCCATGGACCCTCTCAATGATGTAAGGCCCTTCCCATTTAGGCTCGAATTTGCCGGTAAGTTTGCCCCCGGCCATAAGCTCTGTGCGTAGCTTTAGCACCAAATCTCCTCTTTTGAATGAGCGATGCCTCACGACTTTATTGTACGCTTCGACCATTCGAGCTTGATAAAGTTCGATCCGTTGCCGTGCTTGAACTCGTTTCTCGTCTAGTGCCTCAAGTTCGTCGAAGCGAAGTTTGGCTTGTTGTTCAGTGGTTAACCCAGAATGGATGGCAACCCTCAAAGATGCTAACTGAATTTCCACTGGTAAAACCGCTTCCGTGCCAAAGAGCAATGAATATGGTGTTGCTCCCGTTGCAGTTCGATGTGTGGTTCTGTAGGCCCACAATGCTTCGGGTAACCTCTCGTGCCAATCACGCTTATTTTTCACAGTGGTCCTTTTGAGGATTCGAATAATATTTTTGTTAAATGCCTCTGCTTGACCATTCCCTTGTGGGTAATAGGGCGATGAGAACACTTGTTTGATTCCAAACCTTCGGCATAACTGATTTACTTTATCGTTTTTGAATGGCGTGCCATTATCTGAGGTGATTTGATAGGGAACACCATAACGGTAGATGATTTTGTGCTTGATAAATTCAACCACCTCTTGCGCTCGGACTCTCTTGTAAGCTTTAGCTTCTGCCCATTTGGAGAAATAATCCGTAGCGGCTAAAATATGAAGGTGTCCTTTAGATGACGACGGGTTTATTGGACCGACAATATCAAAACCCCACCAAGAGAAAGGCCATGAAATAGGTGCTGGAGACATTACTGAAGCAGGAATATGATAAATATCTCCATGCATTTGGCAGGCTTCACAGGATTTTGCAAAATTGATGGAGTCTTGGACCATTGTGGGCCAATAATAGCCCAACGTTTTGATCCTATGATAAAGACGACGTCCAGATTGGTGGGCGCCGCATTCGCTGGAGTGCGTCTCTTGAAGAACTTGACAGATGTCATTTTCATCAATACAGCGAAGCCAAAGCCCATCAAAAGCAATCCGATACAAATCGTCTTGAAACACAATATATCGCGAAACAGCCTTTCTCAGTGACTTCCTTGCACTTGGATCATCTGGTTCAATACCATATTTGAGGTAATTGATGATAGGGATGCGCCAATCATCATTGTTTGTAGTTACCTCGGATACACATCGTCCAATTTGATTTACTTGGAGCTCTTCGTCATCTTCTAGTCTTTGTACTCGAATTGTCACGTCATCAAGCTCATTGAAAGCAAGGATACTGGCTAACTTTGATAATGCATCAGCAACTATATTTTCTGATCGAGGAACATGCTCAACCGAAACCATTTCGAACTTTGCCAACAAAGTTTGAGCTTTGTCATAATATTTTCGCAAATGGGGCTGGTGTACTTCGTATTGATTATTTAACTGTTTTATAACCAATTCAGAGTCCCCGAATATTCGCGCAAATAAAATATCTGATTGCAGAAGAAGTTCCATGCCGATGAGTAAGGCCTCGTACTCAGCTTCATTATTTGTTGTGCTTCTTCCAAGAAAATATGAGTGCGGGAATAAGTCTTTATGAGGGGAGACTACGACAATTCCAACACCAGCTCCGGATGGCTTGGAAGCGCCATCGAAATACATTTGCCACATTGGATCATCATTTGCGTAGAAAACCTTCTCATCAGGTAGGTTTTCTAAGATGGGAAATTCTTCTTCAAGAGGATGGGCTGCTAGGAAATCTGCCAATACTTGCCCTTTCACTGCCTTTCGTGGCACATATTTGATATCAAACTCAGATAGCAGAAGTGACCATTTTGCTAGGCGTCCTGAAAGCATTGGTCTAGTGATCAGGAACTTAAGGGGATCGGCCTTCGATATAAGTATGATCTGATGCGCGAGGAAGTAATGTCTTAGCTTTTGTGCCACAAAAACCAATGCTAGACAAATCTTCTCGATCGAGGAATAATTGCATTCAGCTTGCAATAATCGTCGACTGAGATAATAGGCGGCTTGTTCTTTGCCTTGGGCATTTTCTTGTGCGAGCAATGCCCCCAGTGATTGTGGGCTGGCAGCAATATAGAGAATGAGCGGCTTTCCTTTTACTGGAGTTGTCAAAACAGGAGGATTTTGCAGCAATTCTTTGATGGCTTCAAAGGCTTGTTGGCATTTCGCGTCCCATTGAAAAGTCGTATCTTTTCTCATTAACTTGTGAAAGGGCTGGCAGCGGCCGGACAAGTTGGAGATGAAACGCCGGATATACGACAATTGGCCTTGCAGACTCCTAAGTTCTCTGAGATTTCGTGGAGGCGGCATATTTTGAATTGCTTCTGTTTTGAGGGGATCAACCTCGATTCCCCTTTGACGGATTATGAATCCGAGGAATTTTCCAGACGATACTCCAAATGCGCATTTGAGAGGATTCATCTTGAGATCATACTTTCTCAGGCGTAAGAATACCGATCTCAAATCTTCTTTATGCTTATTGTGGCCTTCAGATCTTACAACCAGGTCATCGACATAGCACTCGACATGTTTGTGTAACATATCATGAAATATATTTTGCATTGCCCTTTGATAAGTTGCGCCAGCATTCTTAAGACCAAAAGGCATGACTTTGTAGCAAAATACACCCATCGGTGTTCGAAATGCTGTTGCGGCTTCATCTGCTGGAGCCATCTTGATTTGATTATATCCCGAATATCCATCCATAAAGGAGAATGTATCGTATAGAGCTGTGCTGTCGATTAGCAAATCAGTGAAAGGAAGAGGAAATTCATCTTTAGGGCATGCTTCGTTTAGATCTCGAAAATCTACGCAGATGCGGATCTGTCCATTTTTCTTTTTGACAGGAACAATGCTAGAAATCCATTTTGGAAATTTGATTTCCCGAATGACTTCAGCATCAATGAGTTTTTCAACTTCCTTGA
Organism: Annona cherimola; assembly: GCA_030490835.1. Lineage (NCBI taxonomy): Eukaryota > Viridiplantae > Streptophyta > Magnoliopsida > Magnoliales > Annonaceae > Annona > Annona cherimola. The sequence continues at coordinate 69,929,868 of CM059977.1, forward strand.
TGATTTGTTCTTCGAGCTCTGGTCGAAATCTTCTCGGAGCTTGCTTGACTGGCTTTTTATCCCGCGTAATATGCAGATGATGCATTGCAATAGCGGGGTTGAGACCTGGCATTTCGGAATACCCCCAAGCAAAAACATCTTTGAATTCGCTTAAAAGCCGCCTCAGTGCTACCTTTTCTTTTTCGACCAGGTTTTTGGCAATAAAAATGGGTCTCGGGTCCTCCTCAGTCCCGAGATTGAATTCCTCAAGTACATCAATAGTAGGCTGTCCTCCATCCTCAATCGCAGGTGGAGCATCCTCTGGTTCCATTAATGCCTCTTCATTATTGTCGGAGTCATCACTTGTGGAGACGCAGTAGGTGGTGGCGAAGTTGCCGTCTTCTTCTTCTTTATACCCAAGGCCAAGTCGTTTGTTTCCCTTTTGATAACCAGGGGGTATTTCAGATAACGGGACAGGGATGTCATTTCCGAGGCCTGATAAATGTGGTTCATCAGGATAGAACCCCATCAAATCCATAATTTTCTTGCTTTCTCTGCTATAGCGATGGAAATCCCATTTCTTAAGCTTAGCCGTGGGCAAACAAGAGGATTTGTTAGGGCTACCGTAAACCTTGCCATATTGCTTTATGAAATGTTTTTGGGCAAATTTTTCATCTTGAGGTCCCTGCACACTTGGAGCAGATACATTAAACCCCACGAGCATTGCTAAAACCTCATCGAGCGTTTCCTTAGGTTTTTGATTTTGGTGAGCGGCCTCAGTGGCCATTCCGTCACTCTCACAGTAAAGTGACTTGGCTTCCTCATTGGCCTGATTCCGGAATTTCCGAAGAGCTTCCAGATCCACCTCAAACCTAGGGGAATTGGCTCGAGGCGGTTTAGCAACCTTTTTCAGGACTTCGAGGTCCAAGTAGAACCGTGATCTTGCAGCAGTGTTGCTATAGCTGGTAGGAGGTGGTATGGTTGCCCCCTGTCGTTGTCGTGGTAGTGGATGTACTGGATCGAGGCTCATATTTTCAAATTTGGTTTGAAATTGAGCCCTCGGTTCTGTCATTCCTCGTCCATGACCGCGCCCTCGACCACGACCTTGACCTTCCATCTTCTCACCATTTGAGAATATGTCTGTGCTTACTGGGGCGGGGGGAGCCTGAGATACCTCCTGCTGACCTTCGCATGTGGTCGCTTCAACTGCTTTCATTGATGTGTTGACAGCAGATGCCAAGTCATAATACTTAGCATCAGAGTAAAATGATTCTGCCGTTGCGAATGGTTTATGGTCAGCAAAAATCCTTTTTTCGACTCCATCCTTGCAGTACTTGAAGCATTGATGCATCGTTGATGCGATGATCTTATTACTGTGGAGCCAAGGCCTTCCTAACAGCAAGTTATATGAGGTCGGGGCATTAATCACAAAGCACGGGATTTCGGTGCAGAAATCTTCTATGCTTAGTTCCAACTCAATTAGGCCCATGGCCTTTTGAGTCCCTTGATTAAACCCGTGAATCACCACACTAGTGTCTTTTAACGCTGATGGAGAAATTCCGATCCTTCTGAGTGTTCGAAGGGGCAGGATATTAATTGCAGACCCGGCATCGATCATGATTCTGTTGACCAGTTCACCGCCCAGGTTGCCCGTAACATATAAGGGTCGGTTGTGATTAACGTCTCCAAGCAACATATCCTCATCAGTGAATGAAATAACCTCATCACATTCAGCGGCATCGACCAGGTAAGCAAGACGGACATTTTCATCTGTCAGAGCACTCACCAGTGCATCCCTGGCTTCTTGTGACAACTGCAAGGCATCGTAAATACTGAGTCGAGCAGGGAGTCGCTTCAAGTGTCCAAGGACATCATAGCTTACTGAGGATTTTCGATGATCGGCTGGTATGTGCTGCTCTGGCTGAGTACGATTTTCTTGTGCCGGGGCTTTACCCTTGTTTTCTGGTGTGATTCGACCAGATCGAAGAATTGCAAGAACATCCTCTTCAACTCGCACCATATTGCAGGAGGCAGAGTCCTGAATATTTGTAGCCAATGTCCGTAGTACATCTGAGAAAAATGGCTGCATTTTTGGGATTTCAGGAAAATACCCATTCATTGACTTGATGCACCGATGAACCATGATTTCTTCTTTGTCGAATTTTTGGTTGATTATTCTGCAGTTTATCCATCTCAAGATGTAGTCATATTGAGATTCTCTTGATAGGGGGTGCATGACTTCGATCATTTCTGGAGGGAACTCTGTTTCATATTCGTGGAATCTTAGGATAAACATATCGACGAACTCTTCCCAAGAACCAAATGCTTCTTCGGGGAGCGAGGAGATCCAGAGAAGGGCACAACTGTCATGGGCCAAGCTCAAAACAAAGTGCCCGAGTGCAAACTCTTCTGTTTGCCCCATTTGACAGACCGCCAGTGAATAATCGAACAAGTGCGGCAATGCGTACTTATGATTCTCGTGGAATAACTGAATATGCGGCCAATCATAGCTTAACTCCCTAGTTAAGAAAGGGAACACTCGAAGAATGGGCGCATCGTTTAACTGCAGCACATGCAGAACTTGGAGTTGATTTGTCCTCCCAAAACCTTCAGCGTCGCTAAAGATTGCCTCTTGTTTGAAGCCTTCGTTGCTGACCCATCGGATTGCCTTTATGAAAGTTTTGGCTCCAAAGGTCTTGTACCCGTTGTCAGTCGGAGGGCATACTGCGTCCGAAAGATACTTCGTGACCATTTCAGGTTCAGGTAACCATATAGCCAAGGGATTACTCCATGTACTGTCTCTGAGATAATTTACATAATGAGCAGTGGATTCTTGACTGTATTGTATTTCCCTTAAGTAATTACTAGGGAACTGCTCTCTTTGTCTTGACAGGAAGCGGACCAAGAACGCATCTATCAAGATGACCCACTCGGTAATTTCTTCGATATGATTATCTTGGTACCAAGACATCACTGATTCCCCCAGTGAGTACCGGAAGTATTCCACTCTAGTTTCCCAAGATGCTGGCAAAAATCGAGATTCTCGCAAATACGTGATGATGTGGTTTACCGGTGACATCCCAACTTCAAACTTGGTGTAGTTAGGGATGAGCACCGAGGCAGTTCTTCGCCGCTTCGCAGGCTTGGATGCAGACGCATTTATATGATAGCAAGTTTCGATTTCTCTGTTGTTGCTATCTAGGTCCCAAAACAGACCATTCTCACATGGAGTTGTATTTGGTAACTCCTCGAGAATGTATCTTTCTTTTTCTGGTCGAGGTGATCTTCCAGCAAGCCGTCGATAGAATGGGAATAGCAACTCGGGTTGCAAAAAGTCCATGATCATGAATGGTTGCACCCGTGAGGATTGCCTCAAATGCCTTGAGAAGAAAGGGAGAATGGCCTTATCCCTCATTCTTTTGTCTTTTCTGCATAAATCTTTGAGACATCTTTTTGTCCGTCTTAGGCTTGGTGATTTTCGAACCACTTCCCAATCACCCTTTTCTGCTATCTCAATTGTCACAACATTTGATGAAGCTTGCGCTGGAGGACTGAGTTTTATAACCCCCTTGTCGATGTAATCTTGCAATATTGCTTGAAGATCCCAACACTTCTTAGTGGGGTGACCGACATATCGGTGGTAACTGCAATATCGCTGGTGAGAAGTGCGTCCAACTTCTTCTGACCTTTTTGGGGCAGGCAACTCGAATAGCCCGGTCGACATGAGGTGCTGGAATAGCGTCTCCACATCATCTTCCCCGAAGGCGTATTGGATTTCCTCTCTTCGGAAGGGTTTTGCAGGCTGCTCTTTTGCGGGTAGCTTTGCTTTATCCGGCTGCTTCTTAACCTCTGTAGTATTTGCAGAGGTCTCTCCAGTTTTCTTCTTCTTGAACATAGTAGTTGTGGATGACTCCTTCCAGGCTTTTTGCTGAGACAACAAATATTCTTTTCGACAAGCTTCTATAGCTAGGGCCTGAAATGTACTTAGTTGTTCATTCATTAGCAACGAGATTTCCGTCTTGATGCCATTTCGGCAAAGATTGACCTTCATTGCTTGAGAGAGGGGTGCTTGACATCGATTAGCGGCCCTTTGCCATCTAGTGATGTAGTCTTCAACCGGCTCGTCCTTCTTTTGGGACAGGGTAGATAATTCCGATAGTTGTACTTCTCGTGTAGTATCAACGAATCGGGAGGTGAACATTTCTTTCATCTCTTCCCATGTTTGGACTGAGCCGATTGGGAGAGATATGTACCACTGGAAAGCATCACCGGAAAGAGTATTGGGAAACATTCGAAGACAAAAATTTGAATGGTGCGCCCAATTGCCCATGGCATAGTGGAATGATGCCAGGTGCTTTAACGCGCTCCCAGTCCCATCGAATTGGATTTTTGGTGGCTTCAAATCTCTAGGTAGCAGCTCCGCTTCAACCTCTGGGGGATAAGGTCTATTGATTGTCGTCGTAAGGACCCCCGTGAGTTGAGGTGCCTGTCGACGAAGGCATTCGGCCACAAGCTGATGCACCATCTCCTTTTGTGCCATAAACCTGGGTGGAGACCCCATGGGTGTGTTTACTCGCGCGTCTTGCGTTCGAGGGGTATTGATATGCAAATTATTGAACTGCGGAAAGCCTTGTTCTAAATCTGCATTTTCATCTTCCTCGGTCCGCTGCCTGATTGGTTTCTCGGGCTGATGGACCGATTGGCGGTTCTTTGGTGATAGCGGCTGGTGGGAACTCATTGTCTTGTTGTCTGGAGTTTCCATGACCCGTTTCATACGCTTAATCTCCTCCTGGAGGTCATGAATGAGCTGAGACTTGGGTGTAAGAACCTCTTCTTCTTCTCCCACCATGTAAGAGGCTTCAAATTGACCTCTCGGGAGGGCGCCTCTAATCCCTTCAGGATGAGAGAGGCTACAGAATAGCGGCGTAATGGGCATTGCGGCTGCCCTTGATCGGGTTAACATCTCCGACGCTTTGGAAGTGCTTGGCTGGGTGAGGTCCACCATGTTGACTTCCGTCGTTTGGAGGAGATGTCTCCTCCTTTTAGCTTCTCTCTTGGGGTGCGGCATTCGGTGCTTTTCTCGGGACGGGGCCACGACAGGCGCATAAGTCATATCCTCCCTCAGTCTGATTAATGAGGCGAATTGATTTTTGTGTATGAAATTAGGGATCAGCCTGAGCACCGAACGTGGATACGTCGTATGGCGCCTCTGGGGATACTGCCACCCGTTAAAGAGTCTTGGCTTTTGGGACGCTCTTAATTTGTGAGCGCTCTGCAGTGGCTTCTTCTGCGGCCTACCCCTTTGTCGGGGGTGTGAAAATAGCCTATACCTTGATCCTGGCGGCAGTGGTGGCGAAGCCTTCAAGTTTAACCGGGAAGTTGTTTTCCCGAACTGCTTTTTCTGCTGCGCTTTTCTCCTTGGTTTTCTTGATGCATGATGAGGAACCGTCACTATGTTGGCAGTCTCATAGTGACCTGGAGATTTGACTCTAGCTCGTGAGCTAGATGGAGCATTTGTTGATTGATGGGGCGAATGCGTCGGATCAGGGATGACGAATCGCAATGTGCCTAAACCGGATCGGACAATAATAGGTCCTTGCGGCTTGAATTGGTCGTCCCCTCCATCGGCCAATGAAGCATCCAGCTGAGAAAACTTGGTTTCTCTTCTTAACTTCTTCCGCCCCTGGGCGTCACCCTGGCTAGGTCGGGGGGCTAGGTCAACAATCCTCGAGGCGGCCCGACCGAATTGGCGAGTGATGGTGCATCGAACAGGATTCGGCACAGTTTTGCCCCCTTTTTGGGGGACATTGGCTTCTAGTCGGCTAGTTGGCGCTAGCCGGGTTGCAGTAGATTGTCTCGCAGACCTTTTCATGGAACGGGACTGCAAAACAGGTTGTCCTGCAGGCTGTTGTGCTACTGGTTGGGCTGATGCAGCAAACCGACGGGCGGACTTTTTGGCATAGTCCGACTGTCGAGCAGGCGGGCCCATTTGGATTGGCGCCTGCAGAGACTTTGTTGGTTGAATAGGAGTGGTCTTCGAGCCTTGAGCAATAAGAGGCTCCTTGAGTAGTGCAGATCGGTCTCTTCTTTGCTTTATCGCTGCAGGAGAGTAGTCGACGTGTCGATAGACACGGTGCTCCGGCTTCTCTGGTATGCGAATAAAGTGATGTGGGATAGCCGCATCTATGTGATCTGGCTCAGAAATAACAAAACCGCCATTGGACAGGAATCCGAAAGCCATCGAATGCGCCATGAAATCTGCAAAGGAGCATTTCAAAGTGTTAACAGTGAAAAATTAAATAAGCATATAAAGACCATAGTTTTCAGCTCTTAAAGATGAAGGGAGAATGTTTCGCGTCGGGTTCACCATTTGTTCCGGCCTCTTTCGTGAGAAGAATAATTAAATTTCTAATTCTTCAATATTCATTCATTTGGGGTTGAATATGAAGTTATTTTCCCGCGGTTTTGAGAATAAATGCTTAATTAATTTCCCAGCAAAATTTTAAAGCATCCAATTCTTTAACCGAGTCCGAAAAGTATATCACAGAAATATTTTGCATTGTGTTCTACATTCTGATTTTACATCTCTAACGAGAAAACCCTTGATTAAAAGAGCTGAATACAATGGTCCATAAAAAAAAATGCTTAATAGTAATGAAGTGCGTAGAAGATCCTTCTACGTCTTTACAAGTGCACGAAAAATCGTGTCTAACAAAAATATAAAGATAAATGAGTACACTTCACCCCGCGCCGTGACTCGAATGTGAGGTATATGACACCACGCGCCATAACTTGAATATGAAGTACATGACGCCACGCGCCATGACTTAAATATGGGGTATATGACGCCACGCGCCATGACATAAATATGAGTTTACGCTTAGCCCGTCGACCAGCGATGACTCGGTTTGGGAACTAGTGAGGGGCCCGTCGGCTACACTAGTGACCCTACACAGCAAACTAAGTGCGCTCTTAGCTTCTGGATTTACACAGCAGACCAGCGTGTCCCGCTTTCAGCTTCTGTACTTGTACAAGAAACCAGCGTCTCCCGCTTTCAGCCTCTGGATTGAATAATTGGGTGGTTTTACCAAGAAATGGATTTAACCGGGTTTAAAAGTATTTTTAGGTCAACTTTGACCATTAAAAAGGGTTTGAGCCCAACTGGGCTTGTTGGGGGATTTTTGAGCCATCTTGGGCTTTTTGGAGATTTTTGAGCTATCTCAAGCTTTTTGGAGGGTTGGTAGCCATCTTGGGCTTTTTTGTAGAGTTTTGGGCCATCATGGGCTTTTTGAAGAGTTTTGAGCCAGCTTGGGCTTTTTTGAGGGTTTTTAGCCATCTTGGGTTTTTTGGAAAATTTTGAGCCAGCTTGGGCTTTTTGGAGAGTTTTTAGCCATCTTGGGCTTTTTGGAGAGTTTTTAGCCATCTTGGGCTTTTTGGAAAATTTTGAGCCAGCTTGGGCTTTTTAGAGATTTTTGGCTCGGATTGAGCGAAGAAGTTGTCATCATTTTTTTTTTGATATATATATATATGTATATATATATTTATATAATCTTAGAAGTCAAAATCTTAATTTTTGGATGCCTTTGAATATATATGTATATTCTGATATATTTTTATAGAAAATACATATATATTTATTTTTATTTTCAAAAGAGGGAAAATATACTTAACCCGTGTGTCAATTCAACCCGCCAGTCGGGGAGTATCCACGTTGGGAAAAGTAGTTTTTGAAAATAATATATATGTATATATATATTTATATATAAATAATACACATATATATATTTTTATAGGAGAAAATATACTTAACCCGTGTGTCAATTCAACCCGCCAGTCGGGGAGTATCCACGTTGGGAAAAGTAGTTTTTGAAAATAATATATATGTATATATATATTTATATATAAATAATATACATATATATATTTTTGTAGGAGCAAATATACTTAACCCGTGTGTCAGTTCAACCCGCCAGTCGGGGAGTATCCACGTTGGGAAAAGTAGTTTTTGAAAATAATATATATGTATATATATTTATATATAAATAATACACATATATATATTTTTATAGGAGAAAATATACTTAACCCGTGTGTCAATTCAACCCGCCAGTCGGGGAGTATCCACGTTGGGAAAAGTAGATTTTGAAAATAATATATATGTATATATATATTTATATATAAATAATATACATATATATATTTTTGTAGGAGCAAATATACTTAACCCGTGTGTCAGTTCAACCCGCCAGTCGGGGAGTATCCACGTTGGGAAAAGTAGTTTTTGAAAATAATATATATGTATATATATTTATATATAAATAATATACATATATATATTTTTATAGGAGAAAATATACTTAACCCGTGTGTCAATTCAACCCGCCAGTCGGGGAATATCCACGTTGGGAAAAGTAGTTTTTGAAAATAATATATATGTATATATATATTTATATATAAATAATATACATATATATATTTTTATAGGAGAAAATATACTTAACCCGTGTGTCAATTCAACCCGCCAGTCGGGGAGTATCCACGTTGGGAAAAGTAGTTTTTTTTTTGAAAATAATATATATGTATACATATATTTATATATAAATAATATATATATATTTTTATAGGAGAAAATATACTTAACCCGTGTGTCAATTCAACCCGCCAGTCGGGGAGTATCCACGTTGGGAAAAGTAGTTTTTTTAAAAATAATATATATGTATATATATATTTATATATAAATAATATATATATATATTTTTATAGGAGAAAATATACTTAACCCGTGTGTCAATTCAACCCGCCAGTCGGGGAGTATCCACGTTGGGAAAAGTAGTTTTTAAAAATAATATATATGTATATATCTATTTATATATAAATAATATACATATATATATTTTTATAGGAGAAAATATACTTAACCCGTGTGTCAATTCAACCCGCCAGTCGGGGAGTATCCACGTTGGGAAAAGTAGTTTTTTAAAAATAATATATATGTATATATATATTTATATATAAATAATATACATATATATATTTTTATAGGAGAAAATATACTTAACCCGTGTATCAATTCAACCCGCCAGTCGGGGAGTATCCACGCTGGGAAAAGTAGTTTTTGAAAATAATATATATGTATATATATATTTATATATAATATATATATATATATATATATTAAAGAAACTCAAAAATATATATCTGAGAACTCACATTCCCTCTTTTTTTTTTTTGAGCGCGGGAGAGATCTCTCTTGCTCGTCCTCGCCCTCTCCTCGCTGTTGTTGTTGTTTCTCCCCTCTTTTTTTTTTTCGTTCCCTGTTCTCTCCCCCTTTCCTCCTTGTCGAATGAGAAGCCGAGTGGGGTATTTATAGGCTTTTGGCCGGCTTGGGATGGGTTCCGCGGCTGTGGATGCAAGTTCACGCGGAACCATCTTCCCGCGGAACTGCCTTCACGCGGAACCATCTTCCCGCGGAACTTACGTTGCCGCGGAACTTCGTTGCTTGGGCGCCAAGCTACACTTGCGCAGAACTGCATCCACGCGGAACCATTTCAGTAAAATCGTTCCCGCGGAACTTCATTTGCTTGGGCGCCAGGCTACATTTGCGCGAAACCGGACTCACGCGGAACCGCTTCCCCGCGGAACTGCATTCACGCGGAACACATCTCCGCGGAACTGCATTCTCGCGGAACACATCCCCGTGGAAAATTCCTCTCCTTTTCTGCCAGCCCCAGCACACTTAATCCATGGAAGCGTCGGCGGCTGTCTCCAGGATCGGCTTGGCCGACCTGGCCGTGATGGGCCAATGACCTTGCCCTCAACGTTGCCGAGCGCAGCTTCGCCATCTCCGTCTACAACTGCACCGCTTCCAAGGTCGAGACAGTCCGTCGAGCCGAACAAGAGGGCCACCTTCGTTCTTTGAGGGCCGTACGATGAGGCTGCTAAGGTCTTTGTCGTTTTTGGAACCGCCGCTGCCATCGGGGAGCCCTCGTACCCTCTATGCTTGTCCGAGAAGGAGTGCCTGCTGGGGCTGGACGGCTCCGTCTGCTCTTGAACGAGGAAATGCTCCAGCGACCTCTGCAGCAAATCCACGTCGTAGAGCGTGTTGCTCCTGTTGTAGGACGGGATGAGAAGGTCCACCAAATTCGCCTGCTCCGGCTGCATTCCCACCCGCTTCTCCACCTCGGTGACCAGGGCTGGGGCGACCTTCAGCATGTTGGCCATCCTCAGAAGCCTGAGGAAGAATCTGCAAGTGGCGCTGTCCTTCTGCGGGGGATTATGCTGATTAAGCTCTCCACAATCATCTGCTGCTCTCGTATCTGCATGCTGGGGATGTTTTCTTTGCTGCTTGCCACGACCAGTTCAACGACACCCTCGTCCGGATTCTCCTCGTGGCCACCGTAGTTTCGACGGTGACAAGGGCGGCGAGACCGGCATTCGTGGAACCGATCGTCATCTTCCTGATCTTGATCGTCAACGCTATCGTGGGTGTCTGGCAGGAGAGCAATGCGGAAAAGACTCTTGAAGCGCTCAAGGAGATACAGTCGGAGCACGCATCTGTGGGGCAAGACGGTGTTCTCATTCCCAATCTACCCACGAGAGAATTGGTCCTTGGGGATATCGTCGAGCTTCGGGTCGGCGATCGGGTTCCTGCCGTCATGCGTGTCCTGTCCCTTTCGTTTCTGCACTTCTTCTTTTCGCGGAAGCTCTGCTGCTTCTCTAGCTGCTCGACTCTGCCACTGCAGGCTCCTCTGCCTCCTTTGAGTGTTTATCTTCCAGCTCTACTGGTGAGGCGTCTTGACCAGCACGACCAGAAGGAACAGGCGGCGAGGAAAAATCAAGCTCGCGATAACCGCACGCAAAAATCGGTTTTCTCGTCCGATTCCTTTGGTTCTTCCTCCACCTAAATGGCCATTTCAGAGCCGGCGCCACCCGAACCGGATTCAACCCATGCGTCCGGCCCGATCCGCGTCCACAGCGCCTGATGCCTGCACCGTCTTCTCCGGCAGCCTTTCGTCGTCGGATCGCAGCAGCTGCCCGTCCAGCACCGGCAGATGTTGAAGCTTGCCGCCGCAGCAGCAGATCGTCGCGTCCAGCGCTGGCCCCAGTCCCACACCTTCTGCACGGTGTAGCGGTTGCTGTTCATGAGGAAGACGACGCTCAGCCCCGGATCCCGGTACATCTTCGACTTGGCTTCCGGACTACTCTCCAAAAGCTCCATGATCCATGCCATCTGAATCGACAGCGACGTTGACGCTGTCGGCGATCGGCTGTCCTCCATGGTCGCGCCGCCGTTCTCCTCCAGTTCGCGATCGGACTCTCGGCCGGTTCTTTGATGGCAGCTGAATCGGCTGGCAGGTTGTGGGAGTCCTCATTTATGGAAACCGACGGCTTCGGTAGCTCCGTGAGGATCTGGACGACCTCCCTCATCGTGGGGCGCTCGACGCTCTGTTCCTCGACGCAAAGCATCGCAAGATAGAAGACGTGCAGGACTTCATGCAGGGGCACAGAAGGGAGCCTTGGATCGAGGATCTTCAGAACACCCTCCTTGTTAGAATCCGTCATCTCCCGAACCCATTGAACAATGTCCACGCCATCACCGAATTCCCCCACAGGCTTTCGCCCGCTCACCAGAAGCTCCACCATCTTTCCTGCCTAGGGCACACCACCAATGGATCAGTTTGATTCCTTCTGCAACACCGTCAAGGACGTCATCTCCCCGCTCGAAGTTTATCATTCTCTTGCCTGAGAATGGAATTCTCATGCCGCTCAAGTTGAGTCTTCATCTGGGTGCGGCGATTCTGGAACCAGAACTCGACTTGCCGACTCTCCAAGCAAAGCCTCCTACTCAATTCCAACCTTTGTTTCTCGTCAGGATGTGGGCATTCCTTGAACAGAGCTTCAAGCTCTTGAATTTGCTGAGGCGTGTGGCGGTGGTACCGCTTCTTCCTCGGAGGATTATCGGCATCCTGGTCGTCGCTAGATGCGCCGTCCATGTTATCACTTCCAGATCTGCTCTCGTACTCTTCTTCCTTATTTCGAGTGGCGGGCAGCTCGAACTCACCTGCCACAGCGTGATTCATCTCGCCTTGTCCGTCGGTATTTGTCTGAAGAGCCAGAGAAAGGCCTGGAGAGTTGAACATGGACTTGGCGAGAGCGGGGGCAACAAGGCGCGGTTGCACGATCGTTCCCGCCGGCATGCTGCTGAAAGGCAGATCGGCGACGACCCTTGCACCAGAACTGTTGTCTAGGAACCCTCCAAAACTCATCAAAAATTCCTCTTCTTAGTTTCTGTCTATGCAGTGTATTCCTTCGCTTCCACCGAGTCGGGCACGTCGGCGTTCCAGCGGCTGTCGATGTCGCGCTTCAGCCGCTCGTTGCACAAGGTCTCATCCAGGCCGTTCATCGACGTCGTCGTCTGCTGCTCCTCCTCCCTTTTTTTTTTTTTTATATATATCATGGTGAAAAATATATCTTCTTCACAAACTTTAAATGATCAAAAGAATTTTGCATTTTTCTTATATCTTTTACCAAAACACCCATGCTAGCTCTGATTCTTTCTGTTGACAATAACATTCCAGAACCCATGCTCAACACCAAATTTCAGCCACAGAAATACAACCTAAGCTCCCATCCATATGGGCTGTTCTTGTCCTTATCTCTTCTGGCACCAGGTAGCCAGTAACTTCCTTTCTAATTTCTTATCACTATCCTAAACCCCATTTTATTAGTTTCTCCAGAAAGAACTGCATCAACATTTATCTTCACAAACCCCTCCATTGGGCATAGCCATTTTGCTAAGCTAGCCATTAGATTTAGGTAACCATGATATACCTTAGCTGAAGATTGATACAAATGTAGAAAACGTATGCCCGACTTGATGCTTCAGTAATAAGGTAAAAGTAAAAATTATTCTAAGTGGGGCACTTGGTGCTTCGCAAAATGGCATCCTTCCCAAGTTTTAATGCTCACAATTAGCTACGAATCAGGATGGACTATATCATGTTGTAAAAAAAAAATTTAGTGTTCTAAAATTTTGGTATTATTTTACACCAAAGTAATTTGTGTCCAAATTTTGGACACACATATATAATAACTATATATACGCTATTATAAATAGCGGCCCAATTTTTTAAATTGATCATATAAGGTTTTATGGGCCTAAATCATCTAATAAAGTATGAGTTTCCTATGCGTAGAAATTGGACCGCTATTTATGATAGCGTAAATATAATTAATATATATGTGTGTCCAAAATTCCAACAATTTCCCAGTTGGACTACATATATTTTATAATTATATATAACCTTATGAGCTAAAACTTTTTGCTATCATACCAAAATCATCTTCAAACAATCTCGTCAATTAGTTATGCCAACATAGGACCAAGGCGACCTTTGTCACATTTATCGTAACTAGACCCATCCATGATCATATATATTAAACATAACCAAACAACATATATCAAATATGAATGCGTAGCATGAAAATTACATGTATTGTGATCTAACATGCATATTTCTAACTGATCTGACTTATTTGGTGAGATCAAACCGAAACAAAAATATTGAATAACCAAAATACAGATTACTTTATTTCTACATAACATATCCATAACTATAGTAAAGTGTCCAAACTAGAAAATAAAATAAATACAAACTCTCACTTAACTAGCATATCATTAAACGATACTACGCCTATAAGAGCAGTATGCTCATGAAAGACCTTGAGGTATTACCCTTATCAAGAGGATACACAACCTTGGAGTTTGTCGCAATATGCTTTATAAATACTTTATTTTCCTGAAGCCTTCCCTTAAAAACTAGGAACATCACTGAACTTTAGTTGTTGTTGGAATATTATACTATTAATTTATTGTCGCATAATAACTTAAGTGGCCTTTCCATGATATCTATATTTTGCAGCCCTGTAATAAAACTCTGTAGTCATATTCCATGATTGGATGCCTCATAATATGCTATCAACTTTGTTGTCATTGTTGAAAAGTCATGAGTGTCTGCTTAGTACTTTTTTCTGATATAGCTTTTCCAAGAAGCAGATAGATATAGCCTGAAGTGGATCTAAAACTGTATTTGCATCCAATAAAGTTAAAAGTCTCAATACTAAATAATCTCTTAACTTACTTGACTTTCTATATATGAACATGTAGTGTTTTGTTCTCTAAAAGTTCTTTAAAAAAATTTGGCTGCTTCTAGAAGATCTATTTCTGAATTACTTAAATATTTGCCCAACATCCCAACAATGTATGCAATAACTGAATGCATATAAGCCAGAGTTTCAAAACCTGAGTATAAATCAAACTTACTACTGCTAAAGCATAGGGACTCTTTTGCATTTCCTTAGATTTAAAAACATTCTTGGGGCACTGATTTAGACAAAATTAATTTTGTCTCCTTAGCAAGGAGGTATTTTCTAGTTTGCAATCCTACACATTGAGTATCTAAAGTACTTTCTTAATATAGGTCTTTTGTGATAATCCAATAGTACATCAAGAGTAATCCCAATATATATGAATTTCTAATTCAAAAGATGTATTTTTCAGATTTTTTGTTTCAAATTTCTTTGAAAGAAATATGTTAATTTTATACAATAAATTCATATTAATGTTGGCAAACAGTATGTCTATGTGTTACTCCTACTGAAACTATGATTACTCGCACTAAACTTATAGTATATGCAATCATCAATCGAATTCATTTTAAAACCGAATGAGATGTCAATTTGATGAAATTTGCAATACCATTAATAGAAAACTTGCTTGAGCTCGTATATGGATTTTTATTTTAAAAATTGAAAGTCTATTATAAATGTTATCCTTTCATCCATTTACTATAGCTCAAGATTAAAATCCATTTCTAAAGCCATGTATCTTGAAAGAAACTTTCAATAAAACTAGAGAGAAAATTTCTTTGTAATATATGTCTTCCTTTTGAATAAAGTTCATTGCCACAAGACAAGCCTTATGCCTTTCAACATTACCCTCCTTCTTGGTTTTAAATATTCATTCATAACCAATCAACTTTATACATTTAGTTAATGAAATAGGCTACTAAATCATCATTGTCTTTTATAAACTTAATCATATATTTACGATATCAATCTACTTTTGAAAGTTTTTACTTTGCATTGCTTGATAGAATCACTTTCCACCAATCCAATATCTCCTTATGTATTGGAGAAATCTAATGTAACCATCAAAAACCATATTCTCCTTTCTATAGTAGATCTCTTTAGTGACATCCATTATTGAGGGTGTTAAGCTTGATTATCAGAAATAACCTGTTTATCAACAGTGTCTTACAGATTTCTCTTTAAAGACATAGTCCCTAATTTTATCTCTCCCTTAAACTCAATATCCTCAAAGAACTGACATTTTTAGTCTCAAAAGAACTGAACATGGGAACATAGGATTTATATCTTGAGATTGTTCAACATATCTAATGATATTTGAAAAAAAGACTAAACTGACTATTTCCAAATGAATAATAATAACCAAATTTATTTAATATAACAATAGAAACCAAATTTTATTTAAAAATGGAACCATATATCTCTTTTGAATTCAAATAAAATTGGGTTTTTAATAATAATAACTTAAATGTCATATAGCTTCAATAGTATCTGATTTATTATCGCCTCTATCGATGATTTTTTTTATCATCATTTGGCCTTTTGGTAACTCAAGCAACCCTGCATGGACACCCTTATATGAATAACAACACCAAATCTATTCATAAAAACATGTCTTGAGGCTAAGGCTAAATTAATCATTAAACAAACAAAAGTGAAAAATGTACCCTTATTGGTACAATTCTCCTTTACGTGTCCAAGAGCCTGTGAAAGTAATAGCAAAATTTCTTATTTGGTTTCTTTTGTGTTGGATTACCCGTAGTTTCCTTATTTTTTTTCATTTCCTTATAGGTACTTGTCAAGTGAGTACTTTTAATCTTTTCTTGTTTCAACCTATTCTCCTTATGAACATAATAAAAATGAGCTTATTAAGAAATCATTTATCCTTTTGTCAGTTATAATTAACTTTAAACTGACCAAATTATGTTAATAAAATCAAAACTAAATACACAAGCAAATCCGCTTTAACCTTAGTGCCTTTAGTTTTAAAGTAAGAAGAAACAAGTACTTCCTTATATTTCCTTTAACCTTATACCTTATTAAAATCAAGTTCGATCAAACTGTACTCGTTTTAGCTTTATTATCTTTAGCAAAGCACTTTTCAATTTTCTAAATAAAAATTTGGACATTAGTTGCCTTTTCGGACATGATGCCCCCTTGAAAGTTTTCAAAATTTTACACTTTATAATCATAAAATTTATGCAATTTGAACAACCTCGCTTCTCAAAGTTTCCATTATTCCTCATTGGAACTTTTAATCGTAAGAGTGGGGAGTTGTTCAATCCTTAGTATAAGTTTTAAATTTATAAAGCCAAGAATAACCATAATATTTTATTTTCATTATTTCAATAAGAAAATAGAATAAAAGTTGGCAGATATGACACAAGTAGATAAATTAACCAAAATTGAACAAAACAATATGTTAACATAAGTTTTATATAGAACTTTAGCAATTCAAATAATAGTAGAGCTTATCACAAGATATCTAGCTCAACATTAATACTTAGTCTTTGGACAAAAAGTATTATCTTGTAAGTAGTACTCTTGGTACAGTAATCAAATATTGATAATGAAGTCCTGTCGAACGATAAGCCTGTCTTTGGACTGACTATTATTTACATGGAATGCCTAATAATTATCACATATTTATCACCGTAGGTGTTTATGTAATCCGACCAAATATTAACCTTCCTTTGGGCTGATCGGTTTTGCATTAATTACACACATACAATTATCTTAATGTCTTAAAAATAAATTAACCTACACAAGAGAGGCTACTTTGGTAGCATGTTGTTTCAATTAATTTATTATTTTTTTGATTTGGTATTTATACGTCATGACAACTGATATTACAATTATGCACATTCACAACCCTCACACCAAGGAGGGAATCAATAAACACTCTCATAGGGGGGAATCTGTAATACCCCCAAACTAGGAGGAATTGTAAATTTACTCCTACATAGAGGAGACTCGAACAGCAGACCTAATGGCAGATTTGCACCTGCTGCTACCACCAGGGCAAGCCCTTGGTGGTCAATTAATTTATTTTAAAATATTAGACATTCATAAAAAAATACTTGTACCATTATTCGAATTTAATAAAAAGTCCAAAATATTGAAATTATTTTAAAATTTTATTTATATAGACTTTTGGAATTTTCATGATTATGTTGCACGAATATGATTTCATGGGTTTGGACTTAGGATTTAACGACTTTGTTGTATTTTTGTTGTCATGTATATTTGGATCCTGTGGTTTGTTGCTACTGCATGCTTTAGTTTTAATAAAAAAAAAAACGGGCAGCAATTTATGATAAGTCATCTGTGTTCGACCTTTTCCCAATCCGTTCGTAGGACGAAATTGGCACAGTAATTAGCATTTGAATGGATTACTATTAACTTACTTAATGGTCTTTAAAAGAATGAGCATTTTTGAAATTAGATATAAATGTAGTGATTATATTTGGGGTTTCTGAAAAATAATGAATATATTTGGTATTAGAATCAAACACAACAGTTAATAAAATCTCTGGTTTTTTTTCTCAGTGATTGCAAGATGCAACTTCTGGAAACCTTCCCTGAAGAGTACAACTTGCTTGCCTCATGGAAGTCAATCGCTCATTGTCTGTATGAAACAAAAATAAATGAATAGATCATAACCACCCAAACCTTTCAGTACTCAATTTGTCCATATAACAATTAAGATTTTCACAAGCTTATGTAAAATAATTAATGACGTTTTATTAATCAACAAGATCGTTTTTGGTTATACGTGTACGTTTGATGATAATGATCATTTGAATGGGGATGTAGAATGGATTGAATCTTTTGATGGTTGTTTAAAAGGAAATCAAATCTTCTGTTGTTTATTTATTTACTTTCTTGTTAATTCTAACCCCCCCCCCCCCCCCCAGGGGCCCTAAAAAACTCAATGATATCATATTATTGTCCCTTTCATCGTTCTAAAATTCGTTTTTGCTTTAAGAAAAAAACTCTAGTTTTTTCTATTTCTTTTCTCATTTGTCAAAAGGAGGACCAGGAAAGAAAGAAGCTTTTTGCCATGACCATACGCGTCAACAAAAGCATAATCATGAAAACAAAATCAAAAAATGAAAAAAGAAAGAACGAACTCGTGAAACGGGGAAGTTACTTTTGGGGGAAAAAAAAAAAAGCTTGTTGGTTGGCGTCCAGACCACGTTGATGGTCCAACCCATGCTATAATTTTGTTTTTAATTGACACCCATGTTATAATTTTGGTCCCTCTAAAACCATCATGCCAAACTTGTGATATAAACAAGGCCAATTATTCCCATCATCTTTGGACGTAATCTATTTTTATTGTACTTCCATATGTATCCCATGCAACCAAGAGAGTTGTATCCCCAGTAATAATTTTCCATTTTTCTTTTTCCTTTTAAAAAAATTAAGACAGCACAAAGCCACTAACATCACTTTGATTAATTAAAGCAAAGAAAGCACATGTAGCCAACTCAGATTTGTCACTTTTGGTTGGTAAAGAAAAATAGAAGGACAGGCTTTGTAAAGTAGAAAGACTATGCGGAACAAAATTTTCCGGTCAATATCGCAACATGTGCACAGAAGAAGACCGAAGTCAATTTAGGAATCTGCACTGATGGATTTAACTTATTTTTTATTTTTAAAATTTTTTTTTTTACAATATTGTTATTCTAAATGTATTTAATATGTGTATCAATTTTTACTATTTTTGGAGATTTTTAAATATTTATTTTTTATTTTTTAAAATCAGTGACATTTTCGGTAATTTTAAATTACTAAAATGCCACTTATTTTAAAAAATAAAAAAATATCTAATTTTTTTTGAAAATGTTTAAAATTGATACTCATGCTAGATACATTTAGATTAACAATTGTGTAAAAAAATTCAAAAAAATAAAAAAATAAATATTTACATCCGAGTGCACCGGGCATAAAATCAACTTCCAGCCAATTTATACTCAGTCAAGTAGCAACGCACAATATTCGATTCTTAACAGGGGAACACACGCATAGAATACGGAGGATACCACAATATCACGTATATTTAGCCCTCATAGAATTCTGATCCAGAAGTAAGATCATTTTTCTTTTTTCTTTTTTTTTTTCATATTCCCAGTTCAATTTCCGAGAACTTTTTTTGATTTGGTTCTATACATGGCCTAACAGAATTTTCAATTAGGATGGTTTCTCCGTTTATTTTTAAGTACGTAAATAGAATAATATAGTTGGCTTTGGTCTTATTAAAACATCATCATGCATGGATTTAAATCAAGAGGCTTACAAAAATTTTGATTATAACATCTTAGACTCAAAGATTTTTCATGGAGGTATTTGGAGCATCAGCATCCCCTCGACTGTGGCTTATTTTTATTGATAATGTACAACATAATATTTGATATTATAAAATCAAGTTTATCCATATATGGAAGACGTACTAAGCTCCAAAAATTTTCTTTTCAGAGATAAGAGCTAGTGAGATAAAAATTCTCAAATCCAAACCCTCACAGCTGGGAAAATTTGAACCCTCCCCAGCATGACAGGCAGTTGGGCATACCAACTGGCCCTCAATGTTGTAAAAACCGAACTTTTAATTAAAAGTTCAGATTCGACTGGTTAAAACCGTGGTTTGAACTGTAAAATAAGATGACATGGTGTGGAAAATCTTATTTTGAAATCTGACTAAAAAAATAGCTTGCCAAAATCTGAAAATAATCAACCGAGAAGCAACGTTAATAATATTTTTTAAAAAACTATATGCTGGATGTTAACAATAATAAGAATAAAAGAATTTGGATTTATAATACATCTTTTTTTTTTTTTTCAGCTTCTAGTTATTTATAGAAATAGTATAATGAATTACCCTTTGGGAGTTTATAGCCATTTGTGCCTCTAGATACTTCAAATAGATTCTTGCCATTACCTATAGTTTGTGCCATTACCTAGATACTTCAAATAGATTCTTGCCATTTTTAGATTTATAGCCATTGCAATTTTTTCTATACGATTGTTTCCAATTTTGAAACAAGATTGGTTTCGATTGCAATTTGTTAGAACAACAGGAATGAAAATCTCATTTCGTTGCAATTATTTATATCAATTGAAATGAAAAGGTTTTCGTTGTAAATTTTCATTGCAATTGTAAGTAAGCAATGAGAATTGATTCGTTACAATTTGTAGATAAAGTCCCGCCCTTAGAAATGAAGTTTCATTTCATTGCAATTGCTACATTTTGTTGTAGTGCATGCTGAATTCGAGACCCTCTTCAACTTGGTTCAAGAATTGTTAGAAGTAAACAAAAAAATGTCATCTACCTCGAGAGGTCGAATCGTTTTGATGAATAGCCCTCTAGGCAATAGACCCCTCAGGTGGGATGATAGCCTTTCCTGCTAATCTCATCAAGTACAAAACCTTCTTGACAATCTTGGATGAAGACACATAGTACACAATTAATTGAGTTATCTAGTAAATTTTATCTACTATCTTAAGGTTCTTTTTATTATCTACTTTATCAATCAATCAAAAAATGTACCTAGTGCTAACACTTTTATGGTTATAGTACATCTAGGGCTTCTTAACTATGTTTAAATAATGCAATAAATTGGATTCTATCATATAGTTGTTTTCTTGGAAAGACTATTATGTAGTTGTTTGATATATAAATAAGTGGTCGAACATTGATGCGCAGAAAAAGCAAAAGAAAATTATGGAAATAGTCATCTTCAACTACATACGGAATAAAGAAGATTTATAATCTTAGCTAGGGTACAAAATAACCCCGCTACATGAGAGGTGAGGCCCAAGGTCAGCTCCATTCCTAATTATAAAGGCAAATACTGATGTCAAAAGTTCACCTAAAGACGTTCTCCCTAGGGATCAAAAACGTCCCAAAGGTCAAAAATCTACCCAAGGAGTAATTGTTACTATTCAAAAAGGATTATTATGTCATGGATCAAGCATAATTGAAGGTATGCTTCTACTGAAAACTCTTACAAAAAATTTAAATTTGCTCGTATGGTTGTATTTTCTTGCGAAAACCCTTAGGCTCTAAATTCTTCCCATAATGATGCGGTGGACATGGGGATTTGGATGATGATTTAGTAAACATTCTATTTTGATAAGCATTGACCGAGATGAAATCAAGCTCAAATTTCATGACTATGCTAGTCGTCTAATAGGATTCATGGGAGAAAAAGCCAGTGTGGAGGGAATATTGATACTGTTAATGACACTAAGATCTGTTTCAAATCAGGCAACTCAACACATAGACTTCCTAGTGGTGAGAATACTTTTTACTCATAACCTAATGAATATGCTGCAAGTTATGGTTTTAACGTATCATTTATGTGTCAAATTCCTTACATCCTATGGCATAAGAGGAGTATTCAGAGAACACGGCGCTGCTTCATCATAATATCTTGCTGCTTTTAAGAAAAGACAAATTACTAATAAAGACGATACTTAGATAGAAGAAGAACATCTTTGGGATCCCTCACTCATCAAAATGACCCTAAGGGAGATTTCAATACAGTGACACATAAAAGTAATTTGCATGTTCATCTTGTAGATTATTTGAGATAAAATCTAGATGTCTAGACACACATAAGGTGTTCCGTTCCCCTTCAGAGGCCTGGGGGAATTTCTTCCTGGCCTAACCTCATCATCGTGTAGAAAAGTGCAATTGTGATCTGTTTCCGCAGTAGAGCATCAATGTTGTACCACTTCCAGCACACAAGCGATATTGCGTCGGCACTAATTATCACACACAGACCCAGAAAAGCAACCATTGGGTCTGACGCACAGAGCACACAAACCCAGAAAATGTCCATTGGGCCTGCGGGCTATGGGCCTCACAGTGTGATATTGTCCGCTCTGGCCTGGCTGCTTAGCCGCATGGCTTTAAAACGCGTCACACCATATTGAACTTGAGACCCACTTATAAACTACCAGGAACTTTCTCCCATTTTCGATGTGGGATTCGGTTCTGGGATATTACAAGCCCACCAGCTTCCGCCTGGTTCGTCCCCGAACCACAACCCAACTCTGGACTTCTGCTTGCAGCCCTGACTTTCACTGGTTCAACTCTCCGAACCACATCTACTGGAGGGGGAGCCGCTTTGATACCACTGTCACGCACAGACCCAGAAAAGCAACCATTGGGTCTGACGCACAGAGCACACAAACCCAGAAAACGTCCATTGTGTTGGAAACAATGTTTAAAACAAAATAAAATTGACCAAAGCATGAGTTTTGATGATTAACAAAGACTAATTTGAGTATATCAAGTATACTAATGAGTTTGCCAAATGTTTTAAGGAACTGAAATAGTCAAGTCGATCCCCAAGTTGACTTGGACTTTGACTTAGGGTGAAGTCGATCCCAAAGTCGACTTAATTATCGACTTGAAACAGAACTTCAAAGGCAAAATCAAAACTGGAAGAATAGCAGGTGAAGTCGCAGGATAAGTCGACTCCACTTGCGACTTGGGAAGCCAAGTCGCAAACGAAGTCGACCTCACTATCGACTTCAGTCGAGAAAAACTGTCCAGACCTGATTTTGGGGCACAAAGATGCCCAAGTCGCAGACGAAGTCGACTCCAGGTGCGACTTGGGCGAAGTCGCAAACAAGGTCGACTCCATCCTCGACTTGAGAAGTTCAAACTTCAAAAATGCAGTTCCAAACTTATTCCAAGAATCTATTTGAACTTTCTCAAATCCAAAATAAGGTGCAAAGACTATTCTCAAAATTAACTTGAGTTTCTTAAAAGTTCAAAGTAAGAATTCATGTTCAAGATCAAATCAAGTCTATCAAGTCCAAGGCAAAGATACAAGTATGCTTCAAATATTCAAATCTTAAAGATCAAATGACTCCAAAGCAAGCAAGGTGCATGAATATATCATGCAAGACTCAAGTTCTCCTCGGAATCACAAGATTCAAGCCAATCCAAGATGGATCAAGGTCAAGCTCTTCAAGAATCACAAGATCTACAAGTATGAGAAGTCATTCCATAATCAAAAGGACTAAAGGAAGAAAGCCAAGCAAGATAGAAGCAAATCAAATGAAGATCAAAGCATTTTTAGCAAAGGCCGAGCCAAGTCGCAACCCAAGTCGACTCCAGGATCGACTTGAGTTAAAGTCTGAGGCCAAGTCGACCCAAGACTCAGACTTGGGAATCTGAAGAACTGGAGTCGCACACGAGGTCGACTCCAGGTGCGACTTGGAAGCCAAGTCGCAGGCCAAGTCGACTCCATCTTCGACTTGGAAAATAACGTTCGAATTTTTGAACGTTGGAGATCATTTATTGCGCACCAACCACCTCTACAACGTTCAAATCTTCCTCACTCTATAAAAGGACACTCAAATGAACGTGAAAGATAACACAAGACTCTCATATACACTACTTTACACATTACAAAGTCCAAAGAAAGAAAAGAAGTGCAAGAAAGAGTTTCTATTTCCTTTCTCCATATTTGAGTGGTCCATATACATTCAAAGGAAGAAAGAGCCTCAAGTTGCAAGCTGCTTCATCGATACTCATCCAAGCTGCTTCTACAATTTCTTCCTCGAGCTAAACTTGCCAACACATCTCTGTAAAGTGTAGTTTTTCTTATTTCAAGTCTTGTTGTATTAAACTTGATTTAGCTTGGGTAGCTAAGATCAAGTATATGCAAAGTAGTGTGTGATTAGAGTGGAACTCATCACCTACTTGTGCTGTGTGTTGTGTATGCCCCCTAGAGCTGGAATCTAGAAGAGAGCGGAGACTCTAAGTGTATTCAAGGAATACATAGTGGAACCCAAGTCACAACGGAGTGTGAGCTTGGAAGAGTGGAGTAGGGAAGGATTGCCCAAACCACTATAAATCTTGTCTTCTGCTTCCTTTTACTGCTTTATCTTAATTGCTCTCTATTTTCTTTCAAAAGGGGATTAATCTTTCAAGGGGTTAAGACTTTAATTTACCAAAGAATTTTTTAAAGAACCCAATTCACCCCTCCCCTCTTGGGTTTTGCCATCAACTCGGGACCAACACATTGGGCCTGCGGGCTATTGGCCTCACAGTGTGATATTGTCCGCTCTGACCTGGCAGCTTAGCCACACGACTTTAAAACGCGTCACACCATATTGAACTTGAGACCCACTTATAAACTACTAGGAACTTTCTCCCCTTTTCGATGTGGGATTCGGTTCTGGGCTATTACAAGCCCACCAGCTTCCGCCTGGTTCGTCCCCGAACCACAACCCAACTCTAGACTTCTGCCTGTAGCCCTGACTTTCACTGGTTCAACTCTCCGAACCACATATACTGGAGGGGGAGCCGCTCTGATACCATCTGTAACATACCGGTCCAGAAAAGTGATCCCGGGCCGTGTATTTAATGCATTCCCAAGATCAATCACACATTTATGACGAAATTAATTATTATAACTTCATAAAAATTTCATAATTCCACTTCCACTAGTCATGTTCCCATTATTACATTAAGGCACAAAGAAAAAGAAATTTTACAAGTCTATCATTCTCAATACATGCCTTTAAAATAAATAAATAGAAATAATTATTCTTGAAAATCTCCTGTAAATCCCAAAACGCTAGTGTCCCACTTGATTTGGTACACCTGTAAAAATAATGGGTTAGTCTCATCATGACTAGCAAGTAGAAAATTATTTGAAAATGGATAATAGCCCAAATAAAACTTAATTAAATGATAAAATAATCATTTAATTTATTATCTTAAAAATTTTTCCTCAAATGCAAAATCAAACCCTTCCGTTGAGTCCAGAAGCATCAAAAACATAGAAATAAACTATTTGAGCATTCAAATCGGAGTTCAAATGAATAAATCATAATAAAATAAAACGAACGGCCCATATTAAGCTACATCATCAGAGCCTTTACTGCAGGTGGCCCCCACCAGGACCTCTCTTGCTTATCACTTATTGCTGTAATGGTTTGGTCATTACGAATTTTTGGTGATGCCATTCGGAGTAACCAATGCTCCGGCCGCATTTATGGACCTTATGAATAGGGTATTTCGACATTTCTTAGACAGGTGTGTTGTGGTATTTATTGATGATATTTTAGTGTATTCCAAAGGAGAGGCAGAACATGTTGGTCATCTAAGAGAAATACTACAGACCCTAAGAGAACACAAGTTGTATGCCAAACTAAAGAAATGTGAGTTTTGGATGGACAGTGTGGCCTTCTTAGGTCATGTGGTTAGCAGTGATGGTGTATCAGTAGACTCAAAGAAAATAGAAGCTATAACCAATTGAGGTAGACCGACTACTGTAACTGAGGTTAGAAGTTTTCTTGGTATGGCAGGGTATTATCGAAAATTCGTGGAAAATTTCTCAAGCATTGCAGTACCACTCACCAGGTTAACTCACAAAAATACTAAATTTATTTGGTCAGATGCTTGTGAGAAAAGTTTCAAAGAATTGAAGAGTCGCTTAACTTCAGCGCCAATTTTAGTGTTGCCGATCACTGGCGAAAACTATGTGGTGTACAGTGATGCATCTAGAAAAGGTCTCGGTTGTGTACTTATGCAGCAAGGTAGGGTAATTGCCTATGCATCAAGGCAGTTAAGACCTTATGAACAAAATTACCCTACCCATGACCTGGAATTAGCTGCAGTGGTGTTTGCTTTAAAAATATGGCGGCACTACTTGTATGGTGAGAAAACCAAAATCTTTACAGACCATAAGAGCCTGAAATACATTTTCTCTCAAAAAGAGTTGAACCTCCGACAGAGAAGATGGTTAGAGTTACTAAAAGACTATGATATTAGTATTCAATATCACCCCGGCAAAGCAAATGTGGTAGCTGATGCTCTAAGTCGAAAATTTTGTACTGCAGTTTCGATTACTCAACAATTGCCTCTAATAAGATAAATTCAATCATTGCAGTTAGAGGTGATAACTCCACAAGAAATTCGAAGAATAAGTGCTTTACAAATTCCGTCAACACTGATCGATCGGATAAAGCAGGCTCAGAAACAAGATAAACTTATTCTTCGTGTTTTAGAAAAGTTAAAGAATGAAGATCCCTCAGATTTCGGTTGCAGTCCTGATGGCACACTACTTTTTCAAAGAAGGTTAGTTGTGCCCAGAGATGATAAGCTACGACGAGAAATTTTAGAGGAAGCCCATCAATCTAAATTTTCTGTGCACCCTGGTAGTACCAAGATGTACAAAGATTTGAGACAAAATTTCTGGTGGAAAAGGCTGTGTGTCGAGTGTGCCAAATTTGTGTCTCAGTGCTTAGTATGTCAGCAGGTCAAAGCTGAACGAAAAAGACAAGCCGGATTGTTGCAACATTTAGAAATACCAGAGTGGAAATGGGAGCATATTACCATGGACTTTGTGACGGCTCTCCCTAGGACGCAAGCTCGTTGTGATGCTGTATGGGTAGTGGTGGACAGACTTGTTGGGTCCCGAATTGATGGCAAAAACCCAAGAGGGGAGGGGTGAATTGGGTTCTTAAAAATTTACAACTTAAACAAAAACTTTACCCCGGATTAATCTAGTCCCCTTGAATGAAGAAACAGAATGGAAAGCAAAGTAATGTAGAGAGCAGAAATAAAAACAAGTAGACAAGAATTTTTATAGTGGTTCGGGCAACCTCCCTACTCCACTCTTCCAAGCTCACACACCTTGTGACTTGGGTTCCACTATTGTATTCTCTCAATACAATTAGAGCCTCTTGCTCTCTTCTAGATTCAAAGCTCTAGGGGGCATATAACACTTAGCACAAGTAGGTGATGAGTCACACTCCAATCACACACTACTTTGCTACCACTTGATCTTAGCTACGCAAGCTAAATCAAGTTCAACACAAACAAGTAAACAATAAAAGTAAACTACACTTTACAGGTGTGTAGAAACGATTTAGCGCAGGGAAGAACTTGTAGATGATGGCTTTGAAGTTTCTGAATGTAGCTATTGCAACTTGAAGTGTAGTTCTTCCTCTCTTGATTGCCTTGATCACTTTAATGCTCTTGTAGATAGGAGTTATGCTCATTTAATGTTTTCCAACTACTTCCCTCGTCCACCATGAATGCTATTTATAATTTTAGAGGGAATCCGAACGTTAGAAGGTAGGTGGCGCGCATTTAATGCGCCAACGTTCGAATTAATTCCGACCGTTGCGACCCAAGTCGCATGTGGAGTCGACTTCGGATGCGACTTCGCCCAAGTCGCAGATGGAGTCGACTTCGGGTGCGACTTCGCTTCTCCGTCGCAACTTCAAGTTCCAGTCAGGGTCGACTTGGGTTCTCGACTTGACCCAAGTCGCAGGTGGAGTCGACTTCGGGTTCGACTTCACCTCGACAGTTGGCTTCATGAACTTGAATAATTTTGAGATGCTTTATCTCATCATGCCTTTGCTTCTTTTGTGTTTTTCATGTCTTGAATCATTGAGTCTTGCTTTCATTAGC
Organism: Annona cherimola; assembly: GCA_030490835.1. Classification (NCBI taxonomy): domain Eukaryota; kingdom Viridiplantae; phylum Streptophyta; class Magnoliopsida; order Magnoliales; family Annonaceae; genus Annona; species Annona cherimola. The sequence goes on from CM059977.1 coordinate 69,957,445, forward strand.
TCCATGATTTGCAAGCCTTTGACTTGATAGACTTGATTTGATCTTGAATGCCTTGAAGCTTCCTCTCTTGGACTTGAGAGGCTTTGAGTTGATCTTGAAATCATTTAATCTTGAAACTGCATCTTTGATCTTTGAAAGAAGCTTGAATCAGTATCTTTGAATCTCCAAAACCTCAAGTCGCACTTCGGGGTCGACTTCGTTCGCGACTTCACCCAAGTCGCAACTGGAGTCGACTTCGCTTGCGACTTCGATATTCTGCTGCTCCGAAATTCAACTCTGGAAGAATTTGCACGACTGAAGTCGATATCGAGGTCGACTTCGTCTGCGACTTGGCTACCCAAGTCGCATGTGGAGTCGACTTGACCTGCGACTTCACTTGGTCTTCTTCCCATTTCAGCTCTGGACGTTCTGCAAGTTTGAAGTCGATCTTGGAGTCGACTTGGGGATCGACTTGGCCTTCCTAACTTGATTTTCTTCAAATGTATATTCCTTAAACATTTCACAAACTTGTTAGTAGCCAAGACTTTCTCAAATTGATTTGTTAATCATCAAAACATAGATTTAGCTAGTTTTCCTCATGTTTCCAACAATCTCCCCCTTTTTGATGATTGACAAAACCGATTTGAGTGGATACCTTTCATTTAAAAAATATGCTCATATTGCATTATGAAATCATGCAAACATTCAAAGCATTCATTTAAGCATATACATATCCTACTCTTCTCTCCTTAAATCTCTCTCCCCTTTAATCATAAAGACTTATACTCAAATCCTCTTCTTCTCCCCATTCTTAAATCTCTCTCCCCCTTTTTGTCAATATATCAAAAAGATTAGAGGGTATTCAAAGAGATTGGTGGGTTAGCTCCCCCTAAATGGGTGCTCCCCCTCAATTTATGCTTTAAGTTAGTTCAAGCAATCCCATGTCATTTCTAAGCTTATAAAATGCTTCTTTTGCTAGGGGCTTAGTGAATATATCTGCAACTTGATCCTCTGTTCTTACATATACCAAACATATGTCATGATTTTCTACATGTTCTCTAATGAAATGATGTCTAAGGTCTATATGTTTGGTCCTAGAATGCAAGACTGGATTCTTGGTTAGACATATGGCACTGGTATTGTCACATTTGATAGGTATATCTTTAAAATCCATGCCATAGTCCCTAAGTTGATGTTTCATCCAAAGTAATTGGGCACAACAGCTCCCGGCGGCAATATATTCGGCTTCCGCCGTAGATAGAGCAACACTAGTTTGTTTTCTTGAAAACCATGAAACCAACATGCTTCCAAGAAACTGACATGTTCCACTAGTGCTTTTTCTATCTACTTTGTAACCAGCAAAATCCGCATCCGAGTAGCCGATTAGATCAAAATTAGAGCCCTTTGGATACCATAGTCCTAAATTGGTAGTGTCTACTAGATATCTAAAGATTCTTTTCACAGCTACCAAGTGTGATTCTTTTGGGCATGATTGAAATCTAGAGCACATACACACACTAAACAAAATATCTGGCCTAGAAGCAGTTAAATACAATAAGGAACCTATCATGCTTCTATACAATTTTAAATCAACTACTTTGCCCTTCTCATCTTTGTCCATTTTGATTGTGGAGCTCATGGGCGTGTTTGCTCCTTTGCTGTTCTCCATGCCAAACTTCTTTAGCATTTCTTTGATATACTTGGACTGGTTAATGAAGATTCCTTCATTTAGTTGCTTGATTTGCAGTCCAAGGAAGAAGTTTAGCTCTCCCATCATGCTCATCTCAAACTCTTTCTGCATAAGCTCAGAAAATTCTTGGCAAAGAGTTTCATTAGTAGCACCAAAAATAATATCATCTACATAAATTTGAATGATTAATATATCCTTTCCATTGTACTTAATAAACAGAGTGGTGTCTACCTTTCCCTTTTGAAAGTTATGATCAATCAAAAACTTGCTTAGTCTATCATACCAAGCTCTTGGAGCTTGTTTTAATCCATATAATGCTTTGGTTAGCTTGTAAACATACTTTGATTGATCCTTTTCTTCAAATCCAGGTGGTTGCTCAACATACACCTCTTCATTTATATAACCATTCAGAAATGCACTTTTGACATCCATTTGAAACAATTTAAAGTTCATGTGAGATGCAAACGCTAGTAAGATGCGAATTGCCTCTAATCTAGCAACCGGGGCATAGGATTCTTCAAAATCTATTCCTTCTTCTTGTGAGTATCCTTTTGCCACAAGTCTAGCTTTGTTTCTCACTACAAGTCCACTTTCATCTAATTTGTTCCTAAAGACCCACTTGGTGCCAATAATGGTACAATCATTTGGTCTAGGAACAAGGTGCCAAACTTGATTTCTTTCAAATTGATTTAGCTCTTCTTGCATTGCTATAATCCAGTTTTCATCATCAAGAGCTTGATAAATATTAGAAGGTTCAATTTTGGATACAAAGGCATATTGTCCACAAATATTTTGCTTTGACCTTCTAGTTTTTACACCTTCATACACATTCCCTATAATTTGTTCAATTGGATGTGCATGTTTGAATTTTAAGTCAGATGGAGGTTTATAGGAGTCATTACCTTCACTTACCCTTTCCTCCAAGAATTCCTCTTGCTTTTCCATATGCAATTTTTCAAGATTGCTTGCTATGTCATCTGCATCACTTGAATCATCCTTTCTTTTAAAGCATGGGTTAGTTTCATCAAAAACAACATGTATGGATTCTTCTACAACTTGGTTTCGTTTATTGAAAACTCTATATGCTTTGCTATTTGATGAATAACCAAGGAATATTGCTTCATCACTTTTAGCATCAAGTTTTCCCAAGTTGGTTTTTCCATTGTTCAGAACATAACATGTGCATCCAAAAGTATGAAAATAAGATATGTTTGGTTTCTTTCCTTTCCATAGCTCATATGTGGTCTTTTTCAAGATTGCTCTAATGGTAACTCGATTCAATACATGACAAGCTGTACTTACAGCTTCACCCCAAAACTTCTTAGATAATTTGCTCTCATTTAGCATAGTTCTAGTCATCTCTTGTATAGTTCTATTTTTCCTCTCCACTACTCCATTTTGTTGTGGAGTCCTTGGTGCAGAAAATGTGTGATGAATTCCTTTTTCATTACATAATTCTATGAATCGTTTGTTCTCAAATTCACCACCATGGTCACTTCTTATAGTCATAATAGTACTTTGTTTTTCATTTTTCACCAAGTTTACAAACGTTGCAAACATAGAGAAGGCTTCATCTTTGCTAGCTAAAAGAATTATCCATGTGAATCTTGAAAAGTCATCAACAATTACAAATACATATTTCTTTCCACCAATGGTTAAAATGTCGGATGGCCCATATAGATCCATGTGTAGCAATTCAAGCGGCCTAGTGGTGGAAATCTCCTTTTTGGTAGAGAAAGGCATCTTTGGTTGTTTCTTTGAGGACAACTTGTTTCCTAGCTTTTTGATTTCCTTATATAATGAATCATAGGCAGTTTGTAGTTCTTCTAATTCAGCACATTTGAGGCAATTTTGAAAAGAAGAATAACTTGATTGAGAATAGCAAGGTTTGGAAGTTACCTCATCATTGCTTGTACATTTGGTTGAGGTGGATTGTTCTTCCAAAACTTCAGTCGTGTTTAAGCATAGCAAGTCCTCTTCTTGCTCGATTCGTGCCATGTAACATATTCTTGCACAGTTGGCTGCATCATTTTCGTCGGTTGAAGAGCTGCATGTTGATGAAGTCTCCTCGTTGACTAACATGCCTCTTCCTCTTGGCCTTTGGTATTTTCTTCTTTCATGACTCTCCTTTGGCCTTTCTTCTGGTATAGGACATTGAGCTTGCATATGTCCTACGCCCCCGCATCGGTAGCATTTTGTAACCTCCTTTTTCTTTTCTTTATGTGGTCTTTCTTTGAAGTCTTTGAGGTTCTTTTCTTTTCTCACAAATTTCCGGAATTTGCTAGTGAGAAGAGCAATGTCTTCATCATCGTTGTGAGATGAAGAGGTGGATCCATCTGAATTGTGAGTGGCCTTGAGTGCAATGGTTCTCTTCCCTTTGTGATTATCTTCGTTTCTTCTCCTAATTAGCTCATGTGACATTAATGAGCTAATAAGATCTTCTAGCTTCAAAGTGTTTAGGTCTTTGGCTTCTTCAATTGCCGTTATCTTTGGAGTCCATGAATCCGGTAGAGCTCTCAATATCTTCATAACCTGTTCGGATTCAGAAATAGCCTTTCCAAGACCTTTTAGAGCATTAGTAATCTTAGAAAATCTAGCAAACATTTCAGAAATATTTTCTGTGTCTAGCATTCTAAAACTTTCCAATTCTCCTATCAAGATATTTCTCCTAGTCCCTTGGACTTGAGAGGTTCCTTCATAAATGGATGTTAGAGTATCCCATATCTCCTTGGCGGTTAGGCAAGATGATACTCTATCATATTCCGAAGCCGTAAGAGCACAAAATAAAGAGTTCATAGCCTTAGCATTGCTCTTGACGGTTCTTACTTCCTCTTCGGTCCATTTGGAAGCTCTTTCATCTATAGGCAATGTTACACCATCTTGGATTGCTATCCAAGAGTCCATATCGGTAGCCATAATGAGTTGCTTCATACGAAGCTTCCAATAACCAAAGTTGTTCCCATCAAACAATGGTGGCCTAGTGAATGATTGGCCCTCAGCAAAAGCGGGAACGGGAATCGATTGGGATGCCATATTAATAGATCTCTTTGGTTTAACTCAAAGACCTGCTCTGATACCACTTGTTGGGTCCCGAATTGATGGCAAAAACCCAAGAGGGGAGGGGTGAATTGGGTTCTTAAAAATTTACAACTTAAACAAAAACTTTACCCCGGATTAATCTAGTCCCCTTGAATGAAGAAACAGAATGGAAAGCAAAGTAATGTAGAGAGCAGAAATAAAAACAAGTAGACAAGAATTTTTATAGTGGTTCGGGCAACCTCCCTACTCCACTCTTCCAAGCTCACACACCTTGTGACTTGGGTTCCACTATTGTATTCTCTCAATACAATTAGAGCCTCTTGCTCTCTTCTAGATTCAAAGCTCTAGGGGGCATATAACACTTAGCACAAGTAGGTGATGAGTCACACTCCAATCACACACTACTTTGCTACCACTTGATCTTAGCTACGCAAGCTAAATCAAGTTCAACACAAACAAGTAAACAATAAAAGTAAACTACACTTTACAGGTGTGTAGAAACGATTTAGCGCAGGGAAGAACTTGTAGATGATGGCTTTGAAGTTTCTGAATGTAGCTATTGCAACTTGAAGTGTAGTTCTTCCTCTCTTGATTGCCTTGATCACTTTAATGCTCTTGTAGATAGGAGTTATGCTCACTTAATGTTTTCCAACTACTTCCCTCGTCCACCATGAATGCTATTTATAATTTTGGAGGGAATCCGAACGTTAGAAGGTAGGTGGCGCGCATTTAATGCGCCAACGTTCGAATTAATTCCGACCGTTGCGACCCAAGTCGCATGTGGAGTCGACTTCGGATGCGACTTCGCCCAAGTCGCAGATGGAGTCGACTTCGGGTGCGACTTCGCTTCTCCGTCGCAACTTCAAGTTCCAGTCAGGGTCGACTTGGGTTCTCGACTTGACCCAAGTCGCAGGTGGAGTCGACTTCGGGTTCGACTTCACCTCGACAGTTGGCTTCATGAACTTGAATAATTTCGAGATGCTTTGTCTCATCATGCCTTTGCTTCTTTTGTGTTTTTCATGTCTTGAATCATTGAGTCTTGCTTTCATTAGCTCCATGATTTGCAAGCCTTTGACTTGATAGACTTGATTTGATCTTGAATGCCTTGAAGCTTCCTCTCTTGGACTTGAGAGGCTTTGAGTTGATCTTGAAATCATTTAATCTTGAAACTGCATCTTTGATCTTTGAAAGAAGCTTGAATCAGTATCTTTGAATCTCCAAAACCTCAAGTCGCACTTCGGGGTCGACTTCGTTCGCGACTTCACCCAAGTCGCAACTGGAGTCGACTTCGCTTGCGACTTCGATATTCTGCTGCTCCGAAATTCAACTCTGGAAGAATTTGCACGACTGAAGTCGATATCGAGGTCGACTTCGTCTGCGACTTGGCTACCCAAGTCGCATGTGAAGTCGACTTGACCTGCGACTTCACTTGGTCTTCTTCCCATTTCAGCTCTGGACGTTCTGCAAGTTTGAAGTCGATCTTGGAGTCGACTTGGGGATCGACTTGGCCTTCCTAACTTGATTTTCTTCAAATGTATATTCCTTAAACATTTCACAAACTTGTTAGTAGCCAAGACTTTCTCAAATTGATTTGTTAATCATCAAAACATAGATTTAGCTAGTTTTCCTCATGTTTCCAACAAGACTTACTAAATCTGCTCACTTCTTGCCCTATCGCATGACCTTTAGAATGGATCAAATGGCAGATCTGTACCTGCGGGAGATTGTTCGTTTACATGGTGTCCCTGTTTCTATTGTGTCAGACAAAGATCGACAGTTTATTTCTGATTTCTGGCAAAAATTACAAAAATGTATGGGAACAGAGTTGCGGTTAAGCACTGCATATCACCCGCAGACGGATGGTCAGTCTGAAAGAACTATTCAAATTTTAGAAAATTTATTGAGAGCTTGTGCCTTAGATTTTCCTGGTTCATGGGATGAGCATTTGTCTTTGGTTGAATTTCCCTATAACAATAGTTATCAAGCTAGTATTGGTATGACTCCGTTTGAAGCTCTGTATGGAAAAAGGTGTCGAATGCCTCTTTATTAGGAAGAAATTGGTACACGACAACTTTTAGCTCTAGCCTTGGTTCACCAAGCTGCTGATGTGGTTCGAATTATTAGACGACGATTAGAAGCAGCGCAAGATCGCCAAAAAAAGTATGCTGATGGCAGACGAAGAGACCTACAATTTACAGTAGGCGAGTTAGTCTTCTTAAAAGTCTCTCCCACTAAAGGTGTGACTCGTTTCGGAGTGAAAGGCAAATTATCTCCCCGATATATCGGACCTTTTGAGATATTGGAAGTTATAGGCGGTGTTGCCTATCGGCTAGCATTGCCTCCTTCACTAGCAAGTGTGCATAATGTCTTCCATATCTCACAGTTAAGAAAGTATGTAGCCGATTCGACGCATATTTTGTCGACCGAACAATATGAGATCGAGGAAGATTTAACTCATCCGGAACGTCCTGTTCGAATCTTGGATAGTCGCGAGAAGCAGTTAAAGAGGAGAACAATTCGGCATGTTCTAGTGCAATGGAGCAACCACGGTGAGCGGGAAGTAACGTGGGAGCTAGAGGACGATATTCGTAGAATCTGCCCCGAATTATTCCAAAATCTATCATGACTATTACAAGTTTCGAGGACGAAACTTTATAAGGTGGAGAAAATGTAAAATATTGAAAATAATAATAATAATAATTAATTTTTACATTTTTGCCTCTCCAGACATGTGGACCCCACAGGATAAGATAGGATGAGATAAGAACTCTCCCAGATAGGGTGGTTAAGATAGAATTTAATTTTTGAAACAAATCTTATCTTCACGGGATAAGATATGATGAGATAAGAATTATCATAGATAAGATTTGTTAAGATAAAATCTAATTTTAAAATAAATTTTATCTTATTCCTATCTTCCTATCCCTTAGAACCTACGAGACTTCTATAAATTGGGGTGGGGACTTGATAGATGGGGATGATCGTAAGAAGGTTTGGGAGGTAAAGTGGCGGAAGGAGAAAATTTATTTTCTTCAAAGGCAAGTGAGATTTTATGTGAAAATTGATTTTAGTTCAATGTTGTAATTATTTTTTTTATCGTTATGTATAAATCATGTTATCATTTTTATGCTATGCTTGACATATTTAAATTTTATCATTCTAAGTTTTTAAGATGTAAAATTATGTAAATATAATATGCAACATATATATGAATAATGAATTATATATATATTAATTGTATGAGTTAATTACAGCATATAAAGGATATCTATATGCGTAAGGAAAATTATATAAGGCAGGGAGAAATTTTCGTCCAAAAGAAAAATTAGGCCGGAAGCTAATTGCGGCAGAATCGCCGAAAGATATTTGCGGCAGAAATAGAATTGTGTCAGGAAAGCAATTCGTCCAGGGGATTTAATTCCTGATTTGCAACGAATTTTTTTTCGTTGCTTTTGACATTTTAATTCATTTAATATATTTTTGGTACTCTTGATATCCAGGTATTTTTAAAAATTGAGGTGTAAACCATTACAGCAATAAGTGATAAGCAAGAGAGGTCCTGGTGGGGGCCACCTGCAGTAAAGGCTCTGATGATGTAGCTTAATATGGGCCGTTAATTTTATTTTATTATGATTTATTCATTTGAACTCCGATTTGAATGCTCAAATAGTCTATTTCTATATTTTTGATGCTTCTGGACTCAACGGAAGGGTTTGATTTTGCATTTGAGGCAAAAATTTTAAGATATTAAATTAAATGATTATTTTATCATTTAATTAAGTTTTATTTGGGCTATTATCCATTTTCAAATAATTTTCTACTTGCTAGTCCTGATGAGACTAACCCATTATTTTTACAGGTATACCAAACCAAGTGGGACACTAGCGTTTTGGGATTTACAGGAGATTTTCTAGAATAATTATTTCTATTTATTTATTTTAAAGGCATGTATTGAGAATGATAGACTTGTAAAATTTCTTTTTCTTTGTGCCTTGATGTAATAATGGGAACATGACTAGTGGAAGTGGAATTATGAAATTTTTATGAAGTTATAATAATTAATTTCGCCATAAATGTGTGATTGATCTTGGGAATGCATTAAATACACGGCCCGGGATCACTTTTCTGGACCGGCATGTTCACTAATGGATGGAGAAAGGATATGGAGGAAGGAAGAAGGATTGTCGAATATGGGTGAGCAAGGGTAAGGGAGATGAGAAGACAAATCGGAGAGTATAAATGAGAAAGGGATGAACCAAGGACGACTGGCGACGAGCTGAGGGTGACCAGCAAAGACAGAGAAGAAACGGGAGGAAAAATGAGGAAGGCGCAATTGGCTAGGGTTGTACGTAGGGGTGAAACTTGGTACCCGGGTCGGTCCGAACCCACCCGACCCGACCCGGTACCAAAACCAAAAATGGGTTTTATTTTTAAGATTTTTTCCAAAATAGACTCGGTTTCAACCCGACCCGTAGAAACCCGAAACTAAAACTGGGTTCGCACTAACCCGGTACCAAAACCCGACCCGGTCCGAACCCGGTGTAATTTATATAATTTTTTTATAAATTATACATTTTTTTGTAATATTAATATATAGGTGGTTAATTGATTTAATATATATTAGTCAAATGGTTTAATTTAAGTGATTAATTGATTTAAATTGTTTAAATTAATGAATAACTATGATTTAATGATTTATAACATATAGTTAATATGGATATTTAAAAAAAATTAAAAAAATATATGAGGGGTAGCCGCACGTGTAAGAACTTGACATTCGAAATACAAATGAAAATCAAGGGAGAAATTGCTTGGAAGTCTTCGAATAGTTTTTTAATTTTTTTGGAAACTTTGGAGACATGAACTCATTTGAATTTTGAATTTATTTAAAAGTGGATGTAAACTTATTTAAACTTGAGATTTGTTTATTCGTCATTTTAAATTTGGATTGCACTTAAATTAGATTGGAATGTTGAACCATTATGCTTAGTGTATTTAGATTTAGTTGCTTTGAATAACCGTTATGTGGATTATGTTTGAATTTGAGTTGACATGATAAATCTATTTCATATTATACTTTGTGTTAGTATGAGAAATCTGTTAGTTTGAATTTAGATTGTAGTATAAATTTGATTCATATTTTAAGTTTATTGGTATGACAAGTGGTCAATTTCTATTTTAACGCTTTGTATGATAAATATTCAGTTTGAATTCAATTTCAACAATTTGTATGATAATGTTTAGTTTCAACTACAATAGTTGGTATGATATGTTTATTTTTTATTTGCTACACTTGAATCATTTCCATTAGCTATTTGCTACACTTGACTTCATAAACACAGGTATGTATATTCCAATAATTTTCTTTTAGATTACAATTAAATTAGAAAAAAATAGTTTATTGGTAACCCGAATTCTAACCCGAAACCAAACCAAAACCAATGCGAACCCGGTTTGAACCCGGTCCGAACCCGGATTAAATTCTTAGGGTTTGGGTTTGGGTTTACTCTAACCCGGTTGGCTTAGGGTTTGGGTTCACTTCAACCCGGTATAACCCGACCCGAGTTGCACCCCTAGTTGTACGTTGCTGTAGGAATGAGGGCTACGAAGTAAAAAATAGCAGAGCGTGTGGTGTGGATTTTAGGGGGAAAGGAAAAATGAAAATAGAGCACGGAAGCTTCCGAATGCTAAGGTATACATTTATCTAAACAAGTATATATTTAGAATGAAATAATTAAGTAATTATTATAGTACCTATATCACAATTAGTTTAAATATAATTGTTGAGCATGATTTATTCATTTTCTAATATAAATGTTCTTATTAATATTTATGGTTGACTTGGAAAAAAAGAAATGATCATATTATTGAGGATATTATAAAATTTATGAGAATTTTATTGCAAAAATAAAATATTTTTAAAATTTTTGGGAAAATATTAATGGAAGTGAAAATTTCGTTTGTTTATTTATGGTTAAATCCAAATACATATTTATCATAAAAGGTCATAAAGTAAGGGTAATACTTAATATCAATCACAAGGATACTGTAAAATCCTTTAAAAATTTTTATATTATAACTAGCGGGGGATTAGTTTATAATTTTATTAAAACTGGGGGTTGTTTTAGAAAAAAACGTTTTGGCTACCTTAAGCTAAGCTCAGCCAAATAAAAAAAAGGAAAACGAAAAGACCGAATGAAAGAAGTAAGCCAAGTCAGAGGCTAAAAAAAAAAAAAGAGGGCGAACCTAAGTAGGGAAGAGAGAGAGATGATTCTAGGGCCCAATGGATTTGGATTTTTTTGGTGGATTTGGAAAAGCGGGTAGAAGTTAAAGTAAGCAAATCTTTTACAAATTTTATTTCTTTATCTTATTTACTGCATTATGTAGGATATATTATGATGGTATGAAAAGCATTTAGCTTGAAAGTGAGATATTAGGGTTGGAAATTCTAAACCCAAACATAGCAAAGACATAAAATATTTCCATGAAGATGAAATATGAGCATAAAACATAGATGAATAATTTTATAATGCTATTTTATTACGAATGACAATAATGATGTTAGAAAATTTGAGATAATATGAAAGATGGGTGTCTCTGCATAGGTATCTAGAACTTTATAATTTTGAAAATGAGAGTATTTGAGAATGGAACTAAGTAAATAAATTTTAGAATATTATTTAAAGATATTATTATTATTTTGAATGTAGATTAAAAGTAAAAAGTGACATTGGGAGTTTATAGAGCACAAGTTGGAGATTTGAAAATTTGTATAGAAGGTAAGTAGAAATTTTTTCACTTTTATTTGGATGCTAATAGATTTTTATTTATTACGAGCATGGATGTTTCCTAATGGTTTGGATGTTTTACTCGACATTTTATTTAAAAATTTCTTTTTTCAAAATATATGTCTTCATGGCTTTAATTATTTAATTGAGTTGAGTTGATTGAATAATTATTATGGGTTAACCATGGCTTATGGAATTTCTTATTAATTCAATTGTTTAAATGCAATAATTAATCATGAGGGCATGACCAAGGCATGATGTATGAGTTCATTATTGTATGTTTAGCGTGGCATGGGCATGATGATTTTGTGGGCGAGCAGGAGAATGAGATGAGTTAGGTATACTGTGGTATAACCATGTAAGATGTTGATAGTTATTAGTCCACCGGGTGAGCTAGGGTGACTTGGATGATGATGGATGATGATGATTTAGATGGATGTTTGCATTGCATGAGCATTTGGAGCATGACTTCTTGCATGAACATATGAATTTTTTAGATTTTGATGTTTGAGTTATTTTATGAAAGCGATATTTGTTTGGTTTAATATTTAAATTTTACCGTTATCCTACTTACTTAGTTGGCCCGGACTCACGTTTTATTATATTGATGTTTTTAGATGGCATGAATGAGATGGGAGCCCAACATGGATTTGGTGCTCAAACGGGGATAAGGAGGGATCCTAGTTTATCGAGTTAAAAATATATTCTTGCCTTTAAATTAATAGCAAAACTCAGTTTAGTATTTTATTGATGCGGAGATGAAGAGAGTATTGAAAACTTCATCCATAAAACTTCTTTTTATCACGGAATTGATGTATGGGAGATGATGATGATTTGGATGAGATTTAGAATAATTTATTCTGTTGAGCTTTCGTATGTTTCTATTAGGAAACAAGATGGTATGATGTCGGAATGCTTGTACAGGGTAATTCTATCTAACCCCTCAGCCTCATGGTTCTGAGGAGATGGTGCTGTATTTTCTAGTGAAATATGACAACCATTGGTCAAGAGTAGAAATTAGTAGTTAGGGTGTTACAAAAATGGTATTAGAGCATGGTTGAGAATGGCTAGATGGAATCACAATAATTAAAACTATCCAAGAGGATCGTGATAAGCTATATAGAAGGAATTGGAATAACTACACGAATGATGAGTCGATTAACTGGGTTATTGAGTTAGATGTGTTTTTGTTTAGATGATGGAATTAGAGACCCTTATGAGATACAAATTGAGCTTTATTAAATGGTATGAGTTGTTATCATTAACTGTAAATTTTTTTTGCTATTTCATTATTAATCTAGATGTTTTCTTTGATGTAAAGTGTGATGGCCCCAAGACCTAGGGGAAATGTGGATAAAGGGAAGAACCCTATGACGGAAGAACCTACAAGATACAGTGCACAAACCGAGAGATGGGGCTCGTTATAAATGAGTCTAAATAGGTGGAAATTCTGAGACCAGAGATGTTAGTGGGAACTAATAAGAGAAGTGGATCACCAAGGAGAGTCAACACAAAGCAGCAGCAAGCTAATGCAGGGCAATGCCCTAAGATTGGAGGGCAAGGGCTGGAGATGGGAGGGCTGAGTCCAGGTGATGTAGCAGGGCCAAGTAGCAGCATTCCTGCAAGAGGAAGTACTTCTTAAGAGTAATTTCAGCAATAGCCAGAGGATCGATTGGAGGAGCAACTAAGCATGGTTATTCATTTTTTCATGGAGGCGATGCATCAAGAAATTCATCATGTTGTGGATTTGAGGCTACTAGTAGATAGAGGGACATCATGAAAAGGACAAATGGGAGGACAAGTAGCATATCGAACTCAGAATCCACATGATATAGAGGCAGAGTTAGTCGTACAACCTAAAGTACAACCACAATTGAAGGAGGAAATACGGAAGGAGAGGGCAGAGATGAAAACATTTCAAGTTATGAATCCTCCAATCTTCAAAGAAGAAAAAGATTTTCAGGTGGTGATTGACTGGATGATTCAAATGGAAAAGATATTTAAATATTTGAATCATTTAGAGACTGGAAAGGTTGGGTATGGCACATTTGCTATGGAGGGAGATGTAGATAAATGTTGGAACAGTGAGAAGTTGTTACACCTAACAATGGAGCAGACCTAACATGGGAGGAATTCTGAGCTATATTTTATCACCAGTTCCTACTAATGGGCGAGAAAGAGAGTACGACTACAAAGTTTGCATCATTGGAGCAAAGAAAAATGATAATGATAGAGTATGACACTAAATATCATGCTCTATCACGTTTTGTGACATGAACATAGATGGATTTAGAGGAGACGACATGTGAGTTCGAAGATGGGCTAAAGCCATCCATCAGGGCAAAGCTTTCAGCTTTCAACCTAACTAACTATACCAAGATTTTAGAGCATGCTTTGTGCATCAAGCGGAACAAGATGGATTGGGCTCGACGACAAGAAAAGAAGAGGAAGGCGGAGCCCAGCAAGAAAGGAGTATTTGTAGGCCATAATCAAAGGCAGAAAACTGAGAATTAGGTAGGATAGTTGATAAGTCTAAAAATTTTCATTTAATTCCATGTTAAATTCGCACAATTAAATATTAAAACGTTAATTAAATGCATGTATTAAGTGGAATTGTATGAAAATCATATTTTTCGTAAAATCTTTAATTTTGTTATAAAGAGGGTCATTTTGTAACATTCTTAAAAATATAAATTTCCTAGAAAATTTTAACGTTAAAATATGTATCAGCATATTAATTGGAAAATCATAACTATAATTATATGTAAAAATATGGGGAATAAAGTAGACTATCATATTTAGATGAATTAAAATTAGGATGACAATACCAAAATGATTTACAAATTAATAGTTAGATTCGTATTTAAATACGTCGCAGGGGCACCAAATTTTCGTGCGCCACCGGAGCACCTGTTATGGTGCTCCACCATGCCCAAATCGTGGCAACCATGGCGTCCCGGTCGAACAAGAAACCAGCAGCAATTTCGCCGGCCCGAAATCCAAGCAACATCAATGGCAATGGAAAGCAGCCATCATCCATTAGAAATTCAGTTGCCGGCCATGAACTGCAGCACTTCCTCTTCGCCGGCAGTGATGAAACCCACCAGGCCGGAAAATTCCACGATCCATCTTCCCCACAGCGGCAGAACCGGCAACAAGAGAATGGGCAGCCATTAAAGCACCATCTCTTTCAGCCATTGAGCCCGTCTTCCATCCTCTCGAAATCCAAGCTGCATTTTCGAACCATGCTTCTACCTGCTGCTGTCGCCTAAAAGCTCCCCCAATTCCATTTTCTAATTTCTAGCTACAACAATCTGCAATCGTCCAGCTCCGGCCTACATCTTCCCCAATCGGCAGCCATGGAAAACCCATCCAGCAGCGGCAGCCATCTTCTCCATCCCGATCTACGGCACCAGCAAGCAACTGCAAACAGGTGACCGAATAGCATCCCATCTGCCCAAAATCCATCCTCGCCCAAACAACGAAATCCCATCCCTGAACCAGAAAATCCGGTCATCCTCAAATCCAACAGCTTCTCCTTCTCAATCACAGCCACCAATGATCGGCCAATAAAACTCTAGCGACCGTCTCAAATCAGCGCTCCTGCCCCATCTCCTCTGATTTCGATCAAGCATTAAGCCCCAATTGATTTTATGAAGCAGCAGCTGCCCATCTTCTCCAGTCACGGCAAACCAACAAGCCTCCATTACAGAAGACGACGCCATCTCTGCAAAAACGGCAACCACGATAAACCCATCTGTGCAAGTTTTTCAATCGCCCAAGCTCCATTAAAGCATCCTCCTGCAAAAAAATTCCAAAGCAGCTGCCCCTAAAAATCCAACTTGGGCACCCACCGAAATCACCTGCACTCCATCTTCCCCAAATTGTGGCAGCCTCAATTCCATTTTTTTTCCAAACACCAAGCCACGATTCGGCACTGTCTTCTCCAAGCCGTGGCAGCAGAACCGAACAGTCCCAAATCGACGAGAGCTCGGCACCGGCGTATTCCAACAACCAAGAAATCCAAGGCTCTAATCGGCAATTGAAAACTGCTCCAAATTGGAAATCCCAAATAGCAGCACGTCACCGGCGGCAGAAAATGTCCGGCAACCTCTGTTCAGCACCAAATTCGGCGACACACCCACTAGAATTAATGGAAGTCAATGGAATGTTGGGGTTGGATTTATTAATCGAAAGCTGAAGAAGAAGCTGAGCATATTTTCAAAGATGACCGTAGACTGCTGCTGAAGATGAAGCTGCCGCAACAAGAGACTCGATGTACGAGCAGGCTGAATTTATTGAGATGGAAAATGCCACTGAATTCTCTTCCCGCATTCAGAAACTAGCAAACCGAGATGCTGCAGCCGATCGTAATCTTGTAAGTTCAGGATTTTGGATGAGTTGACATGGAGTCTTGCAAGAGAAGGCAGCCAAAGCAGGTGACGGGATGGAATCCCACATCGATTTTTCAAACGGAAAGAGGGCCCTCCCTCAACTATAAAATGAGGTCTCTCATCCCAAGGCAACACACCCCATACCCCACATACCCCTTGGGTGGGACCCATTTGGTGGGACCCGTAGTGAGAAGGTGGGGCCAAGCAATAAAAGTTTCCATTACGTGGAGATTCGCTGTTTACGGGTGATGTAAATTTTATTTTCTGCTTTATAGTTGGTAGTAATTTGTAGTTGTTAAATTTTAATTTGTAGTTTTAATTTTTAAATTAGATTTACTGCTTTATTTTCTGCTTTGTAATTGTTAGATTAAATTTAATATAATTCTCTTTCCTGCTTTAATAGTTAAATTTCATAGCTTTTATTGCTTTCTTAGAATAGTTTTAATTGCGTTGTTAATTAGTTAATTTCTTTTAGCTTCTTGCCTCTATTTCTTTTATGCTCAAATCTTTTCTTTTCTTTCTTTCTCTTTCTAATTTCTTTCATTTTCTCTCTCTAATTTCTTCTATTTTCTTTTCTTCTCTCTCTCCTCTCTCCTATTCTTCTAATCTCTCTCTCTCTCTCTCTTTTCTCTTATTCTTCTAATTTCTTTTCTCTCTCTCTAATTTCCTCTATTTCTTTTCTCTCTCTAACTTCTCTCTCCCTCTTCTCTTTCTCTCTTCTCTCTTTCTCTCTCTTCTTTTCTCTCTTCTCTCTTTCTCTCTCTTCTCTCTTCTCTCTTTCTCTCTCTCTCTCTTCTCTCTTCTCTCTTTCTCTTTCTCTCTCTTCTCTACACCCTTTCTTTCTCTTAAAAATAATTCAAAACTACATCGCCTCTCTGTGGATTCGACCCGACTCACCATTATTCTACACTATCACTCGTATAGTGGTAGCTTTAATGTGTTTCGGTTAATTTTAATTAAACTGATGATCACAGTGCTCTTAACGACAAACACTTGGTTCGCATCAAGTTTTTGGCGCCGTTGCCGGGGAGGCGTATTGAGGTTTGAATTGTTTTATTAGTTGCTTTAAATTTCTTTTACTTGCTTTCAATAGTATAATCTTTACTGCTTTATTTACCTGCTTTCTTTACTTATTGCACTTGAACTTTGGATTACCAATTTCGATTCTTTTTTTAAAAAAAAAAAAAAAAAACTAAAATTAAAGAATGGACATGAACTTTATTGATCAGCGGTTAGGTAAGTTAGAAGAATTAAACCAAAAGATTAATGATATACTTGCCTATCAAAACTCAAACCGTTCATTCTTAAATACATCATTTCCTTTTCAAACAACGCATTCTAATGAGACTCAATTTTTACCATATCAAGAACAAGTGCAAAATTTTCATAAGTTCCATACACCTAATTACAATTCATTTTCACATACACATAACTCAGAATGGATGAGTTGTCCTAATACTTCTTGGACAAACCAACAAATGCAACCTTACCCTCCATATCTACAAACCCAGTGGCCACCTGAGCAAAGTCAATTTTCAAATTATCAATATCAATCTAATCATTATGAAAATACATATGGGCCATCTGCATATCCTGAAGAAAATTTTTCATCACCTCAACCTATTAACCAATCTTTTCATCAAACATATAATTATGATGAGAGATTTGAAAAAATGCAAAATATTATTCTCAATGGCTTTCAAAACATAGCAAATAGATTTGCAGAGTGCGTAAATCGAGTTGAACATTATAAAAATATGTATTTGCAAGACTGCTGCCCACAAGAGGACTTTTCAAATTTTTCATTAGAGCAAGAAGATTATCAACAACCTCCTCACTTAGATGACGTAGAGGGAGGATTCGAAAGATTAGATCAACAATTCCTTTCCGACCAACAGTTATTTTCTAAGACAACAGATCATACTGACCAAATTGATAATCTTGTTGATCATTCGAATTTTCAAATTCAATTAGATTCAATACCATTGGAAAGTCCATATTTTCAAAACGACTTAGCATTTCCAAATGCTTTAGAAGCTGAATCCCTTAACGAACAAATGCTAAGTCAAAAGAAAGATAATTTGAAAATAAATGATGAATATATTGTAGAAACATTATGTGGAGAGGAATCTAATGAATCAACTACTACTCCAATAAATCATTTCGATTATCAAACTCAATCAGATCAATTACTATCAGAAAATCTATTGTCTGAAAATTTGGTAATAATTACAACATTATGTAGTGATGGTTTCTCAGATCGTAAACTCAATGAGAATTCCTCTCTTCATAATCAAGAAAATATTATAGAAAATAATGAAAAATTAATTAATGATAAATTTGAAGAAGATAAAAATCAAGAAAATATTGAGGAGATTGATAATAGGTTTCAAATGAATGATATAGATCATAACCAAATTAATGATGAGGTGAGAAATAAAGAGTTTATTGAGGATAAGTTGGGGGGAGATGAAAATGAAATTATTGATGAAAATTTTAAGAAGTACATACCTGCTATTTCAAGTACTTTTAAAGATGAGCTCATTAGCATAGATGAATTAATGAAAAAGGAAGAGATGATGCAAATATTTAAACAGGTTCAAGTTAAAATTTCGCTCTTTGATGTTATTCAATATATTCCAAATTATAGTCAATTTCTTAAAGAGCTATGTAGTCAAACAGAATCCTGTTTAACCCAAAATAAAATCATGCTCTCATCAGGTAACAGTTCAATAAATAATTTAGATCAAATTGAAGAATGTTACATATTGGACATCATTGATAACTCATTAATCTTTACAAATCTTGAGCATGAATATATGAAAATGATAAATAATCTACATAGTGTTAAAAATTTTTACAGAGCAGGAATTGGATGATATGAATTGTCATGTCTGGCTGAAGACGTAAAACTTAGCGCTGGTTGGGAGGCAACCCAACATGTATATATCTCTTTTCCGTTGGTTTTCTTTTCATTTTTTTTAGGTAAAAGCTGCGGCAATTTCAACAGATCATTGCACCCCAGGTTGTCTCTTTCCCTGCTATCTTATTTTCATGAATTTATATATTTTGTGCAACATAGCAATATTTAAGTTGGGGGGTCTGGTTTGTTTAACTTAAAATATATATATATATATATATATATATATATAAATCAAAGTGCATTTGCTGTGTTTGAGAGTAAGTGAAGAAGCAAATTGGAATTAGTCATATTTGTAAAAATATTTTCATGGTGTTTTTAAAATTTTATTAGCACTGAACACACTTACACACCAATGAATGTTGCGGGCATCATGATAATAAATTTTTCTCTCTCATCCAAACAAGTAACAGTTAATATCATTGCAATTGATAGCTGTTAGTTATAAAAAAAAAAATCCCTAAATACCCTGAAATACGGTGAGGGGAGAATATAAAAAAAAATTAATAATAAAAAAAAAAAATTTATAAATCCCCAGATACCCTGAAATATGGTGAGGGGAGAGAAAAAAAAAAAGAGAAGAAAAAAAAAAAGAAGAAGAAGAAAAAGAAAAAGAAAAAGTAAATCCCTAGATACCCTGAAATATGGTGAGGGGAGAGAAAAAAAAAAAAAAAAAAAAGAAAAAAAAGAAGAAAAAGAAAAAGAAAATCCCTAGATATCCTGAAATATGGTGAGGGGAAGAAAAAAAAATGTTGAAGATAAAAAAAAAAAAAAAAATTTAACTGTCATTATCATAATTTTGATATGACTGTTGCTTAGCTTGGATGAGCTGAAAATAATTTATTTAATGCCCATTTGTTCATTAGTACACATACACACGTGTTATAATCTTTTATATGCATCATGAAAAATATTTTACACATATACACTACAGAAATTTACTTCTAAAGCTTACTATCATTAATAGCAGTGCACTTAGATTTTTGTAAAAAAAAAAAAAAGAAAAAAAAAAAAGAAAAAAAAGAAAAAAAATATATTATATTAAACTATTTCCATTGCTAAGGGGCTAGCAATGTTTAAGTTGGGGGGTGTGATAAGTCTAAAAATTTTCATTTAATTCCATGTTAAATTCGCACAATTAAATATTAAAACGTTAATTAAATGCATGTATTAAGTGGAATTGTATGAAAATCATATTTTTCGTAAAATCTTTAATTTTGTTATAAAGAGGGTCATTTTGTAACATTCTTAAAAATATAAATTTCCTAGAAAATTTTAACGTTAAAATATGTATCAGCATATTAATTGGAAAATCATAACTATAATTATATGTAAAAATATGGGGAATAAAGTAGACTATCATATTTAGATGAATTAAAATTAGGATGACAATACCAAAATGATTTACAAATTAATAGTTAGATTCGTATTTAAATACGTCGCAGGGGCACCAAATTTTCGTGCGCCACCGGAGCACCTGTTATGGTGCTCCACCATGCCCAAATCGTGGCAACCATGGCGTCCCGGTCGAACAAGAAACCAGCAGCAATTTCGCCGGCCCGAAATCCAAGCAACATCAATGGCAATGGAAAGCAGCCATCATCCATTAGAAATTCAGTTGCCGGCCATGAACTGCAGCACTTCCTCTTCGCCGGCAGTGATGAAACCCACCAGGCCGGAAAATTCCACGATCCATCTTCCCCACAGCGGCAGAACCGGCAACAAGAGAATGGGCAGCCATTAAAGCACCATCTCTTTCAGCCATTGAGCCCGTCTTCCATCCTCTCGAAATCCAAGCTGCATTTTCGAACCATGCTTCTACCTGCTGCTGTCGCCTAAAAGCTCCCCCAATTCCATTTTCTAATTTCTAGCTACAACAATCTGCAATCGTCCAGCTCCGGCCTACATCTTCCCCAATCGGCAGCCATGGAAAACCCATCCAGCAGCGGCAGCCATCTTCTCCATCCCGATCTACGGCACCAGCAAGCAACTGCAAACAGGTGACCGAATAGCATCCCATCTGCCCAAAATCCATCCTCGCCCAAACAACGAAATCCCATCCCTGAACCAGAAAATCCGGTCATCCTCAAATCCAACAGCTTCTCCTTCTCAATCACAGCCACCAATGATCGGCCAATAAAACTCTAGCGACCGTCTCAAATCAGCGCTCCTGCCCCATCTCCTCTGATTTCGATCAAGCATTAAGCCCCAATTGATTTTATGAAGCAGCAGCTGCCCATCTTCTCCAGTCACGGCAAACCAACAAGCCTCCATTACAGAAGACGACGCCATCTCTGCAAATACCGGCAACCACGATAAACCAATCTGTGCAAGTTTTTCAATCGCCCAAGCTCCATTAAAGCATCCTCCTGCAAAAAAATTCCAAAGCAGCTGCCCCTAAAAATCCAACTTGGGCACCCACCGAAATCACCTGCACTCCATCTTCCCCAAATTGTGGCAGCCTCAATTCCATTTTTTTTCCAAACACCAAGCCACGATTCGGCACCGTCTTCTCCAAGCCGTGGCAGCAGAACCGAACAGCCCCAAATCGACGAGAGCTCGGCACCGGCGTATTCCAACAACCAAGAAATCCAAGGCTCTAATCGGCAATTGAAAACTGCTCCAAATTGGAAATCCCAAATAGCAGCACGTCACCGGCGGCAGAAAATGTCCGGCAACCTCTGTTCAGCACCAAATTCGGCGACACACCCACTAGAATTAATGGAAGTCAATGGAATGTTGGGGTTGGATTTATTAATCAAAAGCTGAAGAAGAAGCTGAGCATATTTTCAAAGATGACCGTAGACTGCTGCTGAAGATGAAGCTGCCGCAACAAGAGACTCGATGTACGAGCAGGCTGAATTTATTGAGATGGAAAATGCCACTGAATTCTCTTCCCGCATTCAGAAACTAGCAAACCGAGATGCTGCAGCCGATCGTAATCTTGTAAGTTCAGGATTTTGGATGAGTTGACATGGAGTCTTGCAAGAGAAGGCAGCCAAAGCAGGTGACGGGATGGAATCCCACATCGATTTTTCAAACGGAAAGAGGGCCCTCCCTCAACTATAAAATGAGGTCTCTCATCCCAAGGCAACACACCCCATACCCCACATACCCCTTGGGTGGGACCCATTTGGTGGGACCCGTAGCAAGTGGGTGGGCCATTTTGTGGGACCCGTAGTGAGAAGGTGGGGCCGAGCAATAAAAGTTTCCATTACGTGGAGATTCGCTGTTTACGGGTGATGTAAATTTTATTTTCTGCTTTATAGTTGGTAGTAATTTGTAGTTGTTAAATTTTAATTTGTAGTTTTAATTTTTAAATTAGATTTACTGCTTTATTTTCTGCTTTGTAATTGTTAGATTAAATTTAATATAATTCTCTTTCCTGCTTTAATAGTTAAATTTCATAGCTTTTATTGCTTTCTTAGAATAGTTTTAATTGCGTTGTTAATTAGTTAATTTCTTTTAGCTTCTTGCCTCTATTTCTTTTATGCTCAAATCTTTTCTTTTCTTTCTTTCTCTTTCTAATTTCTTTCATTTTCTCTCTCTAATTTCTTCTATTTTCTTTTCTTCTCTCTCTCCTCTCTCCTATTCTTCTAATCTCTCTCTCTTTTCTCTTATTCTTCTAATTTCTTTTCTCTCTCTCTAATTTCCTCTATTTCTTTTCTCTCTCTAACTTCTCTCTCCCTCTTCTCTTTCTCTCTTCTCTCTTTCTCTCTCTTCTTTTCTCTCTTCTCTCTTTCTCTCTCTTCTCTCTTCTCTCTTTCTCTCTCTCTCTCTTCTCTCTTCTCTCTTTCTCTTTCTCTCTCTTCTCTACACCCTTTCTTTCTCTTAAAAATAATTCAAAACTACATCGCCTCTCTGTGGATTCGACCCGACTCACCATTATTCTACACTATCACTCGTATAGTGGTAGCTTTAATGTGTTTCGGTTAATTTTAATTAAACTGATGATCACAGTGCTCTTAACGACAAGCACTTGGTTCGCATCAAGTTTTTGAGTTCAGCCACAACCTCGACAGGGCAATGGCCAGATTGCATGATATGCAGCAAACATCACTTGGGAGAGTGCAAGATAGGGTAGAATGTATGCTTTGGTTGTGGAGAAAAAGGTCATGTGAAGAGGGATTTCCACAATGTTGATGTTATATGTTTTAACCGTGGACAATGAGGTCATCATCATAATAGATGCCCACAACAACAAATTAGAGAGTTTAGATCGGCACATGTACAAGTCAGAGGTCAGCCACAATCACAACAGTAACTAATTATGTGAGCACCTGCACCTGGCCGAGGAGGAATAAGAGGTCATTATTAGCCATATCGTCAGTATCAGCCACCCCCATGAGTTGAGCAAAAGTCGCAGGTAGCAGTAATGATACAAGTAACTATAACAGGAGAGGTAAAGACTACTAACATTATGGTTATAGGTGATTTCTAAGTCTGTTGTCTTTTAGCTAATGTATTGTTTGACCCAGGTGCTACTCATTCCTTTGTGTCTTTGAACTTTGCATTGAAAGCTCAGTTGAGTAGAGTGGCTATGAATGTAACAATGAAAGTGTCTACCCCACTTAGAGCAATATGTATGGCCTCTGACATTTATCATGATTGTTGGATTATGATTGAGGGTAGAAAGTTTGATTTGGACTTAGTTATGTTAGAGACTTCTGGCATAGATGTCATTTTGGACATGGATTCACTAGCGAGATAGAGAGTTGTGCTATATTGTGAGGAAAAAAAAGGTTGTAATTATACCTAGAGATGAATTATCCTATACATATATTGAAAAATCGCAAAAGGAAACCCCCATATTAGTGTTGACCATGAAAGCCATAAGTCTGATCGGAAAGGGATGTTTTGCATTTTTAGCCTCAGTTATAGATCTGGAACCAGAGGGCAAATGACTCTAAGACGTCCTAGTGGTCAAGGAGTTTTCTATTGTATTTCCCACAGACTTACCTGAATTGCTGCCGAAGTGAGAGGTGAAATTCAACATTGAATTATATGTTAGTACAGTTCCAATTTCTAAGGCTCCATATAGAATGACCCCAGTGGAATTAGAGGAATTGAAGAAACAATTGCAAGATTTTCTAGATAAGAGTTTCATTAAGTCCAGTGTGTCACCTTAGGGAGCTCTAGTTCTATTCATGAAGAAGGATGGAAGCCTCGGACTTTATATTGATTACAAGGAGCTCAACAAAGTGACTATGAAGAACAAGTACCCGCTACCAAGGATTGTGATTCATTAGATCAGTTTCAAGGTTCTCGTGTATTTTCTAAAATTGATCTACAATCCGGATATCATCAGATGCGAGTTAATGGTGTGGATGTACCAAAGACGACATTTAGAACAAGATAGAGCCATTACGAGTTCTTAGTGATGTCATTTGGGTTAACTGATACTCCGACACTTTTTATGGACTTAGTGAATGGAGTTTTTAGAGAATATTTAGACAAATTTGTCGTGGTGTTAATTGATAACATTTTAATCTATTCAAAAAGCGATGAAGAGCATGAGCAGCATTTGAGAATAACATTAAAGAGATTAAGGGAGGAGAGACTTTACATAAAATTCAAGAAGTGTGATTTTTGGTTACAATCTGTGTCATTCTTGGGTCATGTGGTATTAGCGGATGGTATAGCAATGAATCCACATAAAGATTAAGGTTGTAGTAAACCGGGCTTGACCGACAAATGTGACTGAAATAAGAAGTTTTCCAGGATTAGCATGTTATTATAGGTGATTTATAGAAGGGTTTTCCATACTTGCAGTTCCACTTACTAAGCTAACTCAAAAGGGAGTGAAGTTTGATTGGACCGAAAAATGTGAAGAGGCCGTTCAAGAGTTAAAGAGGAGACTAGTGGAAGCATCCATTCTTACAGTGCCTAAAAGTAAAAGAGGCTTTGAGGTATATAATGATGCATCGAAGAAAGGATTGTGTTGTGTACTTTTGCAAAATGAAAAGGTGATAGGTTATGCATTAGGTAGTTGAGACATCATGAGCAGAACTATCCTACACATGATTTGGAGGTAGCAGCTATGGTGTTTGCTTTAAAAACTTGGAGGCATTATCTATATAGGGAGAGATGGGATATATGTATTGATTATAAGAGCTTGAAGTATATATTCACACAAAAAGAGTTGAATTTAACAAAGAATATGGTTGAGGTTGCTAAAGAACTATAATCTAACAATTCACTACCATCCAAGGAAGGCAAATGTGGTAGCCAACGCTGTTAGCAGGAAGTTAGGTAGTAGTATGGTGAGTTTAATCACTAGTCAACCAAAATTTTTTGAAGAAATGAGAAGAATGGATTTACATGTTGGAATCGAGGGACTAGTGGCACAAGTGAGTCAATTAAGATTACAGCCTACCTTAACAAATGAAATTAAGCAAGCTCAGCAAGACACGAAAGATGAGAATTTTTTTGAGAATCCTTAGGAGGACAAAGAAAGGTGAGTTACCTGATTTCATAATAGATGATGGTATTCTCAAATATAGATAGTGATTGGCTATTCCCAAGAGGGCTCCAGTTGTAGCAGAGGTGTTATAGGAGATTCATTATTCTCCTTACACTATTCATCCTAGAAGCACAAAAATGTATCAAGATTTGAAGGTATAGTTTTGGTGGAATGGAATGAAAAATGATGTGGCTAAGTTTGTGTCAAAGTGCCTAATTTGTCAACAGGTAAAAGCTAATCATCGAAGATCATGAGGATTACTTCAACCTGTAGAGTTGCCTGAATGGAAGTGGAAAGAGATCACTATGAATTTCATTGTAGGTTTATTAAGGACGAACGGAGGATATGATAGTATATGGGTGATTATGGACAGATTAACCAAATCAATACATTTCATCCCAGTCAAGACAACTTTTACTACAAAGAAGTTAGCTTGGATATATCATAAGGAGATAGTAAGATTGCATGAGTATCTAGATCTATTTTTTTGGATAGAGGTTCTATCTTTACTTTGAAGTTTCAGAAAGCGTTGGATACAACTATTGGTACTCAGTTGAAATTTAGTTTTACTTTTCATAGTCAGACTGATGGGCAGACAAAGAGGGTTAATCAACAGCTTGTGGATATATGTTGAGGTCATGCATGCTAGAATGGGGTAGTACATGGAGTGAGTACTTGGCTTTAGTAGAGTTTGAATATAATAACAATTACCGTTCTAGTATCAAGATCCATTTGAGGTATTGTATGGTAGGAAATGCAGATAACCATTATGTTGGGATGCAGTAGGAGAGAGTAAAATCTTGGGTCCTCAGATGATAGCAGAGAGAGAAGATAACTCGTATAAGTGAAAAACTGCTAGTGGCTCATTCTAGGCAAAGGAGTTATGCATATAATAGAAGGAGACCTTTAGAGTTTATGGTGGGACACAAAGTGTTCTTAAAGGTGTCAACTATGAAGGGAGTTATTAGATTTGGGAAGAAAGGCAAGTCTAGGGGTTGATGGTTGTTGGTCCACTAGGTTAACTAGGTGACTTGGATAATGATGGATGATGAAGATGTGGATAGATATTTGTATTGCATGAGCATTTGGAGCATGACTGCTTGCATGAACATAATATGAATTAACATATGAATTTTTTAGATTTTTATGTTTGAGTTATTTTATTAAAATGATGTTTGTTTGGTTTAATATTTGAGTTTTACCATTATCTTACTTACTGAGGGTGTGTTTGGTTTGAGGTAAAACTTTTTTATGAAAACTTTTCAGAGTAGAAGTTGTCAAGTTGATAGAAAATGATGTGATATGATAGGGGTAATAATGAGGTGTAAAGAGAATAAAGTTAAAATATATAGGGTAGTTGTATAGGTATTTGTGTGGAAATGATTGAAAAGTAGAGTTGTTTATATAGGAAAATGTGAAAAAATAATTAAAAAATAAGGTAGTTATGGGGAGTGAAAAGTTTTTGATTGAAAAGTTTTCATTGACATGTTTTGTGTGTAACCAAACACACCCTGAGTTGGCCTGAACTCATGTTTGATTATATTGATATTTTTAGATGGTAGGAATGAGATGAGAGCCCAACATGGAGTTGGTGCTCAGACAAGGATAAGGAGGGATCCTTGCCCATCAAGTTAAAAATATATTCTAGCCTTTCAATTAATAACAAAACTAAGTTTAGTATTTTATTGATGCAGAGATGAAGAGAGTAGTGAAAACTTTTTTTTTATTGTGGAATTGATGTATGGGTAATGATGATGATGATTTGGATGAGATTTCAGATGATTTATTCTGTTTAGCTTCCGTATGTTTTTATTAGGTGTAAAGAAGATGGTATGATGTGAGAATGCTTATACAGGATGATTCTATCTAACCTCTCAATCTCATAGTTTTAAGAAGATGCTGTCAAATTTTCTAATGAAATGTGACGACCGTTGGCTAAGAATGGAAATTAGTTGTGGGGGTGTTACAGACACTTGTAGAAATTTATATGAGTAAAATAAAGGATTGCAATTGTATTTAGGTGGCATTGATATTTGAAATTTTAGAGTAAAGTGAATACATGACAATAGTACTTTTCAAAGTAAATATATAATCTACAAAAAATTTTCAATATAATTTCTTTCGAAATATATATCAGTAACGGTTGTATTTAATAATTATTTAAAGTACAAAACTAATAAATTGTGTAGTATATTATCATAATCTTTTATTATAATAATGTTGTTCTTAATAATAAAGGAATTTTATAATCTTGACAATACTATTTTAGAAAATATAATCTTTGATGATATCATCTACCTTGAATGACCAAAAAAAACCATAAAGGTGTACTCCAGTGGCTAGTCCACCAAACATACCTATTTTTTAAATATTACTTAAAATAAAAAATGAGTCACAAACGATGCAAATAAGCACAATTAAATAGACCCTCAATCTCTTCAATTATTAATGGTATAGGTTATTTCATGGAAGTAATTTTCATCAATTACCAAATAGACCTTAAATACCTTACTAAGAGTGTATGAAAAAATAGTATGATTTCTCAAAAAATTTCTTGCATATCAAATCATTGGAAATAATATTTTTTGAACATTAGATGAAAATTATTAACTATTTTATACTATGAATATAATGTATAAATTGACATTAATATAATTTTATTGCTTTATCAAATAATATATTTTTATAGTTATTTACTATTTTAAAATAAAATAAATGATAGCAAGTCACATAATTAACTGTCCTTAACTTTTATTTAAAAGACACTATACATGTAAATGTCTGCATAATATAAAACAAAATATCTCAAATATTAAATTACGCTAGTAAAAAAGATTAATATCTTAAACTTTCATAATGAGATAGATTTCACTAAATTAGGCTCATCAATAGCAACAAAAATAGCAACAAAAATATTTATGGTTGCAATTTGTTACCCTAATAGCAACGAAAGTCAACAAAAGCTTCATTTCGTAGCAATTCGTCCAAAAATTGCAATGAAAATTTTTTGGTTGCAATGTTTAGTTGCAATTATGTCCAACGACTGCAATGAAAATTTTCCCATTGCAATTTTCGTTGAAATTGAACATAATAGCAACCAATATTTGTAATAAGCTAGATTTCGTTGCAACTTGAAGATAAAACCACATAATCTCATCAATCGCAACAAAATAAATTTTCATTGCAAATTTTTGGTTGCAATTGTTGACTTTTGTTGTAGTGTTTTCACATTGAAGCCTATCGGCATGTCTAACATTGACAAAGACATATAATAACATTGCATAAATATTAATCTTAAGATTATACAGAACGAAGGGTGTATTTTCCCTTAACAAGCAGAGGATCATTGCTCAAGAAGTTGGTAAGTTTCAATTTACTAATTTTATTCCGAAAGTTTTTAGCTCCAAATGTTTCTGTTGTTATGATAATTCCAAAACTGCATGAGAACTTTACGGATATATTTTCAGGGTACCATCACCTAGAGAAGAAAATAAATATCATTTATAACCCTTCTGCGTAGTTATAAGATAATGCCCCGTGGGCTAAAAAATTGCTACATATTAGTATAGTTAATAAAATCTTTGCAGAGCTAATAGATTGAAACAATGAAAAATGAATGAAGATGATATGTCGATTAAAACTAAATAACTATATTAATACGTAGCTATTTTATGAAAAACTTTTGTTACCCTAAGGAAATATACAAATGAAGTTAAACTTCGGCAAATATATATTTGGAATAACCCCAGAAAATATCTTATGGTTCGTGATGTCCAAGAGGAGAATAAAGATTAATCCAAGGAAAATTCAAACTGTTCTGTATGTGGAGCCCCCTAAAAGAAAAAGAATTTCAAATCGTTATAGGAGAATTGACCACTCTACATAGGTTTATTTGTAAATTAGTTGAAAAATCATTTTATTTCTTTAAATTTTTTCAAAAATACACAATTTTTAGCGGACACAAGATATGTTTAAAGGCATTTTGAAG
The DNA here is from genome assembly GCA_030490835.1 of Annona cherimola. Lineage (NCBI taxonomy): Eukaryota > Viridiplantae > Streptophyta > Magnoliopsida > Magnoliales > Annonaceae > Annona > Annona cherimola. The sequence goes on from CM059977.1 coordinate 69,986,706, forward strand.
ACTTAAAGTCGTAATTGATGCAGGCCCCACTGTAGTGCTAGGTGATATAAGCCAAAGGAGCCCCCATCCATCTATGTTTTCCACGTTCTAAGGAGTCATAAAATAGTCCTTATCTAAGAAGAAGATACATCTAATTGTCAATTTATTATAGTCGTATCCTTGATTAGTCAAAGTAAAGTATCCTATAAAACACACTTACTTTGGTTACTTTGGTTACTTTGATTAGTCAAAGGCTCAAATATTATTTCTAAGCACACTGCATTACTATAGTAATAAACTTGTACCTGGGGCATATATTATCTTTGAGGTCTTTAGATAATTCATATGGTGAACGATAGAGCTCAATCTATTTGATGTTTATTCTCCCAGAAAATTCCATTAAAGTGAATGCGTTAGCGGACTTCATCGCCAAATATACAGGGTAATCGAGAATGACCTTGAAGAGAAGAAAAAAAAAACTATCTCGAGACTTTTTGCCGACATGTTGCAATTAAATCGGTAATGGGGCTGAATATAGCCCTGAGGATTTTTCTTGAATAAACGGTATGCTTTTAATTTCACATGACGAACAAGGGTATATTGGGTAAATGATAAAACCTCTGGATAAAAAGTTTGGTGTCAAAGTTTTTCAAATGAAAGAAAACTGATGATGAGTAAAAAGAATAATGTTAAAATAAATAAATTAGTTGTACGAATAGTTGTGTAGAAATGATTTCAAGATAGGATAGTTATATAAAAATGTGAAAAACGATTAAAAATAAGATAGTTACGAAAAGTGAAAATTTTTATAGCTAAACAAATATACCACAAATGGTAAGTGTGGTATAATCCATTGAGATGGAAAGAATCAAAAGAAGACTTAATTTTGACTGCTGTTTTGTTGTGGAATCTCAAGAGAGAAGGGGAGGTTTGGCCCTCCTATGGATGAATAATCAACCGGCTAGCATTAGAAGCTTCTCTTCTCATCATATTGATGCTACTTTTGGCGGATGGAGGTTTACGGATTTCTACGGTCATCCCGAAACTCATCTGCGTCAGCATAGTTGGAACATCCTAAGGCAGTTAAGCGCGGGTTGCAATGAGCCGTGGTTAGTTATGGGCGATTTTAATGAAGTCGTGGGGCATAGTGAATATATCAGTTGCAGAAATCGGCCACAGAACCAAATGGATTTGTTTTGCGAAACCATTGATAGTTGCAATCTAATGGATTTGGGCTTCTCGGGGCAGGCAATGACTTGGAGAAACAACAGAAAAGGCCGGAATAGGGTGGAAGCGAGACTGGATAGGGGGCTGGCTTCGGCTTCATGGTTGAATTGGTTTCCCCAGGCAAAAATTTCTCACTTGCCGTCTTCCACCTCCGACCACTGCCCCATTGTGCTGGCTCTTGACTCTAGATGTGGTAAGCGCAAACCGCCAAGGGAATTCAAGTATGAACTTTTTTGGGCTCGTGATAAGGACGCTAAACGAATTGTGAACCATGCCTGGGAATCTTTGCCTCCTACTGTAGTGAATGAAGCCGATATTATTTCATGGAGACTAAATCGTGTGGCCGTTGAGCTTTCAAATTGGAATAGGGGAATGAGGGGTCACATTCGGAGAGCAATTGAACAAAAACAAAGGGAGCTGAACTCAATCTCACGGTGGTGGCCTAGTGATATGCGGGATGACTTAATGCAGAAACTGAAACTTCAAATCAACCTTCTGTTGGAAGATGAGGAGCAAATTTGGAGGATGCGAGCTAAGGCTCATTGGCTCCACGAGGGGGACAGAAACACACGTTTCTTTCACAGGACGGCTTCAAACAGGAGAAGAGCAAACTTCATTGATGCATTAAGGGACCGTAATGGTTCGTGGGTCCGGGACCAAGACATGCTTTTGGACATGGCAGTCAGGCATTTCTCAGTGGTTTTTTCATCGTCTTCTTCTACACCTGCGCCATGGCTGGATACGGTTATCTCGAAAAGAATCTCTACGGAACAAAGACTTATGCTCACAAAACCAATGCAGGATGAGGAAGTTTTCAAAGCAATCAAAGGGATGCGACCCACCAAGGCCCCTGGGCCGGATGGGATGTCGGCGGGGTTCTACCAGGATCATTGGAACACAGTTGGGAAGGACATTATCAAATGGTGTCGTGCATTCTTTTCTGAGGGAAATCCCGTACAACTACGCAAGCTAATCATGAAGGCAAATTCAACAACTCTTATTTTGATTCCAAAGAGGGCAAATGTCCATGATCTCTCCCATTTTAGACCTATTAGCCTGTGCAACGTTATGTATAAGATTCTGGCTAAGGTCTTAGCTAATAGACTCAAGTCTGTCCTCCACGATGTTATCGGTGACGAACAGAGTGCCTTTGTGTCGGGCCGGCTCATAACGGATAACATGCTGATTGCCTTCGAAGCCATCCACTCAATCCGTAAACGCAAATTGGGCCGTAAGAGAGAAATGGCGATAAAGCTTGACATGTCAAAAGCGTATGATAGGGTTGAATGACACTTTCTGGAGCAGATGATGGTCACTATGAACTTCTGTCCTGTATGGATTAATTGGATCATGTGCTGCATCACCACTGTTTCATTTCGTGTCAACGTCAATGGATTTTACTCATCTTACTTCCAGCCACATCGGGGACTCAGGCAGGGTGACCCTTTATCTCCTTATTTGTTTCTTTTGTGTGCGCAGGGCCTGTCTGCGCTGATTTCAAGGGCGATTGAAGACGGCGCAATCCACGGCATTAGACTTCGACCCCATGGACCATTGATTTCTCACCTACTATTTGCGGATGACGCCATTGTCTTTGTTCGGGCATGCGGGAATGATGTAAGGAATCTTTTGGACCAACTAAAGAGATACGCTGAATCCTCGGGCCAGTTGGTTAATGTGGACAAGACGGGTATTGTTTTCAGCCCGAATACGGATAGCGGTGCCAGAAGGGAATTGACCCAAATTCTTGGAACTGAGGGACGGGACTTCCACCATTATCTGGGCCTCCCTGCTTGGCTCGGGAGATCTAAATTGGGGTTGGTCAAGGATCTTAAAGAACGCATATGGAAGCGCATTCAGGGGTGGAAAGGCCGGCTACTCTCATGGGGCGGTAAGGAGGTTCTGATCAAGGCAGTTGCGCAAGCAATCCCGACATACGCAATGAGCATCTTTCTTCTGCCCAAATCATTCTGTCATGACATAAACGTAATGCTAAGCAAATTTTGGTGGGGGGAAAAGGACGGAAAACGGAAAATGAGCTGGGTGGCATGGGGGGAGATGTGCAAGCCAAAGAGAGCCGGTGAACTGGGTTTCAGGGATCTCCAAAACTTCAACTATGCGCTTGTTGCCAAACAGGTTTGGAGATTAGTTTCTTGTGACACATCCTTGTGTCATAGAGTGCTAAAATCCAGATACTTCCCACACACCGATATTTGGTCGTGCAAGGCTAGGCCATCGGACTCCTTCACATGGAAGAGTATTTTGAAAGCTAGAGATGTGATTGTGAGGGGATGCAGATGGCGGATTGGAAATGGGAATCGGGTCAGGTTTTTCAAGAATGTGTGGCTCGAGACATGCGTGGTGAAGGCTGGACCCCTCCCGGCTTCAATCCCGGAGGAAGCTACGGTTGACCTCTTCATCGATGGTCAAACCAATTCTTGGAATATGGATCGGGTTCTTGCGGCTGCGGGGAAGTCGCGATGGCACGAGATCAACGGTATCCCTCTTCCCAATGGCCCTGCGAGGGACACTATCTACTGGAGGCATGAACCTAATGGCGATTATTCTGTGAAGTCGGCGCACAGAATGTTATGCTCCACAAATGCTGTCCCGGGACAATTGGAAACCCTCAAATCCATCTGGAGGCTTCAACTACCGTCTAAGGTGCTCATCTTTGGATGGCGACTTCTTTTGTATGCCCTTCCCACGCTTCAAAACCTCACATGCAGGGGCATTGTTGTGGACCCGGTTTGTCCATTGTGTAAGAACGAAATTGAAGATGCAAACCACCTCTTCCTCAGGTGTGTATCTACTCGAGAGGTGGGATGGAGGGCGGCTCGGATGGCCTATCATGACGTACCAATACAGGAGGTGATGGAATTGCTGGCGAAGCAAAATAGACATGTGGATCTCTCGAGATTTATATTGTGTTGTTGGAGGGTGTGGTGGCTACGGAACAAACTCAGGGAGGAAGGACTTCAACCAAATTTCATGGATACCTTGGCCTGGTGCGTGGACTTCCTTTATCATCACTGGCAGGCTAAAATGAATATTCACTCGGGGGCTTTGGGTCGAAACCTGATATCACGATGGCTCAAACCGCCTATGGGCTTTGTAAAGATCAATGTGGATGCTCGATGCCGTCACGGTCGGGGGGTTATTGCCTGTGCAGCGGTGTGTCGTGACTCTCGGGGATCCTTCATTGCTGCTAGTGGCTGGAAAATATGGGGTGTGATGGAGCCACTATTGATGGAGGCTACGGCTTTCTTACTCGGGATCAAATGGGCGCTCCAATCAAAGATGACACATGCTCTGATTGAATCTGATTCCCTCACACTCTGTCATATGTTGGCGAATGCAGCCCCTATTTCTTCACCCGTGGGTTTTATCATTGACGAAATCAGATCGCTTCTGAAAGCAAATACCTGTTTGTCCGTACACCATGTATTAAGGCAGGGTAACGATGTTGCACATACCTTAGCCGATCTTGTTCTGGCATCTACTCTTAATCACCTCATCTGGTGGGGCAATCCCCCACATGTGATTCTTGGGAAAATTTGTACTGATAACTTTTATGCAATGAAATGTTTGGATTACTCTACCCATAACCCCTTTCATATCGAATGGGGTCAGGGGTAGGGCGTATCCTGTTATCAAAAAAATATATATATATATACCACAAATGTAACAAAATATGAGATTACTACAGTAGATATGCGTATTTTTCAAGCCATAAGGGTAAAACATGACAATTTATTCTTTGATACTACTCTTGCAGTTAAAAAATTAATGAGCATATGAGGTCTAAGCTCCTAATATAAAAGCGTACTCAAACGAGCATAAAGAGAAAATGGAGTCTTTTCAACAATCTTTCTTGCCTCTCTTTGTGAATTTGACACAATTGGCCATTATTCAACATTATCTCTTGCCTCGTAATTATTTTGGTATGATTTAGTATAAATTTAGATGGGTAATCATAGGTTCCTAACAACAAGTTTGTGGCACAGAGAAGGGAAAGTGGGGCGAATGGCAGAGAGGAAAATGGGAGAGGGGAGAGAGAGAAGAGGAGAAGGGGAAGTATCGGCGACAGAGACTACTGGCAAGAGACGACGAAAGAGGGATACCAGTGACTGAAGGTGTGACACAGCAAAGGGTGGAGGCATGCAAGAGATGGAGGAGCTGCTTGGAAGAGGGGGGTCAATGTTTTTTTCCAATTGCAAAATGCTGCTGGCTGTAAGAAGGGTGGATTTGTAAATTTCCCTCCCTGTTGATCCAATAGACACCGTTCCTCTCACATAATCTGACAGCACGAACTGTGCCACGCAAGCGGGGCCGAAGAAGGCACAAGTTTGGTGCGGACTCACCAAATCAGTGACCTTATATGTAGGAAGCAATGTTATCAGAACTAGACCAGATTGGCTGATAGGACCGGGTTGGTCGAGAACCAGTCCTGACCTAGTTCAAATATACCCGGTTCCATCATAATCGATTAAACCGTCTGAATTGTCCAAACCACGGTCAAACAACTATTGGCTGTCGAACCACTTTTGGCTGGTTCGGACGAAGTGCAAAAAACGAAAGCAAAATAGCTTAGGCAAAGTCAAGAGTGTCACACAGATTCTAAGCCTCGGTTTTAAAAAACCAAAGTGAGGTTTGCTACTTTGCCATTGAAAACAAAAATTCACGTCGTTTTATTTCTACCACTCAAATCATCTTGCCACCGGCCCAAGCTAACTGCACCACTCCATTTCTTTTCCACTTATATTAATTTTTACTTTTATGGATATATAATTTATTGATATATTATTAATTAAAAGTAACTACACATTTATGACATCATAAGTATATCATGCTGACATTATCCGTTCAAACCAGTTCGAACCAAACCAGTTCCGTCACCGGTTCAGTTCTGACAACATTAGGAAGAGTTATTATATGGTTCCTAGAGTTTATAGAGTGAACAAATCTAATTAGAACGTTTTTGTGAAGGATGTGTGTTAATTAGAGAAAAAATGTGTTATTTTGACTAATACCTCTACAATGCTTTGTTTTTATCTCTCCAAGGATTCTTACCATTGAGATGGAGGAGTTTTCACAACAAATGTGTGTACATTGTGTATGTGATACTTTATTGTGATTGCAACCATGGCTGATATGGATGCCTTCATAAGATTATGTGGTTTAACACAAGTGTAAAGGTTTGGATCCTTGAAAAGTAGATGGATAATTTGCTAATATACCTTTGATGCTAATTGCTAATATACTCGTATTAATTCAAGAATTGCATATTACCCTTATAAAGTTCTATTGAAATTACCTCTGTGCTTAGGTTAACGCCTAATTTTTAACAATTGTTAAATAAAAAGTATAATTTGTTGATATGATCACTTAGTTTGATGTTGCTGATATATCCACATTATTTCACGAATTGCATTCATCCTCATAAAATTTTACTAGAATTACTTGTGTGTCCATGTTAGATGTTGATATGTTACCCCCAATGAATCCCTTTCCCCTACACAACTAAATGTTTTATGAACAATAAAATTTTATTATAGCTTTAAATAGGATCATTTTTGTCATTATTCAAAATTTTGATGGCACATTAACAGTTTTCGACAATAATACATTAACAAATATTGTGAAATTAAGTGAGTATATTTGTAAAGTATCCACTTTTATTTAACAGCACATGTACTTTCATTAAATTACAGTTGTTAACATTGGTACACAAGCAATTTTGGTAAAATTTTATGAGGATAATATACAATTCGTAAAATAATATAGATATATAAGTAATTAACATCAAACTAAATGAGTATACCAGCAAATTACCCAAACTAGATATATGAAAATTTATTTTGATCATCAATATATGCAAATGTTTGGCAAACTGATATATAATTGATCCTTTTTGTGTTTGTTATACACGCCTTATGTTTAATAATTGATTGCAAATTCTTTCATAAGTATTCTAATATTAATTCCTTGTGTGCGATGTTGTGTTGTGATTATAAGCACAGTTCATAAGGATGCTTTCACATATAAAGTTCTATGCAGCCAAATAATTACTATGAGCAAATACTTTTTCAAGGTATATAATTTTACTTATATCTGACTAAAATTCACTATATATTATCTTATTTTCTAAGATTATAGTATACATAGCTAATATTCAGGTACATAATATTACGATAATGCTTCTATAAAACACCTTTTCCATGTAACTATTTCCATTTTTAACATCTAGATAGTGAATGAAAAATCCACTCTATGTATTATATTTAGCATCACTTATATTATTATAAAAAAAAATTTATTTGTTTAATATCATTGTATATGGGCCCCATATGCAAATATGCAAAATCAACATAATAAAATAATTTAATTTTGAATATCAATTTTTAAGTAGTATTTTCAATATGTAAACCATTTAAAATATCATTACTACATGGATATATGATTCTATAAAGTATTACAACATTCCAATATATATGTGAATGAATCTAAGCATTTTTCCTAATTTACACTTGAATGTACCTAATTTTGAGCAAATGTGGCTTACACGCTTATTGAATTTGGATGAAACTTGGTCTCATAACTAAAAATATAATGTTAAATACAATGAATGGATTGGATTTTCTATCAAATATCAAAATCTTAAAATTTGATGGGCTTACATGAAATCACTTTCATGTAATCCGGTTATGTAGAAGTGAGCCCCGTAATATTATATATTATCAGCTTTTGCAACTTATATATTTTAAGCAACAAATTAAAATTTAGCTGCATGAAAATAGTTGTATAGAGTCATTTTCTTGTAGGATACCTAACCTACCATAGATCACTTGTACAGAACCTCACTAACGCACTCATGAAAATCAATAAATTTGCATGTGTACAAAACTCTACACATAACATAACAAGCATGCGAAGTCTGAAAAGACTCCATTCTCGTATATTACGTCGGCATACATATATATATAAGATGTATGAAATCTGGTAAAGATGAAAAACTGTTATGAATTCATCATCCTCTAGTAACTAGAGCTTTTTGAGTCGGCGTCAATTTTTCAGGAGAAATGATAGTTTGTCTCCTATGGATCATTGGATGACACCTCTTCAGTTCTCTTTTTCTTCGATAGGGTCATGATTTTCATTCTTGGGTTGGTTTTCGAGAATTTGTATCAAACATGCATTTTTGGGCTCTCCATTACAATTGAAATGTTCCACTTCTCCTGTTGATTGGAGTGTTGTTGCCGAGTCATTAGGAGTAGTGCTCACCCTTTTTTGCTTGTAGATTTTATGAAGAAAATGAAAGACTAGTGCACTTGCTGAAGCCACTCCAATCATAATGTAGATTGATCGTAAACTATGAAGGGATAGGCTCCCGTTTGATGCTGGTGATACAGGGTCAAGGTAGGTTGTTTCATCTCCAAACCATTTCTTCTCCAACTCGTACATATCATCTCCTTCAGTAAATTTCATGACTGCCCTGGAAATATCAGGAACCATTGCTGAACCTCTTGGAAACACCTATTTAATTAAGAGAAAGAAAAAGAGGTATCTTATAATAAGCACGACATCCAAAATCCGCCAATGCAACAAAATAATGCAATCAAGAGGAATTCACCACAAGAAAATCTAGTTTGCATGTGGCCACTTTTTTGGAATAAAGTTTGTCGTTTTGATATTTGCTAGAGCAGAGCTGCTGAATGGCAATTCTGCTGACAGCGGGAATGCAAGCCCCCATGTGAGCCAATTGCCCTAAGGCAGGTTCACTTTTACGGTGAAGTTTTAATTTGACTACCTTCTTATTGATTCATAATTCGAATACCTTTGGTACCAAATGAAACTAAATTCTATACTAATGGCAGCCAAAGGCTTATTGCCATTTAATGAATTTAAGTAGTTGCTTAAGCATTACTTTTGACTTAATTTGATGTACTACATTTAACAAATAGCACAACTCAAAAGTAATCAAGTATTTGTAGCTAAATAACTTTTTTTGAAGTAATACAACCAAATATATGTTATTTGATACTAAAAAATAACCTAAATAAAATGAAACTTATCGTAGTAGAGAATAAGTTCTATGGAAATATTCTCACAACATACCAATAAAAGAATATTTTAAAATTAAAGAATAAGAGAGATGCAAACATACAAATCCAAACCCGCCTCTTCTGTAGGTCCGACCGGTAATGGCGTAGTTTCGAGAATGATGTTTGAGAAAGACTTTGATGTAAGGGATTTCATTCATGATAGCTGACACTCCACCATTACTACTTCCAAGTTCTAAAGCCATTACATATTCTTCCATTGATGAGTATGGTATGAGTTTCGAAGCTGGGAATCCTTCATTTTGTAATAGTTCCAAAATATATGTTCCTCCTGGATATCCAATTTTATCACCATTTCTACGTAATGTTTCTAAATCCATAAAAGACGATTGAAGTTTCTCTGTTGTCAACATGGAAGTCAAATTTGCGGCAAATGCAGTCACCAGAATAAACACAAGGAAGATCCACAAATTTACTATAAACCTGGAATAGTTGCTTTCTAGCCTTTCATCTGCAATATTAGCAAGGTGGTACGTTAGAAGAAGAATGGATATATATGGGTGTCACTTTGTTATAATTAACCAGTTGGTTTTATTAAAATTTTCAATAAAACCTAGCAGGTGAGGCCCAAATTTTTTTATTAGTATTTATATACACTATAACATGTGATATTATAATCAAGCACATTTAACCTCACACGATAGAAGGATTTTTTTTTCACCTTCACAATAGAGAGAAAACCATAAAACAACCCCACAAAGAGGGGAAATAATAACCCCACAGCTATGGGATGTGAATTGAACTCACACGCACACCGACCTGCTAATCTTTAGCCCTAAGGTTGTGCCACCAAGCCAACGGCTTGGTAGCAGGTGAGGCCTATTTTAATAATGAAATAAAAAAAAATCTAGCTAGCTAGCTACATAAATTATTCTAAATGTAATAAGCACGCGGATTTCACATCATTATCACATCAAGGTGACCTAGATCGATCCACGAGGGATTTTCCATCTGCGTCTATCCACCTCTTGCTTTTCCTGTTTTAAAATCTAACCCTTCCCATGCTAGATGATCAGGATTTTGCGCGAACTATGTCAAACGGAGAAAAAGAAATTTTTTTTTTCTTTTTGCTGGGAACACCTTGCGTGCATATTAAATTAAGCATGTGCATTAGATAGCTGAGAATTAATGCATTATGGATCAGAATAAGAGATCTACTCACGGTGAGCAAAAACAAGTGTGGAAAAGGAAAAGAAGAGTATCTTCCCGATGAGTTTGGAAGGAGGCCCTTGAAATTCTGGGTTGATTTCTCTCTCGAAAAACCAAACAAGGATGGCTTTTAGCACAAGGAAAGCAAATGTTGTGAGCCATAGACCTCGGGATAGTGGCTTCATGTACCACCACGGGCTTAGGTTTTCATTACTCTTCGTTGGCACAACCAGGGCAACACCAGCATCCATATACTGATAAGTGAAATCAACCATGTCTGCCCTGGCAGCTGTGATTGTTGTATCTCCAACAACTGCATCATATACCTGCATCCACGAGGTTCAAAAAATGTATGGTCCATGACTTTATAATTAACTAAATTCAAGTAATTATTTATGGCAGGAAGTTAAAAGAAATTAATTTCCTTGCTAAAATTTAATTATGAAAAAAGTTAGTAACAGTTACTGCCTTTGTGGGGTATATGCATGTTCAAACAAATGTATATAACCCTTTGCGGTAAAATTTAGAGTTTACTACATCTAATATCGAATACATATTATATATTTGTAGTTAAAATTACATTATTATTCACAACTAAATGTAAACCGCTGGATTAAAAATTATTCTTAGTCGCATATATATATAAACTTTAAGCAAGTGCTATAATTATCTTTTTTCTTTCCCTTTTTATTTTTTAAAAAATCCAAGTCGTGCATTGTATTTAAAACTATTTATTTGATTTAAACATAAAATAATAATTTGATCGAAAGCTCTTAAATATATAATATTTAAAAAGGGATATGATCATTTGCAACTAGTCTGAAATGAGGTGATTTTAGGCTGATCCAAAAACTTATGTTTCAATTTTTTAACTTTTTATAAAGCTATTAATGTAGGTGTCTTTAATCAATAAACCAACTTCTGTTATTTTTTAATATGTATATATACCCTATGTTTAAAAATTCAACATAAATATTATCATATCCAAAAATGATAATGATTAGTTTATGTATTAAATACACAAAGATTAATAGTTTTATAATAAAAATTGAAAAATGAAACCAATATGATTTTAGATCTCAAATGATCAGCCCCCGTTAAAAATATGATTAAAAAATCTTATACATTTGAACTTTCCATGATTATATACGAATCTAATTTAAATGATTTTTCATACCATACACATATTCATAGATCAGGAGACTATGAGGAATGGCTTACTATATTTAAAAAGAAATATAAGGGATACAGATCTTGCACCTAGTTTCATTAGAGGGGAGTTCATTGATTGATTTATGTATGATGTGCACATGCATGCAAACCTTGTTATGCACCCGAGAAATGAGGTGATTGTAGTAACCCGGATCATGATGATCCACCTCCTCGAAAGCAAAATATTCATAAGTAATTTTATAAGGCAACATCGCGATCGCTGCTTCAAAAACATCGATTGGGAAACCAGTTGGTGTTGTTCTTCCATCGGATTCAACGTGATCCACTTTCACAAACTCGTAGGAGCCAATTTTGATTGGAACCCCAACGCGTAAATGCGGTGTAATCAGTTGTTCTACAGAAATATTAGTCGACTTCTCTAGCCAGAAGACACCTGCATGCATACATTCAAGATTTTGATTCTAAGTTATCCAAAAACATAGCAATGAATTAATTTTTTTGATAAGAACAATCGATCAATGAAATGAACTTATAATTCTTCATAGATATTATCATCTTTCCGTTGGTATTAGTACTTAAACAGATCATTTCTTAGATTAGTGTAGTGATACAATCTAAATATATAGCTAATTTTGTTGTGAGGAGAAATTATTATTATTATTTTTTAAACAAATACAGGTGAGATGGACATATTTATCGAATCGCTCATTAATCCAATGACTCGTATATCATCAAGTATTGTATATATAAGAAGAAATAATATGCAATTGTGACAGAAAACAATGAAAAAGCAAATAAATAATAATTAGTTGTCTAAGAGAGGATTAAAGAAGCAATATATACATGCATGTATATATTGTTGGAGAGAGAGAGAGACCTGAAGATTTGTTGTTGGAATTGCATGGGTTATTGGAGAAGCGTGCTTGGAGGGAGGTGTTCTCGTAGAATTCTTGGAGTGCAAGGGATACACATGTATCTTTACCTGTTAAGATCGTGGCATCATCAGCTGCCAAGGACGACAGCAGGCCAGCTAAAGAAACAAGAAGAAAATAGAAGACGACCAACAGCGGAATATCCATGACAGAGGGACTGCGTGATCAAATATTTTGTTTTCTGGCTCATGCTTGGTTCGATCGACTTAATTCAGACTTATATATGCGTGTTCAATGAAACTATAACCGTTTGTAGATTCCTTGTGATGCAGAACCTTTAAATAAAATTCTTTCCAGGCAGCTTCTTGGAATTTTCCTTGAAATTTCATGGCCAGAAGTATTCCAACCTAATACTGCTTGCTAGATTGTTTGCTTCAATCTATGTGGCGATTCCGCAATGTTCTAAATGAAACAAAATAAATAAATAAAAGCGTTGACATGAATCTTCTAAGAGAGACAAGCAGCTGCCATTGTTATACACAAAACATGGCTATCACAGTCCAAGCAATATATCATTGGGATAGAACTTACGAATATATAACTACTATACATTCGTCATTCCATTACTTTATTGCCTCCTAGCCTTGTTTCTAATTGAAGAAGCACACTGGCCGGCCTGAAATCCTTTTTTTTTTTTTTTTAATAGAAGGGTGGGCAGGACGTGTTGGGATTTTAGACCATACCTTTTTATTGAGATTAAATAGGATATTAAACTTTTAAACAATAAATATCAAAATAAATCAAAAATTAAACTCACAAAAACACAGTATAATTTTTACGCGTAAAATCTTTCTTTCAGAAAAAAAAAAAAAAAGTCATTGGACCTAGTCCAATAGAACTTTCACTATAGAATAATGGGATTACTAATCAACATCTTCCCTAGCAAAAGTAAATGGTTTCAACGTCACCACATGGATGGATTTTAATAAAGAAAATAAAGATGACGGATCTCACCAAATTCGAGATAATAAATTTTGCAAAAGAGGGTAAAGGTTTCTTTTTTATTTGGGCCAATTTGTTTCATCTAAAAGCATGGAAGAAGAGAGGGATCCCTGAAGCTGAAGAATTAGTCGGGTTGAAAAAGCCATAAGTCATGAATAGGGATACTCTTTGAAACGCAAAACCATTTTTGAGCAAACTCTTTTGTGAAAACAAATAGGCATGGTCCCCACGTCATATGTATGGAGCCTTCATGTGGGAGGACCACGTAATAAATCTCTCAATTGATACTACGGCTCAAGCAAACTTGTCATCCTTTTGCATGCCATTACCTTCTAACTAGTCACGTCCTTACTTTTAAAAAAAAAAAAAATTCTAGTCATTTCCTTAGTCATCATATCTAATAATAGTGTACCTAAATGTGCTTTATTCTTAAATGGAAAGTAAAATTTTGCCTAATATGAATGACACTTTGACTATGATAATGCAAAATATAATTCTTATTGTTGATTCCCGACTCATTGAAAAACTTTTTGGTACACAACAATTTCTTACTTGGTTCTTATATGTTCTTCCTTAATAGTAGAGAATGCAACATACTTGTGCAACTTAAATTGTCGTGATGCTAATCTCCCTAAAAATATTACTAACAGACTTGAAGTGGACTTTCTAATATCAATATTGCTAGCTCTATCTATATTCTATGCACCTGGATACATTGAGTCTCATATACCTAGGTGTATTTTATCTATTTTTATTTTTTTAGAAATTTTTTCATGAAACTGTTAATATAAGTGCATTTAACATATGTATCAATTTTTACCATATAAGAAGATTTTTAAACACTAAGAGTATAACTGATTTTTAAAAATCTAAAAATATCAAAAAATATCAAGAAAAAGATAAAATTTGATATATATATTAAATATACTTAAATTAAAAATTATTTTAAAAAATTTAAAAAAATTTAAAATGGGTGTATGCAGATGCATAAATTGGGCTAGCCTTGCATCGATGACATGACAATGACATGTGCCCCGGTTGCTTTGAAAATTGGGCAATCTTGAAGCACGACAGCTGGCATGTGTTGAAATATTAAAATTTAAAGGAAGGTTCAGAGAAGCTGCTGTGACGAAATTTGAAAATGACATTGCAAGCGTACAAAACCCATCCGGTGACAAGGTGACTTCAATCTTTGACCATTAAGGAGCACGTTTGTTTCCCGTACAAAAATGTTAGGGTGATAGAAAATTTTAAGTTAAAATTTTTCAACCTAAAACTTTTCACTCTCCACAGTCATCATATTTTTTAATTATTTTTTCACATTTTCCTATACAATTATCTTACTTTTCAATCATTTCTACACAACTATCCACAAAACTAACCGATCTATTTTAACTTTATCATCTTTACTACTCATCATTACCCCTATCATATCACATCATTTGACAACTTTTACTCTCCAAAACTTTTCATCAAAAGTTTTATTCATTATCAAACACACCCTATAACTGTCGTACTTTTCAATTATTTCTACACAACTACTTATACAACTAACTTATCTATTTTAACTTTATTCTTTTTACTCTTCATTATTATTCTTATCATTTTATATGATTTTCTTCCAGTTTGAAAACTTTTAAATTAAAACTTTTTCATCCAAAAATTCTATCACTTTCTAAACACATTTGTAATTTAGAATTCATGATTAAGTAATGCAAATTGCAAGGGGGAATATGATTCCCACATATAAAATTAATTAAAGAGAAAGCGACATGATCCCATATATAAAATGAAGGATAAATTCTACATATACTCATAAATTTTACCTTTAATTTCATTCATACCAACAAACTTTCAAAAATTCCAAATATCTATATGCGTTTTGCTTAAAATTCAACTTTTACTCGTGTTGTTAGAGGTCTATTAAAGGGGTCATTAACCCCTGGTGAAATAACAAACACACCCATTTCTAATTATGATTTTTTGCTAAAAATCGATCATATAATGAATTTTTAGAAATTCTATGACTATAAAATCATCAATTATTTAAAAATGGATCTTTAACTGTGAGCAAACTAACTTCAAATTATATTAAAGTTGGCTATTTTGCCATTTCATGGTGGGCTAATGGCCAATTTAATGAATTTCTAATAGTGTTAGTATAAATAAAATTTTAAGCAAAATATGTGAGTATATTTAGAATTTTTAAAATTCATAGTTATAAGTGGAATTAAGTATAAAATTTATTGGTATATATGGAATTTATCTTAAATGAATCAAAGAAAAATAAAAATAGGCACGTGAGTTGGCAACTGAAAGAAGCTAGACTTATTGTAATTTTTGATACTACAATTCAAAATAGGTTTGGTAAGGTGGTGTGCGATGGAACAGTGGAAAAGTGTAAAGAGTGAAAGTATGCACGTAATATGTTACCATAGGAGTAAAGTTGAAATAAATAAAAATAATAATTTTAAAAAATTATTATAATATAGAGTCGAGTTAGAAAAAAGTATGAGGATTAGATAGTTTAGATGCCAAATTTTTAATAAAATGATCCTGAACTGCAATTACCAAACGTGGCACAAACGAGATGATCTAAGCTTGTCTTCTCGCAATGTGCCTTTTGTTGTTAATTAATTTTCTGTTGTTGCAGGCCGATGCCTGGTTGTACATTTTACTAGTACATAAATGCGGATCTACTCGAGTTTTGTTTTTTTAAAATAGTACAAGGCATTAAAAAAGATACCGCACTTTTATCAAGAACAAAAATAAAGATAAAGTTTCAACGGCATATATTTATAAAAAAAATACTGCACTTTTATCAAGAACAGAAAGTAAAGACAAAGCTTCGACGGCTTTGGCCGCGTGGTAAGCATCTTGGTCCTTATGGCAGGCGAACACCGGTTCGAATCTTGTCCCCGTTTAATGGTGGGGTGTTAAAATTCCTAGTGCTATAGAATTTCCTCGAAAGTCATGCAAATTGCAAAAGGGAATTGGGTGTTGCATATTCCTTTCACTTTCCTTATATGCATTGCATTCATACGGCCGGAATATGATTCACACATGTAAAATTTTGTAAAAGAAAAAGTGGTCGCATGCCTGCGTAATTGCTCACTGAAAGCAGCTACAGTTGCACATGTGTCGGGATATCAGGCCAGTGCATCTACAAAAGCTGGAGGACAGTGAACCGTGACAGAGATTTTCAAAGAAAGAGAGTGGAGAGATGGCCATTGTTGAGTCGGTTGTTTCTTTCCTGGTGGAAAGGCTCGGGGACCAACTCATTCGAGAAATTAGCTTGTTGCGCGACGAGCGCAATCAAATCGACTGGGTGAGAAGAGAATTCAGGCGGATGGAATGCTTCTTGAAAGATATGGATATTGGGCGGGCGGAAGAGAGTGAGCGAGTGAAGAATTGGAGGCTGGAAGTGAGAGACGCTGCACATCGTGCGGAGGACATCATCGACATCTTCTTCCTGGAAATAGCCCCCTTGAGGCGCTGCGGATTTCTGGGCACCATCAGGAGATATGCTTTTATCTGCAGCGAGCTCATGGCCCGCCGTGAGTTGCTGTCTGAGGTCCAAATGATAAAAGCTGACCTTGAATCGATCATTGCGAGCAGATCAAGATATGGGTTCGAATATTTATCAGGAGGAGGAGGAAGCAGTAGCAGCCAGCAGAGCCAGAGCCTGAGAGACAGGAGGATCGCTGTCGCTGCTCCTCACGTGGAAGAGCCGGATTTCACCGGTTTTGATGGAGACGTGAAAGCATTGATCCAGCGTCTCACGCAAGGGGAGCAGCGGCGCTGTGTCGTCGGCGTTGTTGGTATGGGTGGCCTGGGCAAAACCACTCTTGCCAGGAACATTTACAAGAACGTCGCTGTCCAAAAACACTTCCATCCCTGCATTTGGCTCTCCATCTCGCAGGTGTACTCGGCGAAAGAACTTTTGCAGGCTGTGATTAGAAGCTGCATGTCGCTCTCTGAAGAGGAGCAGAAGAAGGTGGGGAGAATGAACACTTCTGAGCTGAGCGAGATGATTGCCAAGTACTTAGCAGGGAAGACGTATGTAGTCGTGCTAGATGATATGTGGACGCCCGATGCCTGGGATGAACTCAAGCACGCTTTTCCACATGGGAATAATGGGAGCAGAGTCCTTCTCACCACGCGGAACAAAGACGTGGCTTTGCACGCTGATGCGCAAAGCAAGCCTCATGAACTGAGGTTCTTGACAGAAGATGAGAGTTGGGAGCTATTCTGCAAGAAAACATTCCCAGGTCGAGACTCCAGTTTTCCTCTGCCGGACATGGAAAAACAGAGTAAAGAAATGGTTAAGAAGTGCGGTGGCCTCCCCCTCGCCGTCGTTGTCATTGGAGGGCTCCTGTCAAGGAAAGAGCCGAGGGAATGGGAGAACGTCCGCAACAGCATTAATTGGCAATTTGTGGAAGGCCAAGTGCAGATATCTGAGATACTGTCTTTGAGCTATAAAGAACTTCCCTACGACTTGAAACCCTGCTTTCTGTACTTGGGCATTTTTCCTGAGGATTATGAGTTTCCAGCGAAGAAATTGGTGAAACTGTGGGCGGCAGAGGGGTTCCTTCATCAAAGAGGTGAGGAGACGGTGGAGAAGGTGGGCGAAGACTGTCTCAAGGAGCTAATCCAGCGAAGCCTCGTTCAGGTTGCAAGAACAAGTGCAGTGGGAGCTGTCAAAAGCTGCAGAATCCATGATCTGTTACGGGATCTCTGCATTTCCGAAGCTAAGGAGGAAAGGTTTCTTGAAATTGATGGCGGCCACATCACTGATAAAGTCGCTTCTTCTTTATTTTCCAGAGGCAGAACTCGGCGGCTTGTAATTCATCATGGTAGGAAATACTATTGCCTTCATCATGCTGATCGAAACCTCCATTCCCTTGTGATACATGGCCAAGGTGGGCAGTGGCTGGGTAAGAGACATGAGAAGCTTCTTGGTGGGAACTTCTTCCTGCTCAGAGTCTTAGATCTAAATAAAGTGCGTATCGAAAAGCTACCCAGTGAAATAGGTGAAGTCATCCACCTTCGGTATCTTTCATGCCTCTTAGTAACTACGCGGCGAAGCATAACACGCTCCATCGTGGAGTTGGAACCAGTTTATGCAGAGGCTAGCCTACCATCAACCATAGGTAACCTTAGTAATTTGCAGACTCTATTGGTATATTCCGATGATAATGTGAAAATACCAAGCACCATTGAAGAGTTGAAACAGTTGAGACATCTAGAAATCAGAATTCTAGAAGATTTCCTGCAGGATGACCCGCAGCGCATTGGGGGTGTGATAAAAGGGAAGCCACGCCTTCATTATATGAGTCGGGAGCTTTGCAGCCTGGCCAATGTATGGGCTGGCAAATGGTTGCACAAGGATTGCCTGAGAGAGATGACGGATCTTAGAAAGTTGGGAATATGTTTATACTCTAAGTCTAAGACTAAGCAAGGAGAATGCGGGGGGGAAGGGGAGTGGGAATCCATTGTGGGATTGGAATTCCTCGAGTCCTTGCTTGTGTCGTCAGTACACCCAAGAAACAGAGAGAAGAACTTGCAACTCAAGTTAGTGTCCCTCAACCACCTTCGGAGGTTATCCAAGTTGTGTTTGGTAGGGAAGTTGGAAAAAGCACCGGAATCCTCTCTCTTGCCACTAAATCTCACCAAGCTCACCCTGAGGCTATCGTGGTTGGAGCAAGACCCGCTTCCGGTGCTGGAGAAACTGGAAAACCTTCAGGTTCTCAAGTTGCAAGATTCTTCATATCTAGGGAAGGAAATGGTATGCACTGCGGGAGGCTTTTCTGAGTCCCAACCCATAGGAAGCACTTCCCTTGGGTAAAAAAAAGGAAGCTGGGCATTTTGGTAATTTTACAGCGAGAGTATAATAACTTAAAAACGTGAGTATGTTTGGTTTTTTGATAAAATTTGTATTATATATATACAAAATTTCAATCTATTCCATTCATTTGCTAGATGAAATATTAAAAGATATGTGGACATAATTTCTCATCATTTGAAAATTTCTAAAAAATTTTTTGTACAAAAAATTATTTTTTAAAAAGATTTCATTATAATTAGTAAAGTTAGAAAATATAAATTTTATTAGAAGTTATTTCATATTATTTAAAGTTAATGTAATCATGGTACTCTCAAAAATAACAAGTTCTTTTATTTTTCTAGAATTTTTGAAAATTTATTAATATTTTATTATTTTCTGAATAAAATCGGATCTAACGGCATCTAACAGCATCTAACGGCATCTAACGGCATCTAACAGCATCTAATAGCATCTAACAACATCTAACAGCATCTAATTTTTAAAATTAATAAGTTAATCCTAATTTAACACCTGTAATATAATCCTAGGTCCCTTATAATGTCATTTAGACCATAAATTCAGAATTTGAAACTCATATTATATGATTTAATAAAATCATCATAATCTAACAGCGTCTAACAACGTCTAACAGCATCTAACAGCGTCTAACAGCGTCTAACAGCATCTAACAGCGTCTAACAGCATCTAACAGCATCTAACAGCATCTAATTTTTGAAATTAATAAGTTAATCATAATTTAACACCTGTAATATGATCCTAGGCCCCTTATAAGGTCATTTAGACCTTAATTTCTGAATTTGAAACCCAGTTAATATGATTTAAAGAAATCCAACTTAATCTAACAGCATCTAACGGCATCTAACGGAATCTAACAGCATCTAACGGAATCTAACAGCATCTAACGGC
This sequence comes from Annona cherimola, assembly GCA_030490835.1. NCBI lineage: Eukaryota > Viridiplantae > Streptophyta > Magnoliopsida > Magnoliales > Annonaceae > Annona > Annona cherimola. The sequence goes on from CM059977.1 coordinate 70,006,985, forward strand.
ATCTAACAGCATCTAACATCATCTAACAGCATCTAATTTTTGAAATTAATAAGTTAATCCTAATTAAACACCTGTAATATGATCCTAGACCCCTTATAAGGTCATTTAGATCTTAATTACGGAATTTGAAACCCAGTTAATATGATTTAAAGAAATCCGACTTAATCTAACAGCGTCTAACGGCATCTAACGGCATCTAACAACATCTAACAGCATCTAACGGAATCTAACAGCATCTAACGCATCTAACAGCATCTAACAGCATCTAACGGAATCTAACAGCATCTAACAGCATCTAACAGCATCTAATTTTTGAAATTAATAAGTTAATCCTAATTTAACACCTGTAATATGATTTTAGGCCCCTTATAAGGTCATTTAGACCTTAATTACGGAATTTTAAACCCATATAATATGATTTAAAGAAATCCAACTTAATCTAACAGCGTCTAATGGCATCTAACAGCATCTAACAGCATCTAACGGCATCTAACAGCATCTAACAGCATCTAACAGCATCTAATTTTTCAAATTAATAAGTTAATCCTAATTTAACACCTGTAATATAATCCTAGGTCCCTTATAATGTCATTTAGACCATAAATTCAGAATTTGAAACTCATATTATATGATTTAATAAAATCATCATAATCTAACAGCGTCTAACAGCGTCTAACAGCATCTAACAACGTCTAACAGCGTCTAACAGCGTCTAACAGCATCTAACAGCGTCTAACAGCATCTAACAGCATCTAATTTTTGAAATTAATAAGTTAATCATAATTTAACACCTGTAATATGATCCTAGGCCCCTTATAAGGTCATTTAGACCTTAATTTATGAATTTGAAACCCAGTTAATATGATTTAAAGAAATCCAACTTAGTCTAACAGCATCTAACGGCATCTAACGGCATCTAACAGCATCTAACAACATCTAACGGAATCTAACAGCATCTAACCGCATCTAACCGCATCTAACCGCATCTAAAAGCATCTAACGGCATCTAACGGCATCTAACAGCATCTAACCGCATCTAACATCATCTAACAGCATCTAACATCATCTAATTTTTGAAATTAATAAGTTAATCGTAATTTAACACCTTTAATATAATCTTAAGGCCCTTATAAGATCATATATGTCTTCAAAACCAAATTTGGAACCCAAATAAATATATTAAATTATAATTAAAAATATTAACTCCACTTTATTTAATGAAATAAAAATTTATATAAAGAAATAAAATAGTAATAAATATTATATATATTTTGGATGCCCGCAGGACATATGATTATTTTTGTAAAAAGAAATATTCATTTGTTAAGGCCCGTAGGACATTTATATATTTTAAAAAAATAATACATTTATTTTTGGAGGCCCGTGGGACACATTTATATTTTTATAAAATATTATATTGAATTTTGGACGCCCGTGGGACACGTATATATTTTTATAAAAATAAAATATTTATTTTTTGAGGCCCGTGGGACATTTATATATTTTATAAAAACAATACATTCATTTTTTATAAAACATTATATTCATTTTTGGACGCCCACGCGACACGTATATATTTTTATTAAAACAAAATACTCATTTTTTGAGGCTCGTGGGACATTTATACATTTTAAAAAAATAATATGTTCATTTTTGGACGCCCGCGGGACACGTAGATATTTTTATAAAAAATTATACTCATTTTTGGACGCCCACGGGACACGTATATATTTTTATAAAAACAAAATACTCATTTTTTGAGGCCCGTGGGACATTTATACATTTTAAAAAAATAATATGTTCATTTTTGGACGCCCGCGGGACACGTAGATATTTTTATAAAACATTATACTCATTTTTGGACGCCCACGGGACACGTATATATTTTTATAAAAACAAAATACTCATTTTTTGAGGCCCGTGCGACATTTATACATTTTAAAAAAATAATATGTTCATTTTTGGACGCCCGCGGGACACGTAGATATTTTTATAAAACATTATACTCATTTTTGGACGCCCACGGGACACGTATATATTTTTATAAAAACAAAATACTCATTTTTTGAGGCCCGTGGGACATTTATACATTTTAAAAAAATAATATGTTCATTTTTGGACGCCCGCGGGACACGTAGATATTTTTATAAAACATTATACTCATTTTTGGAGGGCCGTGGGACACATTTAAATTTTTATAAAACATTATATTCAATTTTGGACGCCCGCGGGACACGTATATATTTTTATAAAAACAAAATACTCAATTTTTGAGGCCCGTGGGACATTTATATATTTTTAAAAAATAATATATTCATTTTTTGAGGCCCGTGGGACACATTTAAATTTTTATAAAATATTATATTCATTTTTGGACGCACACGGGACACGTATATATTTTTATAAAAACAAAATATTCATTTTTTTAGGCCCGTGGGACACATTTAAATTTTTATAAAATATTATATTCATTTTTGGACGCCCACGGGACACGTATATATTTTTATAAAAATAAAATATTCATTTTTTTAGGCCCATGGGACATTTATATATTTTTAAAAAATAATATATTCATTTTTGGACGCCCGCGGGACACGTAGATATTTTTATAAAACATTATATTCATTTTTGGATGCCCGCGGACATATATATATTTTTATAAAAACAAAATATTCATTTTTTTAGGCCTATGGGACACATTGAAATTTTTATAAAACATTATATTCATTTTTGGACGCCCACGGGACACGTATATATTTTTATAAAAATAAAATATTCATTTTTTGAGATCCGTGGGACATTTATATATTTTATAAAAACAATACATTCATTTTTTGAAGCCCGCTGGACAGATTTAAATTTTTATAAAACATTATATTAATTTTTGGACGCCCGCGGAGCACATATATATTTTTATAAAAATAAAATATTCATTTTTTGGGGCCCGTGGGACACATATATATTTTAAATTAACAAAACATTCATTTTTGGAGGTCCGTGGGACACATATATATTTTTATAAAACATTACATTCATTTTTAGACGCCCGCGGGACACATATATATTTTTATAAATCAAAATATTCATTTTTGGATGCCCGCGGGACATATAATTATTTTTATAAAAATAAAATATTCATTTTTTGAGGCTCGTGGGACATTTATATATTTTCAAAAGAATAATACATTCATTTTTGGAGGCCGCGGGACACATTATTATTTTTATAAAAACAAAATATTCATTTTTTGAGGCCCGCGGGACATTTATATATTTTAAAAAGCAAAACATTCATATTTGGAGGCCCGTGAGACACATATATATTTTTATAAAACATTATATTCATTTTTGGACGCCCGCGGGACACGTATATATTTTTATAAAAATAAAATATTCATTTTTTGAGGCCCGTGGGACATTTATATATTTTAAAAAGCAAAACATTCATATTCGGACGACCATGAGACACATATATATTTTTATAAAAATAAAATTTTCATTTTTGGACGCCCGCGGGATACATATATATTTTTATAAAAACAAAATAATCATTTTTTGAGGCCCGTGGGACATTTATATATTTTAAAAAGCAAAACATTCATATTTGGACGACCATGGGACACATATATATTTTTATAAAAATAAAATTTTCATTTTTGGACGCCCGCGAGATACATATATATTTTTATAAAAACAAAATAATTATTTTTTGAGGCCCGCGGGACACGTATATATTTTTATAAAAACAAAATATTCATTTTTTGAGGCCCGTGGGACACATATAAATTTTTATAAAACATTATATTCATTTTTGGACGCCCACATGACACGTATACATTTTTATAAAAATAAGATATTCAGTTTTTGAGACCCGTGGGACATTTATATATTTTATAAAAACAATACATTCATTTTTTGAAGCCCGCGGGACACATTTAAATTTTTTTATAAAACATTATATTCATTTTTGGACGCCCACGGGACACGTACATATTTTTATAAAAATAAGATATTCATTTTTTGAGATCCGTGGGACATTTATATATTTTATAAAAACAATACATTCATTTTTTGAAGCCCACGGGACACGTATATATTTTTATAAAAACAAAATATTCATTTTTTGAGGCCCGTGTGACACATTTAAATTTTTATAAAACATTATATTCATTTTTGGACGCCCATGGGACACGTATATATTTTTATAAAAACAAAATAATCATTTTTTGAGGCCGGTGGGACATTTATATATTTTAAAATATAAATATTATAATTTTATTTATGTTCCTACAAAATGAAATTATGTAGATTATAATGTTTGGAGACCCATTTTAAATGGCTTAGAATAGTGGCATATGGAATGCAATATTTTGAAAAATTTGAATTTATCGTCGAATAGGATAAAACTATATAAAATGGAATAAAAATTAAATGGCCCAAATTTATTTTGAACTGGTTGCTAAAATACGGTCAAAATAGTCAAAAACAAATACTGCAGGTGCACCAACTATCCATGCATCGCCGGAATATGATTTATGGTGCTCCTTCGTCTTCACCCCAATACCGCATGGCTGCCCATGGAAGCTCATTAAATCCGATAGCCTATTCTACAATTTTATTAACTCCAGCAGCCCTATTTTGCCATTGCGGGTGAAATTGCTAATTGCGTCCAGTCAAACTTTCAACTAGCGGCTAAGAAATCCAAGCCACAACACCAATAGAACTCTATTTTCAGCCGCATTCACCATGGCAACTACGCACCCATCGTCCCTGGCTCGACGGCACAGCCTAGCAATCGTCGCTGCCCTAACACTAAAGACACCCCTCAGTGTCTGGAAAGGAATACGTAAGGGTTTTTAGGATGAAACTAAATTGGGGTTGTGGTCTTGTGGGGAGAGAGAAAAAATGGCTGCCGCATATCGTTTTTAAATGCCAGAGGGGCTGGCTACATGTCATCGGAGATGAGAGGACAGCCACGAAGAGCCTACGCCCCATCCACTGCGCAGGAGAGAGAGAGAGAGAGAGAGGGATGCGTGTATGGCTCCTCCCAAATCGATACCTCCTCCCAAAATGTTCAGTACCGAAACCGCCCATAGCAATCCAAGCCGTCAATCGAAAATCGACGGTGGATGGCAAGCTTCCTGTAAGAAAATTTTGGGAAGCGCTTCCTATGGGTTGGGCTGGCTTTTCTCGCCTCAAATCCTTGAATCTTGAACATTTAGATAATTTGGAGGAGTGGAGAGTGGACCAAGGATCAATGTCGCTTCTTTTGTTTCTGCGTATTGCTAATTGTAGGGCATTGAAGATGGTTCCGGAAGGACTGCAGCACATAACTTCGCTCAAGACATTACAGTTGCGAGGCATGCGATGGGGATTTTACGAAAGGGTTAGACCAGACAGTGGTGAGGATTGGCATAAGGTCCTCCACATACCTTCTGTCGACGTACCTGTTTGACAACAGCACGCAGCGCACAAGTCCTAAATACTTGTATGTAAATTTTTTTTTTTTTTTTTTTTTCCGAAAATGGTACTTTCAATCGTTGTCATGCGAATCAAGACTGCTAATTTGCAGGCTTCCAAGTTTATTAGAATTGATACCGTCGTTTAATTTGCAGGTCATGTACCGATGAGGCGATTTAATTTCGGGCCGGGTGTAAGTGAAAACTTTTTCACTTTTGCATAAAATGCAAATGAGGGTAAAATGGTAATTTCGTAGCATGAGAGTAGAATTATGGGTAAGTGTGAGTATGGGTAGGTGAAATTAATTATAGTACTTTGAGGTGCATGTATTTTTATGGTTAATCATATGATTTTAATAAATTATTATAGATGATGAGTGATCCATAACGTTAAATTGCATGATATTCATTTCAAATTATAATCTGTAATGTAAGAATAAAATTATAAAATTAAGAATAGATTTATTTAAAGAAATAAATTTGAACGACTGATATAATTTAGCTTGTTTGACCGATTATATAGATTTTACAGATTTTACGGATTTTACAGTTTTTATGAAATTCATGGGAATGATGTGTTCCACTGGTAATCTTTTATTCATTTTTTTAATGAAATAAATTTTACAGGTTATTCGAGTATCACAGATAAAACGCATATGCAATTGATAAATTTATATATTTTACGAGTTTTATAGAATATATGAATTTTCTACGTATTCGTTTGATATCATAAACCAGTTATACAGTTTTAACACCTAAAATAGGATTGACGACATTTCATTTTCACCAATTAGATGGACAATACAGATTTTACAAGAATAATGCAAAATCATAAACTAATATATACATGATTTATGAATTTTATAGAGTTATCAATTTGTAATGTATTGATTTGGTGGATTTGATGGATTTTATAGATTGTTCATAAAATCTATATGAAATATATTATTCGCAAATGTAATACGAAAGATACTAATAATATTAAATAATTAAATATAGATTCTTACTAAAATTTAAATAAATCCAATACTTGGATCTTTTACGTAATTAATATATTTAATAAGTCACTAATAATTATTTATACTTTTATTTACTGGAAAGGTAGAAATTTGTATAAATTATATGTTTATGTAATAAACACGTATATTAATCATAGTCAACATAAAACCCGTCCCATTATTCATTATGTACCTTTTTTTAACCCCATATTTTGACCAAAAAATGAACAAATATTGTAATGCTTGTGTGTATTTTTATTATTTCTCATAGGAGAAATTTAATTTGTAATAGGTGGTCTCAAAAAGTAAATAAATGACCTGATTTACAATAATTTGTCATTTCGTACCATTAAACTTAGAATAAAATGACACAAATTTTAAATGATTTACTTTTATTTATTTACTTTTTTGTGTAAAGCATATAAAATTTACGATGACATAAAAGTAAATAAATGAACATAAATAAAAAAATAAATTAACGCACGAATTTACAATGAAAAAATAAATAAATCAAATAAATCAAAAAATAAATAATGTCACGAATTTTATATGTCACCTCTTACCATTACCTCAAAAAATAAAGAATTTGTATAAAACTTTGGTAAGAATTTTATGTAATGTTGAATTTAAACTATTTATCACAAAAATAGTTCTAATCAGGAGCGTTTAATGGTTAGTTCATTTCAATCAAACATGTGTGAGACTGAACAAAACATGGTTTTAGATTTTTTAAAAGTACACATCATTCTTGATTGCTTTGCATGTTACGACTAGAAATTTTTAGTGAAGCAGAAATTCACAATCCAATAATTACATTAATAAAAAAATGTTGTTAAATGCTAAATTTATTTATTAGACCCAAAAAATAATGTATGAAATTATTTTGTAGTTCGATCTAGATTCAAACATATATTGTTATAATTATTTTGGAGTTTAAGCTATGAAAATCTACTAATATCATTAGTATTTAGATATTAGATTATATGCATCAGTAATAGTAGTATGACCACCACAACCACCGTTAAAAAAGTACTGTTATAAATGCATTGTTTTAGAATTTGTGATGAATAATTTATTTTAATAATTTAGAAAAATTTTTAGCATCATTCTCCACATAATTGGTTTGAGTTTTATATATTTAAATATATGATATAAATGTTCTTCATATATTTAATGTAAAATTTACGGTTTTAATTTTGATATAGAAATGTTCTTCTTGAAATTAATTTAATATTTAGATTTAGAAATTTTGTAGAATAATTTTTCATCTAAAAATTTGAAATTTGAAATTCTAAATATATTATACAAGCGTTCTCTATATAATGATTTGAAAAATCATATCTTCAAAGGAATGGTGTGAACATTTATCTGTACTTATTTAAAAATTAAGTTTTTAAATTTCTTTTATAGTTGTGATTTGTATTTGTATTTTAAGAATTTTATATGTAAATTTATTTTTGAAAAATTGTATGTAATAAATTTATATACAGATTTTAATTTAAGGTATTTTTTATAGCATCATTCTCCATATAATGAGTTTATAATTTATATTTTTACATTTAGTATGTTAATGTTTTGCATGTATTTATTATAAAATTTACAGTTTCAATTTTGCTATAGAAATGTTATTCTTATGATTATTTCAAAATTTAGATTGTAAAATTTTTATAGAATTTTTTTCTATAAATATTTAAATATATATAAATTTGTCGTGGAAACATTGTTCATATAAATATTTTCGATTATAAAATTTTTCAATTTGCTGTACAAAAATTCCCGGTAATAATTTTAAATCTCATATCTTCAAAGTTATGGTGTAGACAAGAAATTGGGATAGAAAAATGGATAAGTTTTGAAACCGTATCCATAAAGAAAATCAGACTGAGAAATTTTTGAAAACCAAACGAAGCCTAAAATAGCTTAAAGGGACTGCGATCTCAAGAAAGAATCAATTTTTAATTGAAAAGCACAGAATCAAGGCTTTTTTGTCCCACAACAAATTATCATGAGGAAAAAGCAAACCTATGTCAGTATTCATCATTAAAATAATGAACAAAGGATACAACCTTCTGCTATTATACATTAATCAAAGATACCAAAATCCTGTCATTTGAACAGAACCAATCATACAAAGAAGGACATTCCATCTAGTCCTTCTGAATTGTCCATTTAGTAGTCGCTTCAGATAATCAAAAATCAAAGCCTGAAACAATGAACCCTAAAAGAGAACTAATATGAAATTTCCTTTATATTGATGCTTAATTAACGGTCAAACACAAACAATAGTTCAAAAACTCTGTTTTTGGGTCCGTGTGCTAGTTGCACTAGTCTAACTCAATGAGGTCCCAGTTGAGTCATCAACACAGGCATTTAATACATGTTTCAATAATTAAATGTATCGCCTAACGTGTTTTATTCATATCTACGAAACCAGAAGAACACTTGTACGACTCTTCTAGTCTACCCTTGCCTATGGGATGAAAATTCTAACTGGTGGCTGAATGGATCAGGTTAGAGATTTTATTTTTACCAAAATTACTTGATTTCCGTAGTAGAAGATTGCCAAATACTGCTGCCATTTTCACCCTGCTCAGACCTGTTATGTTTTTGCTTCGGTCATGGTTATACATAGGGTTAAGACTGTATAATGAGATCAGCTACTGCCAGAAGAATAACTCAGAACAAATTTTCTTCTTCACAAAAGCCATGAAACAATCTTTTCAGTTTTTCTTTTTTTTTTTTAACTAAAGTTGTGAAACAGAAAATAGCTTGTCAAACAGTTTGAAAGATACATTGGGAAGATACATTAATCATGGCATCTGAGTTTATTGCTCTACTTAAACAATCAGGTTGAAATGAATCAAATGTTCGACTGACCTTGTCAATGATACTAGATAAAGGAATTCCAAGACAGAACAAAACCAATTCCATGACATGAATAGCATACGGAACCTGGTGTTCCAATCAGAATGATTTGTCACCATTGGTTGTTAGTTTAGCATTATTCATCATTACAACCAAGAAAAGCTAATTTGGCAGTCAATTTCAAGTGCACACATTGTTAACTGTGCAGTTTTGCCAAGATCAGATTCTTCACATAAATGTATATATCCAAATTAGAACTAGGAAATTGCAAGACCAACCAAAAGTAAATTCCAAAGACGATGAAACCAATCCCTGTAAATTTTTAACTTTTAAAGGAAATAAAAGTACACTCTTAATAAGGGGACAATCCAATTCAATGAACCATCCACATAAACAAGCACTTCGCTGAGATGATGTAATTTTTCAATGAATGTATAACACAACCTAGACAGCAACCATGGTTGGCACTCTGAGCTGCAGGCTCTCATGGTTGGGAAATCCAAAAAATTTCACTGATAAAGTGGATTACATGACCCTGATAAAGTGGAGCCCAAAAAAATATTCTTCAATTGTTTGTGCCTAGGTTCAAATACACCTAAATATTTTTACAATTTCTGTAGGGAAACCTTCACCGAGACACATTAGCAAGTGACAGTCAAAGTCAGGGTCAGATGAAGTATGGCGGAGGCGGGAAGCCGCCGGGGAATCAATCAAATGATTGTTTGATGGTGGAGTGAAGATGGTCTGCAGCAATATGAAGATTGGGATGATGATGGCAGTAGCGAGGGACATGGCCGTCCAGGGGCTTCTGAAGTGGGTGTACACGAATTCGGCTATGAACAACTTCCAGGGCTTCCGGCGGTGCTTCGAGATGTATTCGTTGACGTCTCTGTGGATGGGGAGCTCCCTCATGATGTCGATAGGCCAATGGTAGAAGAGCTCCGCCATCTCCTCGTCGCTGCCGAGGCCGTGGTAGAGCACGCGCCTAGCTGCAACTCCTTCATGTCCTCCGCGTGGTTGATAACGGAGTTGAGGAAGCAGATGTAGGAGGTGATGGTGTGGTCAGCAGGGTCATTGTCTTGCCGCTTCTCTCAAGCGATCATGTTGAGGATGTAGCGGACGATGGCCCGGGTGACGACGATTGGCGGCGCCAGAATCTCCGGCAAGAACATGTTCTTCCTGAACGCGATCTCTGTCAGGTGCGTGGAACTGCTGTTGCTGAACTTGATCCCTGCGTCCTTCAGCTCCATCAACAACCCGAAGGTGTGCAACTGAGGAACCTCGCACTTACATTTCTTGCCTTTCGTAAGGTCGGCAGTAGAAGTTGTGGCTGCTTTGGGTTCCCCCAGCACCAAGTGTCGAAGGACGCAGAGGAGGTGGGCGGCGTGGCTCCATTCTTCGTTGTCAGCATCGAAAAGCCGCAGCTTGTCGGTGTTGTTCCACGACGGCTCCTGTGTCCATGATCGGCCAGTCAGGTTGTAGAAGCTCGGGAGAATACGGGTATAGATGAACTTCACGATCTAGCTCCTGTAGGCAGCCTCCTTCTCGTCGTTGCCGTAGATGGCCATGTAGAGCGCGCAGAGGATTAGGAATTGGATCTGGTTCTCCAGCAAGAACATGTTGTGAGCGACAAGATGAACCTCTCTGTCGCCGATGTTGGGGTAAGAGACAGGCAGCTCCCCCTCTTGGCTTTTCCTCTTCTATAGCCCTCATCTGCTCCCTCGTCTAGGTCACTCTCTCTATCCCGTCAACTCAAGATCCGGCAGCTCTTCCTGACTCCTCCTTTTCTCCGGTGAAGTGCCGACGAGCAGTTCCTTTTTGATTCTCCTCTTCTCTCTCCCCTATCCACTCCCTCCTCTCGGTCTCTCTATCCCGTCAAAAGAGGAAGTTCTGGAGGAAGCTAATAGGCATTTCAAAATCATACACGCGAATGTACATAGGCCTGTAGAAACTTACTTTCCAATTTTGCCCCATCAAATCTGAACCATATGTTTAAAATGGACGGCAGATGTGGTGTTTGTACTTTTACCAAGCGTGAAAACATTTTCACTGAAACTAGACTCTTTAATTTCAGCTATAAATGCAATTATTTCCATGGGCAACCACCAACTTCTTTGGCTTCTTGACTTGTATATCATGTTCATTGTTCACCTCTGTTAGGAACGGAATGAATTTGCAGAAATTGAAAAGAATTTTATTGATTTATATGGAATTATCTTGGATACAAATTACGATATCCTTGGATAAATGGAAATTGAAAACGAAAATGAAAAGGAAAAACGTCACAGCGACTTCAAACTTAATTTCCCACCCTCTTAAAGACGGGCCTTCCGTTGTACAGGGCACATGCTTCCACGGTTTCCTACATCACCTCACCCGTGACACTACCAAATGATTTTGCTACTCACGTCCTCGTTAACACTGTTCCTAACAGCCTCTAAATTAAGGATAAAATTGTGCAAAACTCGATTTTTATAATTTTGTGAATTTTTTTATAAAATTACTAATCTAGGTTTATTTCATATATAAATTAAGTTTTATCATTCTTGAAAACGTGTATATATTTTTTTATTTTTAAAATATGTGTTTTACTCGTTTTTAAGTGACTAAAATATCCTTTTTTAAAAAAATAAAAATTATTCATATACGTCTTAAGGAATATTAAAATTTAATAAATAAGTTAAATATTCTTAAATTAATAATTTCATTAAAAATATTTAAAACGACTTTTAAATCCAAATGTATCAAAATTTCAATGTATTTAGATACATTAAAACAAGACTCCTAAATTCTAAGAGAACAAATTATCGTGCTTTGCCATAAATTGTACAGTGCAAGCTTCAAACACATGGCGTCGTAGCAGGAGAATCTAGAGGGGTGATTCTATTAGCCCGGGCTAAGTAAATGGCCCACTTAGCCCACCTCAAAAAACCTATTTAAAATAATTTTTTTTTATTTTTTTCTTCATACACTTGTTTATCTAAATGTATTTAACATATAGACCAAGTTTTACCATTTTTGAATATGTTTATCTATTTTTTTCAGATTTTTGAAAATAAGGGTATTTTAAATGCATATATACACATAGATGTTTAAAAATCTCAAAAAAATAGATAAACATATTAAAAAATGGTAAAACTTGGTCTATATGTTAAATACACTTAGATAAACAAGTACATGAAAAAAAAAGTAAAAAAAAATTATTTTAAATAAGTTTTTTGAGGTGGGCTAAGTGGACCATTTACTTAGCCCGGGCTAATAGAATCACTCCTCGAGAATCTAAGCTCATGGATATGGTAAATCTTGATGGTTTGAGACTTTTCAAGAATGAGCTACACCCAAACCAATGCAACTGTGCAGGTGGCCTTTTGGCAATTTCTAAGTATCTCAGAGCCTGTTTCGCACGGCTTAATTTCCAACAAAAGCATTGAAGTTGTCTACTTTCTTTTAAATGTTTGGACGGGCTTCTACATTCCGCTCAAATTTTTAACGTTAAAAGCCTTAAAAAGCTCAGTAATGTCTTACCAAAAAAAATTTGGGGTAATTTGCAAATATGCCCCATAGTTTGACACTAATTGTAGATATGCCCCATTGTTTCATAAATTGCATGTTACCTCCACAAAGTTTCACGTAAATTGCTTGTGTAAACTATTAAAAGCTGTTAAATAAAAAATATAATTTGCAAATATGCCCCCTAGTTTGACGCAAATTACAGATATGCCCCTCTGTGTTTCGCGAATTGGATATTTCCCCTACACAGTTTTCACGGAAATTTCTTACGTACCCATAACACCTTTTTGTCACCAAACTTACATTAAAATTTTGAATAATAACAAAAATAACCCTATTTAAAAGTTATATTATAATCTCATAGTTTATAAAACACCCAATTGTACATGTAAAAGGGGTCTATAAAACACTTATGTTAATTGCTAACACGTTATCTCCTTCCACTTGCACAGCTGAGTTATTTTTGTCATTATCCAAAATTTTAATAAACGTTTGTGACAAAAAGGTGTTATGGGTATGCAAGCAATTTTGATGAAATTTTATGGGGTAATATGCATTTTGTGAAACAAGGGGACATATCGACAATTAGCGTCAAACTATGGGGTCATATTTGCAAATTATATTTTTATTTAACAGTCGTTAAATTTCAGCCATTACCAGGGGTACGCAAACAATTTATGTGAAACTTTGTTAGTATATTATGTAATTCGTGAAACGATAGAGGCATATATGCAATTAGGTCAAACTATGGGGGCATATTAGCAAATTACCGAACATTAATGTGGGCACTGCCTTAGTTCTACCTTCCAGCGAAACGGGCACCAAATCCCTTTCATCGAACTTCTATTAGTTTAAAGCCCTTCCGAATTCTTCTTTCTTTCTCTTCTTTCTTTTGAAATAGAAGTCCTCCTGAGTTCCAGGATGAGCCTCCAAATTACATGACGAATTGGCTCATTTTTAAATTTTTTTGTTTCTGTTTTTGGCCTTAATTATAATTTGGGGTGTACAGCTGATGGATTTTTTCCGATCTGGACCCAATATCTGCACTGACTTTATATCGAACTCGGTATCAAAGCCTATCAAAGCCTGTACCATTCATCTTGATCCAGGTAAGAGCGGGTCCTAACCGGGTTCAAAAAACAAACAAATCCATAAAATAAAAATATTTTGCAAAATTCCAATAAAAAATAGTTTCCAATCTGACTCTGCTATCCTCCTTGCAATCATGTGAAAATATGAATAAAATTCAAATTTTTTTAAATATATCACATTTAATCTTCGATTATAAATATCTAAAATACTAAATGATAAATATCTCACAGGCCAATATGTCAGGATTCATATTCAATCATCCACTGTTCTACTTTTCTATTGTATTTTTCAAAAACCGAAACGCCAAAGAACTTATAAATTTGTTCGAACATATTTCAATTATTATTTCAACATTTCAATTATCATTTTTATTTTTGGTAATTTATTTAATTAAGTACATTTTGTAATGTATATCAGCTACATAAAGAAAGACCAACAACTAAATTTAGGGTGGAAATTGAAGCTGCTCCATCCTATCCTTGATGTGAAGACTAAATCAATAACATTTTTTAACCTGGTACATGGATGAGTTAGAGTTAATCTAAATTTCTAAATAAGATCAGAATAGATCAACCATATCCCCCTTCCATATATTCAATTTTCAAAAATTATAAGCATATTTTTAATTTTATTCTCATTCTTTTCCAAAATTTCAAATTATTTATAATTAATTATACTCTAATTTAATTTCTAAATTATTTTTATAATAATTAATATATAAGTTTAATATAGATAAGTCTTTGGACTGAATATATATTGGAAAAAATTATTCTATTTGTTTAATTTATTTATTACATGTTTAATAATAATTTTATGACACAAAATTTATTTACACTAACATAAATTCTATTGATTAAATCTTAAATTAGAAAATTTATGTTTTTAAATGACATGTTTACATATTTTATTTAGGTGGCGCTTTTATTAAGTGTTCATCTTCAGCCAAGTTGGGTGTGAACACAATGTGCCAAACTTGAAAAAAAAAAAATCCTAAACGCCAGTTCCCATATTTAATATCAAATATATTATTATAAAATCTAAATAAAATTGATTTATATTTTCATATTTTATATAATTTAAATTTACAATTTCATATATGTTTGTCATGTTAAAATTATATTATATTTAAATTTTATCATTTTAATTTAGGGCGCTAATCCTACCCGACAGCAATGTGAATGTTGTTATATTAACACTTCCAGTTCTTTACATATTTACTGGCCCTACCTTTGTGTACAAAAAATGAATATTTTACCTTACAATTTCAAAAAAACTATATAGATAGGTCAAAAAATTTTAAAATTTTGTGAAACCTATCTAAATGAAGCACAAATGCATAAAGAAATTAGAATACGTAATATAAAATAAAATATTTTTGTAATTATTTTAAATTTTTTTACATTTATCATAATAATATTTTAGAAATATGATCTAAAATATTAGAAATATTTTTTATATTTTTATTTTAAAGTCATCTAAAACTATTCGCAAGCAATTAGTTTGAACCCAAAATTCAGCACTGAACCCTCCAAGTCTAGTCTAGGCGAGGGTGCGCTCAGTACGATTTAGGGCAAGTTTGAACCACGTTCAAATCCAACAATTAACTTTTTTCCCTTTGTTTATAAATATTATGTCTTTATAAGATTTTCATAATATATATGTGAAAAAAAATAAAAAATCTGATTTATAATTAAAGAAATTAGTCTTTTTATCTAGAAGCCTTATGGAACTCGTTTCTATTTTTGAATATTGATAGTGGTTCAAATATGTAAAATTTTCACCAGATATTGCTGGCTGCGTCAATAAATAGCTTTTCTATCATTGATTTTTGGCCTAATGGAGTCAAACGTTACAAGGTGGCCACCCAAACTCTCGCTGGGGACTATTCAGTCCAGCACAGGGTGGGCCTGAACACATGGAAAGGGGTTGCCATGGGAACCAAAGGAAGTAGAAGCATTGTTACAATTTTACATCATGAGTATATTTATTTGATAGTGTGAGTATGTTTTTTTTTTTTTTTTTAAATTTAAATTATATATATACAAAATTTCAATCTATTCTATTCATTTAGGGTGCGTTTGTTTGATAGTAAAACTTTTGATGGAAAGTTTTTTGAGTAGAAATTTTCAAATGGCTAGAAAATAAAATGATATAATAGGGGTAATGATGAGGAGGAAAGAGAATAAAGTTAAAATAGATAGGTTAGTTATGTGAGTAGTTGTGTAGAAAAGATTGAAAAGTAGGGTAGTTTGTGTAGAAAAATATGAAAAAATAATTAAAAATAAAGTAGTTTTGGAGAGTGAAAAGTTTTGATTTGAAAAGTTTTGGTTGACATTTTTTTGCCCCAAAAGAAATAGACCCTTAGTGGATCAATCATTAAAACATTTGTAGACATATTTTTTCATTATTTGATCTCTCTAAAAATATTTGTGTGGAAAATATTATTTTTAATAAGATTTTGTTACAATTGGTAAAGTTTAAAATATATTTTATATAAGAATTTATATTATATTATTTAAAGTTCATATAAATAAGGTGCTAACGGTGATAACAATTTCAATATTTATTTCTCAATTTTTTAAAATTTATTTGTTTATTTTTTAATATAATAGAATTTAACCGGATCTAACTTTTAATATTAATAAATTAATCCTAATTTAACAACTGTAATATGATTCTAGGCCTCTTTTAAGATCATTTATGCCTTAATTATAGAAATTAAAACTTAGATAATAAGATTTATTGAAATCCACCTGAATCTAACAGTATCTAATAACATTTAATCGGATCTAACAACATCTAACCAGATTTAACGGCATCTGACCAGGTCAAACTTTTGATACTAATAGGTGAATCTTAATTTAATATTTCTAATATGATTCTAAGATCCTTATTAGGCAATTTATACCTTAATTATCGAAATTATAACTTAGATAATATGGTTTAATAAAATATATCAAAATCTAATAGCAACTAACTACATCTAACCAGACCTAATTTTATACATATGACTTTTAAAAAATAATATAAATGATTAAAAATGAGAATTTTCAATTAAAATAATTAAATGAAAATAAATATTAAATTAAGTTAATATAAAATTATTCGAATTATCTAAAATAGTATTCTTTTAGTTTATATAAAAATTTAAAACATACCAACCTTGAATTTTATTTTAAAAATAAAGTTTAAAATTCTAAAAGAAAAATAAATATAGATATTTATTGAAATTAAATTAAAAATTATAGAATTTTCACGAAAAAGATTTTTGAAAATTTTTTATTTTCAACCTTTTGCAACAAAATATGGATGTTTCTTGAATTTATAATTCAAATTAATTCGAAAAGAATATTAACACAATAAAAACTAATTTACACACGTATATAAAAATAATGAGATTTATCTGTAACATAATTTCAATATATAAACATGCATTCAAATATCCTACTGATTTATGTATAGAAGTTGCATATATATATATATATGAACATAATAATAAATTGGATATTAGGATTCCATTTGTGCTTATAATGAAGAAAAAATATTAATCTAAAACTTTTCGCCTTCCATAACTATCCTATTTTTTAATTATTTCTTCATATCTTTCAATACAACTACTCTACTATTCAATTATTTCTATACAACTAACCATACAATTAACCTATCTATTTCAATTTTAATTTTTTTACTCATCATCATTATCGCTATGTAGAGGCCAAGTCAAAAACTACCTATAGCACGTGTCCCACTCACATCTCCATGTTGTCTCTATCCCACAACATACTCGGCCTTAACGCCACAATAAAAAATATCTCATACATTTAAGAGATTTTAACAAACAGCAAGGAGAAATTATAAAAGGAGTCCATGGAAGATGGGACTCAAGACTCCTATCTACACTGCAATCCTAATCTTCCCCCAAACCTTCAAGAATCCCAATGCTATTAGGAACCACAATAAAAAACCTACCAACATGTAAAGGCCCATTTTGGACTTCTATACATGGCACAATATGTCGAAAATGAAGCTAGAAATATGTTTATACTCTTTTCCTTTCCCACACAATTTTTTCATTTTTCGTTTCCCCCTTTTTCCTCTACCATGGAGCACAAACAGTCCGTTTCTAGCTTGGAGAACATTGCACAAAGGAGTGACACACATCAAAGTGAAAAGGGGGCCTCTACCGGAACCAGTTCCATAGAAATAGACCCCAGCATCACTATCACAATAGAAGACTTTCACAAGATGTTCATCGCATTATGAGAATGAAAAGTTTAAAAGTAATTAACCTCATCATCACCCATCAAACAGGTGGCCCAAAAGTGCAAATTCCAACGTAGAACCTAGTGGTATTACTTCTTCTACATTAGCTCTTCTGAATATTCACCTTTCACCCTTGAAATCGTAAACGAGTCTCTCCTCTATAAGTTCAAACCCATGGTCATGTAACCCAATGATAGACACTCTGATCCTCAGGACCGTATCAATACTTTTTGCATGAATGCCGACCTAATGGATCTGTTAGATCGTATAACATGTCTAGCATTTATTGACACTTTAGAGGGTAAGGCTAGAGTAGGTTTCTATAGTCTGCCTCCAACATCAATGACTCCCTTTGACTCTTTATCTAAAATTTTTATAGTATAGTTTATAAGTCGTGTTGCGCATGCCAAAATACCCTCAGACCTTTACCAAGTTCGATAAGAAGAAAATGAACCTTTGCACAAATACATTGATCGCTTTAACCATGATTGCATTCTAATTCATGGATTAACTCCTGAATTTATCAAGTCCGGTTTCATCGGAGGATTACACCCTAGTAGATTATACACAGTACTCAAGGTGCATGAACTAGAAATAGTGGATAAATTATTCAGAATTGCAAAAAAAAAAATGAATGATGAGAAGCAAACGAGGCAAAGTAAGTAGGCGCTTCAAAGTAATGAAAATAAAGGCTAAATAGGAAAAGACCCGAAGTTTTGACCAATCTATAGATAAAAGGCAGAAAGAAGGATGCCCTTTTCCTACACCTAGGTATGATAAATATACCCCATTGACCACTTCACAGGACAAAATCTTCCTTGCTATTAAAGACAAAGGTCGTTTGAAGAAACCTAATCAAATGAGGGCTCCTCTAGGAAAGAGAGATACCTCTTGATGCGCTACCATGAAGATCACAACCATTCTATGAAAAGATGCATATAGTTGAAAAATGCCTTCGAAGACCTCATTAGAAAAGGCCTGTTTGCTCAGTTCGTATAGAGGATCAAAGTGAAAATCCCCATTGTCACACCTGAACTCAGTTCTGGTTCTAAGTATGAATCTTCAAATGCTCTCACACATAGAGTCATCTCCACTATCCATGGAGGCATTGCTTGTGGTGGAAGCACCCATTATCGCGAAAGGAGGTATGCATATTTAGAGCTAATATCTAATAAGAGACCTATCCTTTGTCAAAATTTACTTCTTATATGAGCGAGGAATACCCTTTGCGCATGCCTCATGATGATGCCATTGTCATTGAAATCATCACATCAAATTGGACAGTTTGTCGAATTATGGTTAACACAAGTGGCTCTGCTGATATCCTATTCTTCAAGCCCTTTGATAGGATGAAGATATCGAAGAAAAACTTGTGCCCTCGCACTAGACCATTGATTGGATTTACAAGAGATGAAGTAACTGTAGAAGGGTTAATCACACTCCCTTTCATAATTGACATTGTGCCACAACAAACAATAGTTGAAATTGACTTCTTGGTTGTCAATATCCCATCTGCTTACAATGCTGCCATGGGATGCCTAACTCTTAACAAACTGTAGGCTATTGTTTCTACTTATTATTCGTGTGTCAAATTCCCTACGACTGCAGGAGAAGACATTCAAAAAAGGAGATCAAAAAATGGCCCATTATTGCTATTTGTTGGCCTGTAAATGGAGACAACCTGTCAATCCACACTACCATCTAACGAGGTCGAACCCACGACCGTTATTTGTTGAATCATGTGGCAAATTAAGCACAATCCATGTTTTGATGATTAAAAACTCAATTTGAGAATCATTTAAGAACTAACGAGTTTGTTAAGTAATGTCAAAGTTTAAATAATCAAAGCTCAAAAGGATAGCTGGTCAAGTCCCATGCCCAAGTCGACTCCAGTATCGACTTTAAAGGCATAAAAATCGTCAACGCTGAAATTGAGACTCCGAGACTGACGAAGTCGCAATCAAATTCGACTCCATTTGCGACTTAGGTGAAATCGTAATACTAAATCAACTCCAGTCTGCGACTTAGGTGAACCTCAGTCACAGGATTTGAAAATGACAGGGTTAAGTTGCACATGAAGTTGACTTCACTATGCGACTTGGGTGAAGTCGCATCTTAAGTCAATCCCAACATGTGACTTGGGTGAAATTGAACCTCAAGTCAACTCAAGCTTGCAACTTAAGTAAAGATCATCATTAAAATGCTTCTAAAATATCTTATTAGGATGTGAAAGTTAAATTCAAGAGGCAATGATGATCTTGAGTTGAGACTAATGAAAAGGGATTTTATCAAAAGACCAAGGAATACCATACAAACCCAAGAGTCATGATAAATATCAAGGACTAAAATCCCAAATGAAGATCACAACATTTGAAAAGAGAAGAAGTAAGGTCAGACACACAAGTAGATCATAAACAAAGTCTAAATTTCCAAGAAGACATATGGCTGGTGAAGTTGCATCTGAAGTCGACTTCACCTATGACTTGGGTCAAGTCTAAGACCAGGTCGACCTGAGTATGGAACTTGAGTTGAAAATTGAAGGCCAAAGTCGCATCCGAAGTCGACTCCACTCTGCGACTTACACAAAGTCGCATCCCATGTCGACTCCAAGTGCGACTTGGCTCGCAATGGTCGAAAAAATTCGAACGTTGGCCCATTAAATGTGTCCCCCTACCACTAAATATTTGAATTTACTTCCCCCTATTTAAGTGACTTCAAGTGAATGAGGAAAGTAGATGAAAGAGCATTAATTGAGTTCACTTTTCTTATTTTTTAGAATTTAAGTGATCTACAAGAAGTTTGTTAAGAAGAACACTGCATGCAACTGCTGAGAGCTGAACTGCTTCATCTTCAACCTCTTCTACAAGTTCTCTTCTCTATGCTTAAAGCTACCTACACAACTGTAAATTGTAGAATTTTTATTTATTCATTGATCATGTGCATTCCATTTGGTTTAGTATTGGATACTAAGACCAAGTGAAGGCAAAGTAGCGTGTGATTGGAGTGAAACTCATCACATATTTATACTGTGATTGTATAAGGCCCTTTAGAGCTAAAATCTAGAATAGAGCAAGGGCTTTGCTGTATTTGAAATTCTATTCTAGTGGAACCCAAGACATTAAGGAGTGTTTTTTGAGGAGTTGACTAGGGAGGGTTGTCCCTAACCACTATAACTTCTTAAGTTTTATTGTTTACTGCTTTACATTTCATGTTTTCATTCAAGGGGACAAAGCTATCAAGGGGCTGAGTTTTTCCTGTTGCAAAAGAATTTTTAAAAACCCAATTCACCCATCCCCTCTTGGGCTTTGTTATCAACACGGGACTAACAAGTAGTATCAGAGCAGGTCTTCGAGGTTCTACTAAAGGGATCATATTAATGGCATCCCAATCAACTTCCACTCCTGCATTTGCTGAAGGCTAGTCATTTACAAGGCCACCACTATTTGATAGAAGTAACTTCGATTACTGGAAGTTGAGAATGAAACAACTTATCATGGTTACTGATATAGACTCTTGGATTGCTATACAAGACGGAGTTACTCTACCAATCAGTAAAAGAGCCTCCGCATGGTCTGAAGAACAAGTTAGGACTGTGAAAAGCAATGCCAAAGCATGAACTCCCTCTTCTGTGCTCTAACAACTAAAGAATATGATATGATACCCGCATGTCAAACAACCAAAGAAATATGAGATACGCTGACATCAATATACGAGGGAGCTTCTTAGGTCCAAGGGATGAGAAGAAATATATTTTCGTATTTTATATAATTTAAATTTATAATTTCATATATGTATGTCATGTTAAAATTATATTATATTTAAATTTTATCATTTTAATTTAGGGCACTAATCCTACCCGACAACAATGTAAATGTTGTTATATTAACACTTCCATTTCTTTACATATTTACAGGCCCTACCTTTGTGTACGAAAAATAAATATTTTATCTTACAATTAAAAAAAAACTATATAGATAGGTCAAAGAAGTTTAAAATTTTGTGAAACCTATCTAAATGAAGCAAAAATGCATAAAGAAATTAGAATACGTAATATAAAATAAAATATTTTTGTAATTATTTTAATTTTTTTTACATTTATCATAATAATATTTTAGAAATATGATCTAAAATATTAGAAATATTTTTTATATTTTTATTTTAAATTCATCTAAAACTACTTCACAAGCAATTAATTTGAACCCAAAATTCAACACTGAACCCTCCAAGTCTAGTCTAGGCGAGGGTGCACTCAGTACGATTTAGGGCAAGTTTGAACCATGTTCAAATCCAACAATTAACTTTTTTCCCTTTGTTTATAAATCTTATATCTTTATAAGATTTTCATAATATATATGTGGAAAAAAATAAAAAATCTGATTTATAATTAAAGAAATTAGTCTTTTTTTCTAGAAGCCTTATGGAACTCGTTTCTATTTTTGAGTATTGATAGCGGTTCAAATATGTAAAATTTCCACCAGATATTGCTAGCTGCGTCAATAAATAGCTTTTCTATCATGGATTTTTGGCCTAATGGAGTCAAACGTTATAGGGTGGCCACCCAAACTCTCGCTGGGGACTATTCAGTCCAACACAGGGTGGGCCTGAACACATGGAAAGGGGTACCCATGAGAACCAAAGGAAGTAGAAGCATTGTTATAATTTTACATCATGAGTATATTTATTTGATAGTGTGAGTATGTTTGTTTTTTTATAAAATTTAAATTATATATATACAAAATTTCAATCTACGCCATTCATTTAGGGTGTGTTTGTTTGAGAGTAGAACTTTTGATGGAAAGTTTTTTGAGTAGAAATTTTCAAACTGCTAGAAAATAAAATAATATAATAGGGGTAATGATGAGGAGGAAAGAAAATAAAGTTAAAATAGATAGGTTAGTTGTATGAGTAGTTGCGTAGAAATTATTGAAAATTAGGGTAGTTTGTGTAGACAAATATGAAAAAATAATTAAAAATAGAGTAGTTTTGGAAAGTGAAAAGTTTCGAATTGAAAAGTTTTGGTTGAAATTTTTTTGCCCCAAAAGAAACAGACCCTTAGTGGATCAATCATTAAAACATTTGTAGACATATTTTTTCATTATTTGATCTCTTTAAAAATATTTGTGTGGAAAATATTATTTTTAATAAGATTTCATTATAATCGATAAAGTTTAAAATATATTTATATATTTTATATAAGAATTTATATTATATTATTTAAAGTTCATATAATTAAGGTACTAACGGTGATAACAATTTCAATAGTTATTTCTCAATTTTTTAAAATTTATTTATTTACTTTTTTAATATAATAGAATTTAACTGTATCTAACTTTTAATATTAATAAAGTAATCCTAATTTAACACCTGTAATATGATTCTAGGCTTCTTTTAAGATCATTTATGCCTTAATTATTGAAATTAAAACTTAGATAATAGGATTTAATGAAATCCACCTGAATCTAACAGCATTTAATGACATTTAATCCGATCTAATAACATCTAACTAGATTTAACAACTTCTGACCAGGTGTAACTTTTGATGCTAATAAGTGAATCTTAATTTAATATTTCTAATATGATTCTAAGATCTTTATTAGGCAATTTATACCTTAATTATTGAAATTATAACTTAGATAATATGGTTTAATAAAATATATCTAAATCTAATAGAATCTAATTACATCTAATCAGACCTAATTTTATACATATGACTTTTAAAAAATAATATAAATGATTAAAAACGAGTATTTTCAATTAAAATAATTAAATGAAAATAAATATTAAATTAAGTTAATATAAAATTATTTGAATTATCCAAAATAGTATTCTTGTAGTTTAAATATCTGAAATATTTGCTAGATTTTTCAAGGTTACTAATGCATCAAAAGGTCTTGGAAAAGCAATCCTTGAATCTGAACAAGTCATGAAAATTTTAAGGGCTCTATCTGAGTTGTGGACTCCAAAGATCACGACCATTGAAGAGGCAAAAGACCTAAATACGCTAAGACTAGAAGATCTTATCAGCTCTCTCATGTCACATGAGCTAATAAAGAGAATAAACATGGAGTAGCATGAAGGCAAAAGAGGCATTGCGTTGAGGGCTGCACAAAACTTAGATGATTCAACATCGTCTTCTCAAAATGATGATGAAGAGATTGCACTGCTCACCCGGGATTCAGAAAGTTCATAAGAAAAGTGAAGAACTTCAAAGGATTCAAAAAATAAATAAATAAAAAGGAGAAAAAGAAGGAAATAACCAAATACTACAATATGGTGGAGTAGGACATATACAAGCTCACTACCTTATATCAGAAGAGTGCAAGACAAAAGAACTGCAAGAGAAGAAAAACATGAATGAAAACAGAAAATTTCAGAAATCTAAAGGAAGAGGAATGTACGTAAATAAGGAGATGTTGACAACAAGCATCTCGTCAAATAAAGATAATAAAGCAGCAAACTGTGCTCGAATATACTGTATGGCAAGGATAGAGGAAGAACACGACATGGTCTGCCTCACTGCAACAAAAATCTTAAATAGACAAATCACCTCAAAAAATTGTACAAGCAGTGAGGAGGTATACCATAAATCAAAGGCCAACAACATATGGTTCATAAGTAGTAGCTGCTAAAGACATATGATAGGAAAAAGAGGATTATTCCACAAAATCAAACTCTGTAGTGAAGGAACTGTTGCATTTGGAAATAATAAAAGGTAAATGAAATATTTATGTTATTTCAAATGCATGTATTGAGGATGTACTATTTGTTGAAGGACTCAAATATAATTTAATAAGAATTAGTCAACTGTGTGACAAAGGCTATAAAGTTGTGCTTAAATTCCTCGTATTTAATATTTTTGATGAAGATCACATAGTTTATAGCAGTAAAAGACATAGAAATGTATATTTGGTTTCCCTTGATAAACTTGATGGACAACCTCATAGCCATTGATAATGAACCATAGATATGGTATAAAAGACTTGGACAAATAAATATGTCAAATATCAAGACCTTGTGGAAAAAGAGCCTAGTAGAAGGATTACCAAAGCTCAAATATGACAAAGATAAAATCTGCAAGACATGCCAACTATCCAAGCGGCCTAAAATGTTATTTTTCTCAAAAAAGAAAATTTCAACAACTAGGTCACTTGAACTATTACATATGGATCTGTATGGGTCATCCGACATTTTGACTCTTTAAGGAAAGATGTATATATTTGTCATTGTTGATGATTTTTCATGATTCATATGGATAATACTTTTAGCTAGCAAACATGAAGCCTTCTCAATATTTGTTACTTTTTCAAATTTGGTGCAAAATAAAAAGCAAAATACGATAATATCCATTAGAAGTGATCATGGTGATGAATTTGAAAACAAACGGTTTATAGAATTACGCAATGAAAAAGAAATTCATCACACATTCTCTACACTAAGAACTCCCTAACAAAACAGGTAGTTGAAAGGAAAAATAGAACAATATATGATATTATTAGAACTATGCTAAATGAAAGTAAATTATCTAAAAGATTTTGGGGTAAGACTGTAAGCATAATATGTCATGTACTAAATCGAGTTACCATAAAAGCAATTTTGAAAAAGATCCCATATGAGTTATGGAAAGGTAGAAAACTAATATTTCATATTTCCATGCTTTTGGTTATACTTGCTATGTGCTAAATAATGAAAAAATAAACTTAGAAAAATTAAATGTCAAAAGTGATGAAGCAATATTTATTGGATATTTATCAAATAGCAAAGAATATAAAGTTTTTAATAAAAGAAATCAAGTAGTAGAAGAATCAATATATGCTATATTAATGAATTTAATCATAATCCCAAAAAGGAGGATGAGCTAAGTGATACAGATGACATGTCAAAGAATTCTGAAAAGTCACGATTGGAACAACAAGGAGAATTGAAAACAAAGCAAGAGCAATCCACGGATGAAAAGGTAAGTGAAGGTAATGACTCTTATAAACCTTCAAAGGATTTGAAATTCAAAAATGACTATCCGATTGAATAAATAATTGACAACATATATGAAGGGGTAAGAACAAGAAGATCTAGACATAATATCTGTGAGGATTTTGCTTTTGTGTCTAAAATAGAGCCAAATTCAATCGATCAAGCTCTTAATAATGAAAATTGATTTTGGCAATGCAAGAAGAGCTAAACCAGTTTGAAAAAAATCAAGTATGACACCTAGTTCTTAGACCTGAAGATTGCATCGTTATTAGTACAGAATGAGTTTTCAGGAACAAACTAGACAACAGTGGACTCGTAGTGAGAAACAAAGCTAGGCTTATAACCAAAGGATATTTTCAAAAAGAAGAAACTGATTTTAAGGAATTATATGCTCCAGTAGCTAGATTGGAAGCCATACGCATCCTACTAGCTTTTGCTTCTCACATGGATTTTAAATTGTTTTAAATAGACGTGAAAAGTACATTTTTGAATGAATATCTAAACGAAGAAATATACATTGAGCAACCTCCTGGTTTTGAATAGAAAGATCAATCCAAATTTATTTTTAAGTTAACCAAAGCTTTATATGGATTAAAACAAGCTCCAAGAGCATGATATGAGAGGTTAAGCAAATTTTTGATTGATTATGATTTTCAAATAGGAAAGGTTGATACCACATTATTTATCAAATATAAGGAAAAATATATTAATTGCTCAAAGTTATGTAGATGATATTATATTTGGTGCTACTAATGAAACTCTATATCAAGAATTTTTTGAGATTATGTAGAGTGAATTCAAAATGAGCATGATAGGTGAGCTAAACTTCTTCCTTGAGCTGCGAATTAAACAACTAGTTAAAGGCATCTTCATAAATCAATCCAATACATCAAAAAAATGCTCAAAAAGTTTGGAATGCAAAACAGCAAAGAGACAAACACACCCATGAGCTCAACCATTAAAATTGACAAGGATGAAAAAGGTAAATTAGTTAAACAAAAGTTGTATAGAAGCATGATAAGATCTTTGTTATATTTAGCTGCATCTAGACCAAATATTTTGTTCAGTGTTTATTTATGTTCTAGATTTCAATCATATCCCAAAGAATCACATTTAATAGCTGTGGGTGTGTTTGAGAATGAATAAAACTTTTGATGAAAAGTTTTGAAGAGTAAAAGTTGTCAAATGATATGATATGATAAGGATAATGATGAGTAGTAAAAATGATAAAGTTAAAATAAATAGATTAGTTGTATGGGTAGTTGTGTAGAATTGATTGAAAAGTAGGGTAGTTGTATAGGAAAATGTGAAAAAATAATTAAAAATATGATAGTTATGGAGAGTGAAAAGTTTTAGATTGACATTTTTTAATCATTGCCAAACATACCCTATAAAAAGAATTTTTCAGAATTTAATCAATACTACTAATCTAGGTTTATGGTATCCAAAGGGTTCAACATTTGATCTAATTGGTGATAATTGGAAATTAACAGTATATTATGTGGGCATTTTATACCAATTTTATGGGGAATTATTTGAGTTCAATATGAAATTTTTTTAAAATGTGATTTTTGCATCAATTAGGTGTCGAACATGAATTTTAAGATATTTAATAATTTTTATAATCTTTTGGTTTGAAATTTCATTCCATTCTTTTGCGTAAGGGAATTCGGACAAGAAGAAACACGGAACACGTAAGAGGTCGATGGATGGAAGAAAAGAGAAACCAAAGCAAGCAAGGGTATTGGCGCCTAGGCGCCACCCTACAGGCCCATGCTAGAATCTCCAACACCACATTTCAGTCTGCTTCCAGAGAGTTGGCGCCTAGGCGCCACTTCACCAACGTGTTGAAAAGTCCGAAAGGGTTTTGGGGATCACAAGGTAGAATTGCTTCCAGGGAGTTGGCGCCTAGGCACCAGATAGGGACGCCTAGGTGCCATGGCATGCTCATGCAGGACTTCCAGGAGGATTTTCAAGCCACAAATCATCCAAAGAGTTGGCGCCACTTTCCCACTTTCAAACAAGTTACGAACACCCTCAATCAGCAACTTCCAGCAAGTTGGCGCCTAGGTGCCAACTAAAATGGCACCTCAGCGCCATATCAATCAGAAAGTTCCAGCAAGTTGGCGCCTAGGCGCCAATACGCAGACCTGCGTACGATTGCGAGCGGCTGGATCGTTTTAAGGGATGTATAAAAACCCTTTGACGGTTCCGGACCGAGGGAGGATAATTTTTCGAAGGTAAAGAGATTAGAGAGTTCTTTGAGAGAGAGAAACAGAGAGAGAGAGAGAGGTGGAGAGCACAGGTGAGTTGCGTGGGGCAACCGGCACATCATTGGGGCTCCAAATCAATAAGCTTTTCTTTTCTTTGTTTCTTTTATTAACTTGTTTAAGAGGGGATATTATGTTAATTCCCTTTTGGACTTAAACATACTAGGCTAAACCCTTAATCTAGGGTTTAGGATGTAGCATGCATACAATGTAGCGTGGTATGGATGTTAATTTATTTATGATGAATATTGTTGTTAATTTAATATCTTGTGATTTAATGCTTGCTTGGTGTGAAGGCTTGCACTTTCGCAATGATTTCCATATATTAGGCGATGGAACCGAGAGGTGGAAATTTAATATACGATAATCAAGATATTAAACCTGGAAATCTAAGACCATGAGAATAGACATGATGATCTTGAGGAATTCCATGAACAAACCACAAAACTTAACGGATTCTAATTAACTTAATCCCATGAGAATAGGTGGCTAAGAAGATTAGAGTACACCTTGTAGGTTTCGAGAGAAGGTGCAAAGATAAATTAGGGATTGTTCTCCTTTAACAAACAATATCCAGATTAAATAATTATATCACTACCCATTACAAAAGACGCATGTGAAACTCTAGACCCTAGATACTCACACTCTCGTTTTCTCCACTCATTTTAATTTTTATTTTATTTTCTCTTCCGAAATTTTCTGTTTCTTTTCCATTTAATTTACTACATCCTCTTTCAACTTTTCTAATCCATTTAATCTGACAAGAAAGTGTTTAAAAGTAGAATTTTTAGTCCCGAATTCCCTGTGGATCGATATTTTATATACTATAATCTACGACCCGTGCACTTGCAGTGAGATTGCGAACAATTGGCTACTCAGATGCGGATTTTGCCAATTATAAAGTAGACAGAAAAAGCACTATAGCAAAAGTTCTACAATCAGGTTTCTTCTGGCCCACTTTGTTCAAAGATGCTCGATCTTTTACACTAACCTATGATAGGTGCCAAAGAATAGGAAACATCTCAAAGCGAAAGGAGATCCTTTTCCATCCTCATTCAACAACCAATACATACTGCTTGTGGTTGACTACGTAACTAGATGGGTGAAGGAGATTGCTTCTCAAACAAATGACTCACAGGTGGTCGCTAAATTCTTAAAACACAACATTTTTACCAGATTTGTTGTACCACGAGCAATCATAAGTGACAGAGAAAGCCACTTCTATAACAAGCAAATGGAGTAACTGCTCAAGAAATATGGGGTCACATATAAGATCGCCACCTCATACCACCCACAAACAAGTGGCCAGGCTGAAATCTCGAACCGCGAGATTAAATACATACTTGAGAAGATTGAATCCCAATCACGGAGAGATTGGTCCTCGATGATGCTTTTTGGGCATACCGCACTGCATTCAAAACTCCGATTGGGACAACACCTTTCCGACTAATCTATGGAAAATCATGCCACTTGCCTGTAGAGTTGGAGCACAAAGCATACTGGGCAATCAAATTTTTGAATTTTGATCTAAAATCTGCAGGAGAAAGGCGCCTACTACAGCTTGATGAACTCGAGGAGATTTGACTCGATGCCTATGAAAATTCAAAGATGTACAAGGAAAAGATAAAATTTTGGCATGACAAACACATCCGGCAGAAGGTAATCAAAGCTAATGACCTGGTGTTGCTTTTTAATTCACATTTTAAATTGTTTCTAGGAAAATTAAAGTCGAGGTGGTTGGGACCATTCAAAGTATTACAAGTGTTTTCTCATGGAGCTGTTGAAATCTGGAGTGAAAAGACGGGAGCATTCAAAGTCAATGGGCAGCGCATCAAACCCTACTTCTCAGGGGATCACATTCTAATAGGAGTCATCTACTCCTTCTGTGAAACCACGCCACCCAACTAAAAATTTGCAGTCGGGCTGACGACTTTAAACTAAGCGCTTCTTGGGAGGCAACCTGAACTTTTTCTTTTTCCTCTTTCAAAGCCTATTTGAAAGGAAGCACCATGGGACGAAAAACAGGAAAGTTAACATCTCAAATCTTTTAAAATCTCTCTTTATTTTGATGGCATGATTTACATTGAGAACAATGTCAATTTCAAGTGTGGGGGTGAATGCACTGTATTAATTTTCTTTGAATTCTTTCATTACATTACCATGATGATGATATGTTTTGTCATAATTTTTGAAAATTTTGGGTAAATTTTGCCATTGGACTAATCGAGAACCCACTTTGAACTCTTGTATGTCTTATAAGCAAACCGTATTTGGAATTTCAAAATCTTTGAATGAAAAAAAGAGCTGAACCGTGGTGAAAGGTTAAATTTGTTTTAAACATGTACTCTTTGAAAATTTTTGGATTTTTGTCCTGAATCATTTGATGAAGCTGATATACTTAGGAACCAATTCTGTTTTCTTTCAAAATCGGAGTAATCTTGTCTAATTTATAAAAGGTTGTTTGTAATACACACAATTGTCATCTAAAAAGGTAGTTTTTCTCATATACATAAAAAAAATTTCAAGGACCAAACTCAATCTAGTCAATTCATGGTGGACATGATTAAGGTATTTATAATAGTCGTTTACCCCCATTAAACTCGGACTTCAATTTTTTCTAAACCTCAATTCCTACCTAGTTGAACCAACTTTGGCATTGAATTTTGAGCTGAAAAGTAAAATGGGAACAAGGTTTAACTTCACGGCTTGTGCAATTAATGAAAATAACTTCCTAGATACCCTAAAATATGGTGAGGGGAGTTATTTGTAAAAAAAAAAGGACTTCCTAGATACCCTAAAATATGGTGAGGGGAGTTATTGCCGGACTTGGTTTAAAAAAAAAGGAGCTAAATCAAGGATAAGAACATGCTTGGAAAAGAATAAAAACACTAAGTGTGGGGGTAGCATTATTTTTTGTTGTAAAATGAGGCTCAAAGCCATGTGGAGATGGTTTAAATTCTGAAAATGTTCAAAACTTTATCTCTTGTACCAAACTTGACCATTGTCTTATGAAGTCCTTATGATCCTATAAATTGGCTAATTGAGTTGGCAGAGAAGATTTAAAATTTTGATGAGGTGTATATGAGGTAATTTGACCGATATTTTCTGCATTACTACCATTACTTGAATTATTGAATGTGTGCATTGAATAACCAGATAAAAGGGGAAGATGCCTGATAGTTAGGAGTTTGTTGCGGGAGTTTTTGAACTCTTAATGATTGAAAGAAAAATGGGTGAAAGGGTACACAGTATTAGTCATGTGAGAAGGGATTGTTGACTGAGATTTTCAAAGAGTATGATGTTTCAAAAAATTTTAGTTTAATACTCTCATTAAATGGGTGGCTAAGCATTTATTTTTGTATTTCGCTCAAAGTTTTGAAATTTTACAATATGTTCTTGAATTCCTTTGTATTTGCTTGAGGATAAGCAAAAGTTTAAGTGTTGGGGTATTTGATAATTGAAAATTAATAATATATTATGTGGGCATTTTATACCAATTTTATGGGGAATTATTTGAGTTCAATATGAAATTTGGTTTAAAATATGATTTTTGTATCAATTGGGTGTTGAACATGAATTTTAAGATATTTAATAACCTTTATAATCTTTTAGTTTGAAATTTCATTCCATTCTTTTGTCTAAGGGAATTCGGACAAGAAGAAACAGGGAACACGTAAGAGGTCGATGGATGGAAGACAAGAGAAACCAAAGTAAGCAAGGGTGTCGGCGCCTAGGCGCCACCCTACAGGCCCATGCCAGAATCTCCAACACCACATTTCAGTCTGCTTTCAGAGAGTTGGCGCCTAGGCGCTAGCAAGCGCCACTTCACCAACGTGCTGAAAAGTCCAAAAGGGTTTTGGGGATCACAAGGTAGAATTGCTTCCAGTGGGTTGGCGCCTAGGCGCCATGACATGCTCATGCAGGACTTCCAGGAGGATTTTCAAGTCGCAAATCATTCAAAAAGTTGGCGCCTAGGCGCCAGACAGGGGCGCCCCGACACCACTTTTCCACCTTCAAGCAAGTTACGAACACCCTCAATCGGCAACTTCCAGCAAGTTGGCGCCTAGGTGCCAACTAAAATGGCGCCCCGACGCCGTACCAATTAGAAAGTTTCAGCAAGTTGGCGCCTAGGTGCCAATATGCAGACTTGTGTACGATTGCAAGTGGCTGGATCATTTTAAGGGATGAATAAAAACCCTTTGAGGGTTCCGGACCAAGGGAGGATAATTTTTCGAAGGAGAAGAGATTAGAGAGTTCTTTGAGAGAGAGAAAGAGAGGTGGAGAGCACAGGCGAGTTGCGTGGGGCGACCGATACATCATTGGGGCTCCAAATCAATAAGCTTTTCTTTTCTTTGTTTTTTTATTAATTGTTTAAGATGAGATATTATGTTAATTCTCTTTTGGACTTGAACATGCTAGGCTAAACCCTTAATCTAAGATTTAGGATATAGCATGCGTACAACATAATGTGGTATGGATGTTAATTTATTTATGATGAATATTGTTGTTAATTTAATATCTTGTGATTTAATGCTTGCTTGGTGTGAAGGCCTGCACTTTAGCAATGATTTCCACATATTAGGTGATGGAACCGAGAGATGAAAATCTAATATACGATAATTAAGATATTAAACCTGAAAATCTAGGACCATGAGAATAGGCATGATGACCTTGAGGAATTCCATAAACAAAGCACAGAACTTAACAGATTCTAATTAACTTAATCCCATGAGAATATGTGGTTAAGAAGATTAGAGTATGCCTTATAGGTTTCGAGAGAAGGTGCAAGGATAAATTAGGGATTGTTCTCCTTTAACAAACAATATCCGGATTAAATAATTATATCACTACCCGTTACAAAAGACGCATGTGAAATTCTAGACCCTAGATACTCACACTCTCGTTTTCTCCACTCATTTTAATTTCTATTTTATTTTCTCTTCCGAAATTTTCTGTTTCTTTTCATTTAATTTACTACATCCTCTTTCAACTTTTCTAATCCTTTTAATCCGACGAGAAAGTGTTTAAAAGCAGAATTTTTAGTCATAAATTTCCTGTGGATCGATATTTTATATACTATAATCTACGACCCGTGCACTTGCGATGAGATTGTGAACAATTGGCTACTCGGATGCGGATTTTTTCAATTACAAAGTAGACAGAAAAAGCACTAGTGGGACATGTCAATTTCTTAGAAATATGATAGTTTCATGATTTTCAAGAAAACAAATAAGTATTGCTCTATCTACTGCAAAAGCCGAATATATCGCCGCCGGGAGCTGTTATGCCCAACTATTTTGGATGAAATGACAACTTAAAGATTACGGACTTGAATACAAAGATATACCAATTAGATGTGATAATATAAGTACAATACGTTTAACCAAAAATCCTATATTGCATTCTAGAACTAAACCTATAGATGTGAGACATTATTTCATTAGAGAACATGTTGAGAATCATGATATTTATCTAAAATATGTTAAAACAGAGGATCAAATTGCTAATATTTTTACCAAGCCATTAGCAAAAGAATCATTTTACAAAATTAGAAATGATATGGGTGTGATTAATATTGATTAAACATATGAAATCTTGTAATTAAAAAGGGGGAGGTAGAAAATAGAAAGCATGAAGTCGAATTTGGATAAACAAAGTTGACTTCGAACCCTACCTAACTTAAGGTTCAAAGTCAACTTCGGAGTGACGGTTCGGCTGCCCCGCCTACAAGAGGTGAGAATGCGAGCCGGAGCTCACTTCTCCCTCTTTTCTCTCAAATCTCTCATCCTCTCTCAGATTCCTCTCAAGAATCCCTCCTATTCCCTGTCCTAAATCTTTCTCTCGTCCAGATCGCCAAGATTTAGCAATCCTAAAACCCATGGCGCCCAAGGTTGTATCCAAACCTGGCAAACTACCCATCTCCAGACCGTCCATATCACATAGGGGAAGACGTGCCTCGCAGGCGAAGGATGCCATCTAAGAGAGCTCGGGAAGAAGGTACAACATCTATAGGAATTCGGGTTAGATTTCATGAAGGTAATCCTTCCATTTCTGCACTCAGGAAGAGGAAAATGCAGAATCTAGTAACAGCTCGAATGTGGAAGGAAAAAGGAAAGATACCCCCACTCAATGGGGATAAGTCCTAAAAATGCCAACTGACTACTTCAGAATCGAACGCCAGCACAGTGGCTTCTACTGGCACTTCTACAAGAGAAAGACCTTTGTGCCCAAAATCATTGATTTCAAGTTCCTGCAAGACTATGAGTTTGGAACAGAGGAACTACTAGATTTTCAAGATCGGACTGCTTTATTAAAGGAAGACAACAGGATCTACCCTAATTTGACCAGGTTATTCTATTATCTATGGGATTAAGAGTATCTTAACACCTACGTCAAAGGGGTTGAAATAAATCTGAGGGTTGGACACAGAATCAGCAAAAGCAATGCTATTGATCGAGTTGTCAGCATTCTAGGCGTACCTAGAGATAATGACCCTCTTCTTGAAGGCCTGTCCCTTACCCAGATGTAAAACTAGCTCACTAATAGTAATAAATACCATCAAGGGATTAAGTTTCTATACTACATGGACCTATCCCTAAGACTCAAGGTCTTACGGTTACTGATTGCCCACTGTATTTACCCCAAAGGAGGAGGCCGAAATCAACTTAACCCACAAGACGCTGAAATCCTATGGAAGGTGGCAAATCGGGTCAAGGTCTATCTTCCCAGACTATTTTTGAAGGCCCTTGAGTTAAAGAAGGAGGATCCACGGGGCGTTTTACCTTATGGCACGTGGATTACCAAAATTAAGGCTTATTATCATGTTGACTTGGATGGCGAGCCATATGAGGTGCTCAAACCAACCAATGCCGTCAACCGTGCCCTTCTGACCCGGATGAAGATTGATGTGGAAGCATTTCAGGTTGAATGACTAAGGGAGCCAATGGAAAATCAATTCCAAGACATTCCCTCTCCATTATAAGAACCAGAAACTCGTCCTAAGGGGGAAGATCTGCCAAGACATGATCGCATTCCATCTCCTCCTCCAGCTCCCGCTTCCCCTGCATCAAATGGATCATGTTCCCCTCACGGATCACAGGCAATCGATCACTTCGCCCTCTCCCCAGATCAACCACCCACATCCAAAGCTATCCTCGAGTATCTATAACAGATGGAGAGCCGTATACCTCAAGAGTTGAGAAATATCAATGTAGCTTTGATGGAAATACAAGGCCGATAGGACAAGTTGGATCCAGAGATGACAGTGATCAAGTACCAACTTGCCTCGGGTAGTCGCCGCAGCAGTTGCATTCCCAGCCTACCCAATTTTGATCCATATTGGGGCGAATCAGTCAGAGCTGAACCCACCATTCAGGCTCCATCACCTCCATTTTCCTGTCCTTACCCCTCCATCTCATCCTATTACCTATCCCATTCAGCTTTTCAATTCCACAAATCTCACTTTCCATAGATACCTTTTTAATGCCTTGACAAAAAAGGGAGAGAGAGAGAGGGAACTAGGTCATTTTAGGTTGGGTAGTATGTATAAACTTAAATCATTTTTGTATGTTTTACATTGAAATGAAAATTTCTTGCATTGAATGAAAATTTCTTTTGTTCCAAAGTTATACGATTAAAATTGAATTGTATGTTTCACCATGAGATTGAAATGTTATGACTTAATTTGAATTGATTGTATGAAATACTATGTAATAAACATATTGACAATAGAATTCAATACAAAATGTCACCTAAAACATGAAACGCCTCTTTGATGATAAAAATGAAAGGTTCATCTCAAATTGGTTTTGTCAATAATAAAAAATGGAGAGATTGTTGAAACATGATGCAAATTAAGCACAATCTATGTTTTGAGAATCAACAACCCAATTTAAGAATCATTTAAGTACTAATGAGTTTGCTAAGTGATGCCAAGGTTCAAATAATTAAAGCTCAAAAGGATAGTAGGTCAAGTCGCATGCTAAGTCAACTTAGGAATCGACTTAAGTCAAGTCGATACCCAAGTCGACTCCAGTATCGACTTCAAAGGCATAAAAATTGTCATCGCCGAAATTGGGACTCCGAGATAGACAAAGTCGCAATCGAACTTGACTTCGCTTGCAACTTAGGTGAAGTCATAATACCAAGTTGACTCTAGTTTGCGACTGCCTCAGTCACAGGATTTGAAAATGATAGGGTTAAGTCACACATCAAGTCGACTCCACTATGCGATTTAGGTGAAGTCGCATCTCAAGTCGAACCCAACATGCGACTTGGGTGAAGTTGCACCTCAAGTTGACTCAAGCTTGTGACTTAAGTAAATATCATCATTAAGATGCTTCTAAAACCTCTTATTAGGATGTGAAAGTTAAATTCAAGAGGTAATGATGATCTTGAGTTTAGACCAATGAAAAAGGATTTTATCAAGAGACCAAGGAATACCATACAAACCCAAGAGTCGTGATAATATCAAGGAATAAAATCCCAAATGAAGA
Organism: Annona cherimola; assembly: GCA_030490835.1. Lineage (NCBI taxonomy): Eukaryota > Viridiplantae > Streptophyta > Magnoliopsida > Magnoliales > Annonaceae > Annona > Annona cherimola. The sequence goes on from CM059977.1 coordinate 70,043,902, forward strand.
TCCCAGCATTTGAAAAGAGAAGAAAGTAAGGTCAAAGAAACAAGTAGATCACAAACAAAGTCTAAAGTTCCAAGAAGACATATGGCTTGTGAAGTCGCATCCGAAGTCGACTCCACCTGTGACTTGGTCAAGTGTAAGACTAGGTCGACCTGAGTATGGAACTTGAGTTGAAAGCTGAAGGCCGAAGTCACATCCAAAGTCGAGTCCACTTTGCGACTTGGATGAAGTCGCATTCCAGTTGACTCTAAGTGAGACTCGGCCCGCAATAGTTGAAAAAATTTGAATGTTGGTACATTAAATGTGCACCACCTACCACCAAATATTCGAATTTACTTTCCTCATAAGGGGTTTCAAGTGAACGAAGAAAGTAGATGAAAAAGCATTGATTGAATTCACCATCCTCATTTTCTAGCATTTAAGTGATCTACAATAAGTTTGTCAAGAAGAACACTGCATGCAACTGCTTTGAGCTGAATTGTTTCATCTTCAACCTCTTTTGTAAATTCTTCTCTGTGCTTGAAGCTGCCTACACAACTTTAAAGTGTATAATTTTTATTTATTCATTAATCATTTGTATTCCACTCAGTTTAGTATTAGAGATTAAGACTAAGTAAAGGCAAAGTAGCATGTGATTGGAGTAGAATTCATCTTCTATTTGTGTTGTGATTATATAAGGGCCATAGAGCTAAAATCTAAAAGACAGCAAGGACTCTGCGGTATTTGAAATTCTATTTTAGTGGAACCTAAGACACTAGGGAGTGTTCTTAGAGGAGTGGAGTAGGGAAGGTTGTCCCGAACTACTATAACTTCTTAATTTTTATTGTTTACTGTTTTACATTTCACTTTTTTCATTCAAGGTGACAAAACTATCAAGGGACTGAGTTTTTCCTATTACGAAAGAATTTTTAAAGACCCACTTCACCCCTCCCCTCTTGGGCTTTGCCATAAACTCGGGACCAACATTATCAACACTGGAGACAGCACACCCTAGCATGTCATTATAAGTACGTTAACTAATCTGCATGCTAATTTTAATATATTTTTCTATAATGCCTTAGCATTAATAGGTTTGCATCAATTAATTCATAATCACAAATGAAACATAGACCCTAAACATCAAACCAATAAAACAAAACAATAGAAATTTTGCACAAGAAATAAGCAAGCTTTTATCGGTTCGCTTCATTAAAGAAGTCCAATACTCTCAATAGTTGTCTAATGTAGTTCTAGTACCTAAGCCTAATGGCAAATGACATATGTGTGTAAATTATAGCAACTTAAACAAAGATACTCTAAAAGATAACTACTCTTTGCCTAATATCGATCAACTGATTAATTTAACTATAGGTTACAATATATTTCATTTAATGAATGCTTTTTCTGGATATTATTAAATCAAAATAGCTAAAGAAGATGAAGAGAAACTTCCTTTATTACCCCAGAAGGAACATATTATTAAAAGATAATACCCTTTGGGATAAAAAACGCAGGTACTACCTATTAGAGGGTAATAAATAAAATATATGCACAACTAATAGACAAAACAATGGAAGTCTTTGTTGATGATATGATAGTCAAAAGCAAAGATCTTATACAACATAAAAAAGATTTAAATAAAAATTTTACCACTCTCCGACACTTTAACATAAAATTGAATCCAAAAAATGCATATTTGGAGGAGTTATTATCTCTGAAAGAGAGATTGAGGTAAACTCCACTAAGATAAAGGATATTATAGATATAGAAACTCCTAAAAATAAAAAAGACAGAAACTCATCGGATGCCTTGCCGCATTGCATAGATTTATTTCAAAATCTGCTGACAAGTCTTTACCTTTCTTTAAGATTTTGAGGAAAGATGAAGATTTCTAGTGGATTGCAGAATGCGAATCTCCTTTTAGGAAATGAAGCAATATCTCTCAAAAGCATCACTACTAATCAAGCCAGCAACAGGAAAAACTCTTTTCATTTATTTATTTATCAGCTTCAAATAATACCATTAGTGCTTACTAGTGGGGTTGAATAATGAGATTCAACATCCCATTTATTATGTTAGCCAAATTTGGTATGATGCAGAAACTTAGTGTAACAAATGCAAAAACTTATTATTCTTTGTTAGAAAAATAGCTTTTTGCCCTTTATTCCATCAAAGAAATTATGTCACTATTTTTAAGCTCATACTAGTATTGTCTATACTAACCACCCATTACAATAGCTTTTACACAAGCCAAATATCTCAAATTCCACCCACTCAAAGTAATAAAAAGACAAACACTTGCTAATATACTAATCGAATTTACAAAGGCCCCCATTGCAATGATGATGCAAACAACCCCCTTTGCCCTAACAAAACTAATAAGCCTATTACTGTAGATACTAGTACACCTATGGCCGAATAATGGAAGTTGTATACTGATGGAGCATCCAATAGACTGGGTAGTAGAGTCGGTCTTCTCAGAATCACCCCAAACAAAATTAAACTAGAAGTTGTCATTCGAATTTCGTGCAATGCCTCTAATAATATTTTTGAATATAAAGCCCTTTTCTAAGGCTTGAATATCGTTTCCTCACTTAAGGTAAGATGTTTCAACATTTTCTCTAATTCTAATTTAGTGGTCAATTAGATTAAAGGAAAATTTGAAGCAAAAGATGACAACATGATCTCTTATACCCAACTTTGTAAAGACCTCATCAAACAAATCCTCCATTTTTCTATTCAAAAAATACGCCGAGAGCAAGATAACCATGCTGATGCCTTAGACAAGTTAGCCACTAACACATTGTTTGATACACTCATGGCCATTTGTTAATTGAAACAGCTAAGTATTACCTCTTGCCAAGTCAATAATATAGATGCATCTTCTCTCTGCTAGAAAGACCCCATTATATAATTCCTCACCAATAATCATTTCCCAATGATGACAAAGAAACAAAATGTATAAGGAGGCAAGCAATCCGTTATACAATTATCAATGCAGAGCCTTACTGGAAATCTCTCTACTCCATTGCTTTGTTATGTTTCGGGCGCCGATCTCCTGCACCCGGTTGCCTGCTCCCCGGTGCACACGCCTATTTTTTTTATTTTTTTTGAAATTTTTTTCTAAAAATGTTAATATAGGTGTATTTAACATGTGTATAAATTTTTACCATTTTTGGAGTATTTTAGATATTTATTTTTGATTTTTGAAAATCAGTGGCATTTTAGGTAATTTTAAATTACTAAAATGCCATTGATTTTCAAAAATAAAAAATAAATATCTAAAAATCTCCAAAAATGGTAAAAATTTATAAATACATTAAATACACTTGGGCTAACAAGTTTTTGAAAAATTTTTCAAAAAAAATAGGTGTATGCACCCGGGAGCAGGAGATAGGCGCCCTTATGTTTCGCAAATGGAAATCCCCACCATCTTGGAAGAACTGCATCAAGGCTGTTGTTGCAACCACCTAGGATGATGTACCTTAGCTCACCAAATCCTTTATGTAGGATTTGAATAGCCCTCCATCAAAAAAGAAAGGACTATGTCCATAAATGCATTGCATGTCAAAAGGTATGCCCCATTTTTCCATATTTCTGCTGCCCTATTGACGAGCTGCATATATATCTAATAAAATGCATGTTTTAATGCAAGTATATGTGCCAATCAAGTAATAAAGAATTATTAGAATATCATTCCCTCGAGGATTGTGTTAAATGGATTAGCACCTTAAACTTCAATTGTCTAAAGTGAATTGGTAAATTAAATAGAATTTGTTATTAAAGAACTAAATTATAACTAAACTAAGTAAAGTAGTAAATAACTACAGTGGAGCAGATACTACTGGGATTGCTTTGAGATTACTAAGATAGGTGAGATTATGAATTCATTGACTCAACTATGTCATTTTGGTCTCATTTAAGTTAGTTATGCAGAGATTATATATGTCTTCCAATACATACAAACCTAACTAAGTTTTAGTTATTTGCTATGTTCCCATACACCTAAGTAAAACAAGGCTCATAATCACATAGCCTAATCAAAATTACATAGGACTTAAATAGGTATACTCCTATCCATATTAACATCCAATACAAATAAGTGCTGGAAAACATGTATCTTATATATGGATCTCATCCAAAACTCACTCTTGCAAACATAAATTTGGATATTTAGTCAATCCACAAGGTTGCAAAGCTTATAAATGCATTGAGCATAATATATAAAGGTAATCTTCAGCAACATAAGCTACAACACAATCATATTTTCATTTAATCATAAGAAAACCAAATAACATAGTTTATGATATTTAATCCTACATGTCTCCCACCATAAGAAGATTCATCCCATAAATATGACTTCAATTCACATTAAAATTAAGCTTACAATCATCACAAGCAAGGAGAATAAAAAAAATGAAGAGAGAGATGAGAAGAGGAGATGGAGCTCAATAGATTTGCAGGAATCAACTTATTCTCCACTTGCTCTTCTCTCCTTCCTTGAAACTCTTGGTTTTTCTCCCCCTTTCTTAGCAGCCGCAAGCCCTCCGAGTTATGTTCTTCAAATCCTAAAAGAGCTATTTATATCCTATAACATTTGGAGCTCACAAATGTGGAAATCTACACATGGCTGCCTTCGTGGTTGCGGCCTTCAAACCTATGGCTGAGGCCTCCACCATGCTGGACAGTGGCGGTGCAATTTCTTTTAAGGCGATAAACTTTCTGGTAGTGGCCTTGGCAAGCTGAAGATAGAATTGCTCTTTTGATAGCTTCAAGTGATTTTTTCCATTCCATCATCTTTTTCACTTGAAATTACATGAGAATTGCTCTCCTTTTCCTACAACAAAAGAGTAAAAATGAGTAAATGAATTCTTAAATGATCAAATCAAAATAAACAAACAAAATGAGATGAATTTAGACTAGATGCAACCTAAAATGCATGAAAACAATGCAAGATGCAAAATTATCCAAATGATGAAAACTAATGCAAAATTGGTGCAAATTTACATATTTTTCTTGAACTAGCATTCCAAATAAGTGCAAAATGAGCGTTGATAACTCTATTTTCATAGAGTTATCGTAGGACCTTTGCCTATTGCCACTAAAAATCTTAAACTCATAGTTGTTGCTATTGATTAATTTTCAAAATGGATGGAAGCTAAAGCCCTTAGTTTCATTACCTTTAACCAAATATCAACTTTATATGAGATTGAATAATATGTAAATTTGGTTTACATTAAACCATCATCACGGACAATGGAAAACAATTTGATTGTTAATACTTTAAAGAATTCTATAGTGGCAACAACATATAACAAAAATTTGCCTCCATGGCATATCCCTAATGTAATGGGCAAGTTGAAAGAACTAATAGAACCCTTAAAGAACCCTTAAAGAAGCCTTACAAAAGACGTTACAAAAAGAAAACAAAAACTAGGTAGATATCTTGCCTAGTGTAATATGGGCTTATAATATAACTTCTAGAAGAGCAACGAGCCACACCCCCATCAGACTTGTATATGACACAAAGGCAATCCTCCATATTGAAATATCTCATTCCAACTATTGTGTCTCTCAAATACCATCAATAGCCAATGCACAAATATAAATGAAAAATTTAGAACTCTTAAAAGAACTCTGAAATGAAGTTGCACAAAAGCTTAGTTTATACTAACATTAGTTAGCTCATCATTTTAACAAAACTCATCTTATAGGCACCTATGAAAAGCAATTTTCTCCTCAGATTATAACCAACACAAATTGTCTGCAAATTGGGATGATCCATTTTGCATACGAAGATTGTTTGACAACAGGTTATATAAATTAGAAACGTTGGAGGGATGACGTATGCCTAGGGTATGGAATGCCCAATATCTGAAATATTTCTATTCATAATCAATAGGGTTTAGTGACTCGAAGAAAGAGGCTATAACTCATCCATTACAAAGGGGTCCGGTGACTCAAGCAAGGGGGCTACAACACCCCCATCACACTATAAGGGTCCAATGACTTGAGCAAAAAAATTTATTATTCCCATCAAATAAAAAGGGGTCTAAAGTCCCAATCAAAGGGGCCACAACACCTTTGTTAAACCACAAGAGTTGGATGACCCAAACAAAAGGTATCATAACACCCCCTGGCAAAACAAAAATAATTCCATAACCCAAACAACAAGTCCACAGTAAATCAAATAGGTCTTATGACCTCAAAACATCTACCATGTATCACAATGTTTTAATAAAGACCTGCTAAACCACAAAAAATAGCTTAATCAACACCTCATTCGGCGACCCCCATATCTCCTCCAAAAGCATCATCACTGTCACCAACGATATCATCATCCTCTTCTATTTCCTCTTCGCTTTTTGATAGCTCATAGCCACCAATCTTATTGACATCAAAATCAGAGTCATCTTTTTGTATTTTATGAACACATACATTAAACCCCTTTTTAAAGAAACATTTTCCAAATTTGATCCTTCTTTGTTCTAGATCTTCTTTTTATATGGCCAACGCCACTTTCAAGTGACCTCTCTTGGCTGCACTCAAACTTAGTTACTGCTCTAAATTTGATACCTCATCAATAGACTTTCTATGTTGCTCCTCCAACATCTGACAACATACCCAATGCCTTCGGGTCTCAGAATTTGTCACACATAATTTCTTATCACATTCAATAAATTTTTATATGCATTTTCCTCATCTCATATGCATCCTTCTTATCCTTGTTTCCTTGCTCAAATAAGGAAGCCTTCACATTCGTTTAATTTCTCAAATCCTCTTGTGTCTTTTTAAAATTTTTTGACATTTCTTTAAAATGGTAGTTCGTCAAATGAACAAAACAAGCACTATCTACATAGCTCCTCATTAACTGTGACAGTGTTTTTTCTGACCCCACCCCTTTTCCGGCATTATTTCAATAGGCAAAATGGTATCTTTTAGAAAATCTGAATAAACGTTAGCATCATTTATATTGGATGACATCCACACTTGCCACGAAGGAATATACATCTCATAAACCTTCTCTTTACTACTCCCCTTTTCTTTATGTGATGACTTCTTTGTCCTAACCTCTACCATTTCTTCAATAGCAGGATGAATAGTCATCTCAACATGGTTGTCTTTCTCAAGCTCCAGTACTTCTGGCACAACGGAAGGGTCCATTTTTCTCTTTGCTGGCATTGGACATTTAACTGTCCTTTTCACCATAGTCTCTAAGTTCAACTCACCAACGCCCTCAGCAATTTGCTCCAAATCTGCGTCCACGTCAACCCTATAAATAATCATGTCATATGCTACCATTTATTGTCTAGGTTGATTTATTGGCCTCTCTAACAAACTATTCAATTTGCCCACTATTCTATTCTATGTTTCAATCAAAGGGGACATCTCCACCCTTGGTGTTGGTTTCGATGTTGTCAGAACCTCCTACTTTTCTTTCTCATCACCCTTTAGATAGAAAAATCTGCCTTTCCACCCTCTATATGTTGTCGTAATTTTTTCAACAAGCTTCGCAACCCCCATCATAGGGGTAAAATGGAAAAACCCATACTCCCCAAGGCTCATTAGAGTAGCAAACATCGAAAATATAATCCAGTTCATTAATAATTTGTTCTTTTTTCCTAACATTTTGAATACTAAAATCCAGTTTCAAGCATTGAGTGTTATTTGAGTTGGACAGATTTTATACATATTCAGAACCTCTCTTATAAAACCCCCAAATGGTAACGTAATCCCTAATCTAAACATTTCTTTAAACACAAACAAAACCCCTTCAAGGTTTTCATAAACTTGTTTGCAATCTCATCATAAGTGTGTGAGCTGCAAATTATAGTATATAAAATATTGATTCCATAGGGAATTCAGAACTTAAAACATTAGATTTACACACTTATATAACACATAGAGAGAATATAGTAAAAGGAAAGAAATTATCGAAAGAAAGAGGTTGATCTTAAAAACGTGAAACAAGAATTAAAAGTCAAGGAATACAAGTACCTAGGATTTATGGTTTCACATACGTCTTTTACAATGAACATCTGCAATGCTTATTTAATCCAAGTATTATGTGTTAAAGGAGAATTATTCCCATATTATCACTGCGCCCTCTTTTGAAACCCAGAATACCATAATCTTCTTAATTACTTATTTTCATGGATTAAGTCAAATTTGTGGAAGTTCATGGAATTCTCAAGGTCATCATGCTTTTTTCATGGTCTTAGATTTTTAGGTTTAATATCTTGATTGTCGTATATTAGACTTCTACTTTTCAGTTCCTTTATCCAATATATGAGAATCATTGCCAAAGTGGAGCTCAAATACTAGGGAAGTATTAAATCACAAGATATTAAATTAACACAAAATATCTTAAATAATCAAACCACAATATTTGCTACATTTGATGCATGCTACATTCTAAACCCTAAATAATGGGTTTAGCCTCGTATGTTTATAATAAAAATCAAATATAAAATAATATTACATCCAATATCCATCGTAAACAAGACGACTAAAATTAAAAGAAAGAAAGGAAGGGAAAGATTATTGAACGGAAGCTCCGATGGTGTCTCGACTGCTCCAAGCAACTTGCCTCTTCACTTCTCGCCTTATGCTCTTCACTCCTCTCGCTCTTAGACCTCAACTCTAACTCCAAGGACATTCTAGGATGTTTTGGGACCTCCGCAAGGGGTGTTTATATAGGAATCTAGGGAGTACTTGCACACACTCCGAACTATGCTAGAATTTGTGTAACCAGGGTCCCATATGGTTCAAACCGAGTGGCACCTAGCTCCACAAAACTTGAATTGTGTGGCACTCTATCACTCTGGATTGCACAATTCCATGCCCAATTTTTATGTTTCGTCCCTTTTTGCCTAATTCACACCGAAACTTCCCCGATACATCCTAACATGTTCTAGACTACCTTGATCATCATTTAACTCTTTTAAAATCCTCTAAATCATCAAATCAAACGTGGTCTTGATCATCGAGCTTTGAACTTCTTGAAACAGACACATGTAGCGCCAAATGAGCGGTCATCTTCAACTGCTCATAATTTTTAATCCGAGAGGAGTTGTGGGAGTCACAACATATCTTAGAAGGCATTTTTAAAGCCTGTCAATGTGGAAACAAAGGCAAGCCCAGTTGAGCTCGTTTCCAATTTCAAAACCCACTATTTATGTATGATTCGGGCACCGAATTTGCATATATTTTCCTACTTTAAACAAAGTGCATCAATTATGAGTGTTTACACAAAACTAATCTTTAATTAATCAAAATATAATTCAAATCATCTTAAACACTCAAATTTCTATAGAATTATTATCAAAATAAATAGTATAAAAGCAACTTAACAAATATCCTCACACTTGAACTTTTGCTTGTCCTCAAGCAAATATAAAAAAATGAAATCATAAAATTGGCCTTTTAATAATTTTGAGCAAAAAGTGAGTATGAATCAAAAATCAATGAGAGTATTAAGTAAAAAAGAATCATGACAATTATGAAAATCCCAAATCAATAATCCGTTCTCACTTGACTAATATTGCACATGTTGTTACCTTATTTACTTTCATTATTATGGGTTTGAAATCTCCCACGATACAAACTCCTATTTCTCAAGTATCCTTCCTTTTTTACCTAGTTGTTCAATACGCATATTTAATTATTCAATTAATAGTAGTATCATAGAAAATAACCTCACATACATCTCATCGAATTCTGAAAGGAATTAAAATTTCCTCCATCTACCACTTGACTAGATCATAAAATTATAAGGACTTTAATATGACAACGGTTAAGTTCATAACGATTTTTTAAAAAATCGAACTATCTCTGACTTTGATTTGACCCTTATATGCACAAAGAATAAACTCACCCCCACACTTAGTGCTTTTATTCTTTTTTAAAACCTACTCTTACCCTTGGTTTAGCAGTTTTTTTAATTTTTTAAAACCAAGTCCGGCAATAACTTTCCTCACCATATTTTAGGGTATTTAGAAAATTTTATTTTACATATACAACTCCCCTCGCTATGTTTCAAGGTATCTAGGGAGTTATTTTTATTAATTGCACAAACCCTGTGGTTAAACTCATTCACATTATGCTTTTTAGCTTAAAATTCAATTTCAAAGTTGATTCAATTCAACAAGTGAGAATAAAGGATTAAAAAAAAAGCTAAAAGGGATGAACAACAATGATGCTCTTAGAAATAAGCTCATTGGACAAAGGGATGCCTTAATCATATTCCACAAATAAGTCAAATGGGTATTAGCTTTGCAAATCATTTAACCAGAATGAGATTTTTATGCATACGAGAAAAACTACTTTTTTAGTTAAATAATTATGTGTGTTGAAAACAACATTAACAAATTGAAGAGAATTATACTATGTTTGAAAGAAAGAAAGGAAAACTAATACCTTGGTATATCAGTTTCATCAAGTGATCTAAGATATAAATACAGATATTTTCAATAAGTACATTTTTCAAAAATAAATTCAACATCTCATTAGATTTCAATTAATCGCATGAGTCACAGTTTTTGAAATCTGAATTGTAGTATGCATGTAGGAATTACAAGAGTTCAAAGTGGGGTATAAATCAATCCAGAGTCAACTGTCATGCACACAAAATTTTAAAATTTTCAGAAAATAATGCAAAAGGTTCACAAAATCAATCATAATAATCCTTTAAAGCAATCAGGGATAATTAAAAAGATAATGCAACACATTCACTCGCACACTTGAAATTAACAATGTCCTCAATGTTAAGGACTATTTATTCAACCAAACTTATATATCAAACTTAAGCAAGTAATTTTTAGAATTTTAAATGTTAACTTCCTCGTTTAAGCACTGATATTTTCAAGATGCATTCTTCCAAAGCGAGTTCTTGTAAAACAAAAAACAAAAGCTCCAAATCAAAAGCATCAAAATTCTAAAAATAAAAACAAAAATACTAAAAAGAAACTAATACTTCCCTATTGAAATCCTAGGTTGCCTCGCAAATAGTGCTAAGTTTAATGTCTTTGGCTAGACTGTTGACATTACATCAACCAACACTCAATCTTTCAAATAAAAGTTCATACAGGTCTTTTTCTAAATTCTCTTGTGTTGTTATTCACAATCTCATCGCAAGTGTACAGGTCGTAAATTTTAGTATATAAATTATCGATCCTTAGGAAATTTTAGACTGTAAACTTTATTGTTGTATGCTTTCGTGTAGAATAAAGAGAATAAAGTAAATAAAATAAGATAAAAATTAGAAAAAGTGGAAAGAGAAATAAAATTAAAAACTGGAGTGGGTAGTAGAAAACAAGGATGCGATTACCTAGGGTCTAGGCTTTTACATGCATCTTTTGCAATGGATATACTTATTTAATCTGGATATTGTTTGTTAAAGTTGAACAAACCTTAATTTATCTTTACACATTCTCTTGAAATCTACAAGGCGTAACCTAATTTTTTTAACCACCTATTCTCATGGGATTAAGTTAATTAGAATCCACTAGGCTTTGTGGCTGTTCATAAAATGCTTCAATGTCATCATGTCTATTCTCATAGTTTTAGATTTTCAAGTTTAATATATTGATTATCTTATATTAGATTTCCACCTCTCGGTTCCATCACCTAATATATAAAATCATATTAAAGTATGGGCATATATACAAAGCAAGCATTCAAATCACAAGATATTAAATGAACAATAATATCTATCATAAATAAATTAAAACCACACACCATGCTACATTATACATATGCTACATCCTAAACTCTAGATTTAGGGCTTAGCTGAGCATGTTTAAGTTCAAAATAAAATTAAAATTCAAAACTATCATAAGTAAGGCAATTAAAATTAAAAAGGGGAAATAGATAGAAAAGCTTATTGGTTGGAAGCACTAATGCACACATCAGTCGTTTTGCGCAACTCGTAGCCTCTTGCCTATGCTCTCTCTCTCTCTCTCTCTCTCAATCTCTCTCATCCAATTCTGTTTGTCGTCTAAAAATCTTCTCTGAACTACACTCCACAGCCCTTTTACAAGTGTTAATTGCATTAGTTTTACACCTACGCACTTTGGTTTATGTACGAAATTCTGGACTGTACGCAACTTGGACTACACAGCTTGGATAATTTTAGGTAGTGGGTTAATTGCTGATTTTTTGGACTTTGATCGCGTCTGCTGAATCATTGCAGGATTTTAAAGATGGACTACTTGGACATTTGTTGTGGACCCCACATAAGATGGATGATTTGGGCAGCTGCTTTGATTTCTGGAATAAAAAAAGGATGGCCTGGATGCTTTCAGCTGAATTAGTGGATAGCTGCTTTGACCCAATTTGCATGGATGATTTGATTGGGCGATGATTTTTGCTAGATGGAGATTATCAGAATTTTAGACGGTGGAGATCACTTGGCCGGTGGATGCATGGCCAGCTGGATTTAGTTGGGCGGTGAGAAATATCTAGACGAACCATTATTCAATGGACAGCTGGCTTTTGGCTGCTTGGATTATTGGACGGTCCAGATCAACTGCAACAGTCTGGACGGTGCTGATTGCTTTGCTGGAGGTGGCTTGATTTTGTGGTGCTGATTGAATTAGGCGGTGATCTTTTTGGGGCCCACTTCTGGGCGGTGCTGAAAATTTTGGATGGTCAAAATTGGAGATCTGGATATGAACTTGCTGGTTATCTGATAATGGATTCACGGTTTGCATGGCTTGAATTATTTCTAAAATTTCTTGCTTCAAATGGTGGACCCCACTTCTTAAAGTCGTAAAATCTGGTTAAAATTATTTAAATCGTTAATTTATCAAATTCCTTAATGGGTTATCAATATATAAAAAATTATTTCAAGCCCATTTGATTTTATGACAACAACTAAAATGTAATTTCAAGCCAAAGATTATAAAAATTATTTAAATAACTCGAAATTAATATTGAATACCTAATTGTTGCAAATACACATTTTAACACAAATTTCACATTAAACTTAATTAATTACCTACTAAATTGATATAAAAATACCTGCAAAATATATTATCGTTTTCCAATTATTAGTTGTAATCCACATACTTGTGAAACTTGAACTATCACTAGATGTAATATCCAACAACTCCTTCTGCAGCATTATCTTGTTATAATTCACTGCCAAATTGTAGATGTTGTTAGTTTCTAAAAACTGATCTAAATAAAAGGAGAAATTTTTTCCTAAAGTTATGATCATCTATGTCCATCTCTCTAGGATTTATGCAATGTTCATTTGCTCTTTGCAAAAAGATAAATGATGGCTTGTGTGGCTTGAATGGTATGGATTTCTCTATCTCTGTTTCTTGGGATCAGTTGAACATAGTCTTTTTCTCACTGCTTTCATCTTGAATTTTCTTAGGATTTAATTGATTCTAAATGTGCTCTTTGTCATCATCCTGCACCTCACTGTCCTCCGGATTCCCATTGTTCAGAATTTCTTTATGATATGTTTGGTTTTGGTTCTGTTCTTATTTCTTTACATGTATCTCATTCTCTACTTGATCCTCATCACTTGAGATGATTTCATAATAATCTTCAGAAAAATTCGTATACATGGTTGATTAGGATGTTAGTCAGAGTTCTAATTTAGTTTTCTTTAGATGTAAAAGTATGGTTATTGGAACAAGAAAAATTTAAATGTGTAGGCTCATCATCATAGTGAGTGTTCGAGCAAGGGTTTTTAATAAGGTGGGGGTTGTCATGGTTATAAAAATTTTACTGTTCATATCTCCAATATTGTTGTATGATTCTTTATCATTGAAGTCTCCACTCTATATAAATTTTGCCAACATTCTAACATAATAAACAACAAGTCTAACTCGATAGCAATTCAATTTGGTCCATCCTTGTAATGACCATGTAAATTAATCTCTTACTTACCTTAATTTTACGTTAATTACTATTAAAATGTGATTTAAGTAGAAACTAAATTCTATTTAGCATATGACTAAAGAAATGCATGATTTTTATCTTAAGACCAATAAAAATAAATAATATTGTATGAAAAAAGGTGGAAGAAGTCATAATGAATTATATACAAATAATGAAAATATTAAAAAAATTATAAAAATGAGTGTAAATGAAAGAAAGATGACTAAGAAAATATTCTTGAAATTCTCAAAAATTTTAAAAATTAAGATAAAATAATTCTGAAATTTTTACAAGAATTATGGTAAAGGTGCGAAGTAGTAGAAAACTACATAATAGTTGAGATTAAAAATTATAAAATATGATATATAATTCCAAATAATATAAACTAGTGTCATTTAAAATCTCTTGAAGTCTACTTTCTAACAAAAAAAGAATAATCTAAATCCTACTTAAAATGAGAAAGTTATATAGAAAATAGTGAAGGTATATCTTGATTTTTACATTATGATGGAAATGGAAATAATTCTAATTTAATTTGTTAAAATATATTTAATTGTTAGATAAATTTTAATAAATTATATCATTAAAAAGAGTATGAAATTTTTAATTGATCCATATATAGTATGATGAGTTTGGGAAAAAATAGAAATAAAATTATTGAAAATCAAGTGGTCAACATGGATTTCAGCTTAGGCATGTCAATTGAGAGCAACACAAGTGGGCCATTATCAACTATAATGAGAACATTTAAGCTGGATTCAGATGCCACATCAATTAGAGATAATCCTGAATGGATAAGGGAGAAACATGATGAATTGGTTTTGCCACGTGGCAAGATAAGTTCTAGACATTTGGGGTGGAACAAATTCAAGTTATTGGCCCATGAAGCTCTTCTATTAGTGCACACTTGAGGGCTCTAATCAAAAGACTAAGTATAGCCTATCTTATCCTATTCAAGAGTTAATTCCACATAATAAATTATGATTATAAATGTGGTACTTAGGTGAGAAATTCAGACATACAAGTAAGGGTGGGTGAAAGGAGAAGAAACATAGCAAAGGAGCAAAACAGTAGTGATAGATAAGAGAGATAGCAAAAAGATAATAGTCTTAGACTTTTTCTTATTTATCCTACATATTTGGGCTAGTTTTCTTTCAAATGAATGATCTGGATTATGGTTATAAAGGTTAGATTAGATGATTTAATTATTTTAGTAGAAGCGTTCTAAAGATTGCTTTTTAGAGATATTTTAGTAAATTAGTGATGTCTTCATTATATTAAAATGGAATTTGATGAGTAAATAGTAAAATTTAAGTAGAAAAAGGAGATCTACAAATTTCATGTTGGAATTTGATGTTTAGGGGGTTGTTTTTGGGATGCAAGATAGACTTACTTTCAGCACCCTATCAGCTAGGTACAACCCTTAATGACTAAATCTAACTATTAATTGAATGATAAAAGTTGGATATAATGATGTTAATGACTTATATGTGATGTAAGCATAAATTTTGAACCTTCAAAATTTAATCAATTATAATTTAATATAATTTTTTAAAGGATATTAAGCATATATCTTAGTAGAAAATTTTCTAGTAAACTATTTTTTTATATATGTTTAAAATAAGTAAATCAATTTATGTATTATCAGTTTAGTTTAATTCAAGTTACACCAAGCAAGATTTGCTGATCTAATAATAAGATCATGAGGTTAAGGAGACAAGCATGAAGCCTAGTTCAAATATTTTACAAAACATAACATGACTACCAAAGTGGAGAGAGCAATTGTTAGTGAATGATGAGGTTGCCAGTTCAAATCACCATTTAGCTTTAGTTTTACTATGTTAATATTACCATTTCAAAGTACTAATTATAAGGTTTATCTCAATGATGAAATTTTAAGATTATTACATAGGTTCGAACTATTTTAATGATTAGGAATATGATTTCTATTAAAAAATTATTATTCTTTTTAGAGGATTAAACATTTAAATTTTCACGGAATAAGTTGTGGGTCGAAACTATAATCAAGAAATTTAATAAATAAATAAATGATGACTTTTTATGAAAAGGAAAGGGACCCTAAGAATTAATATTTTTGGGAACCCTAAGAATTGAATTTTCTATCTTAATTTAGAAAAAAAGAAAAGGAAAAGAACTACAAGAGGAAGGAATTCTTGTATATATGAGCCGCATTTAATGAGATATATCATTTTTAGTCGTCTACTTAAACGGCGATAAGATTATGTATGAATTAACTTATGCGTAATGAGGTTTTTGGCAGTAGGCTTTTTTTATTTGTGTGAGAAGACTTCACAAATTTTATGAGTTGTAAAAGCTATATTAAGTTTAAATAGCCTTGCAATATAGACAAGTCAATTACATACTGTGTGTAAGGTTTATTTTACTACATGTTTTAACTCATATGTTAAATGCAAAGTTTATACATGTATAAATGTATTTTTTAATACAAAAGGATGAAAAGACTTTAATAGCATATAATACATGAAATGAAGATAAGATTTAGATTGAAATTTATATATTCTAACTATGTAAGATTTATAGAATTGAGATTAATTTAATTTCACAATGACATTAGGTCAAATTTATATATTTGCCCTAAATGAGAATAAAAGATCTGTTCAAGTGTAGGATGAATCATATTTAAATGAGATGTTCAAGCAAAGAAATGCTTAAATTTCTTATTTAAAGGCCAATAAAAAATGGACACATAGGAAAGATAAGTAGTCATGTAGTTTGGCATACATGATACGTTTAAACAAATTCTTTGTTGGTTATGATAGGAAAGTGTAAAGAAAATATGGAGGACAGCTAAAGGTAAACAAGTCCTTCAAAATGTTATTTTAAAAGAATTTTATGGTAAGAAAATCCCTTCTTTTCATTTCATGAAATGATATTTGCTAACGGACGATTAAGTATTTTTCTTTTATGTGTTTGAATTGAGCACTTTGAAATGAAAATTTCTAGTTTATTTTACGATGTCATGTATATTTTCTCACAATGATCATGATTCATGGTAAACTTGTATGCATTAAGTACCATGTGGGGTGAGATAGGTGGTGATGTTTCTGAGAAAACTAAGTCAAATCACTTGACCTTGGATCTTAAGGGTGGCGCTAGAGGCGTTTCAAGTACCCTCTAAAGTTAAGCCGGATTTATGTAATTCATGCACTACATTGTTAAGCATGTAAGATTAGAAACATTATTTTGGATAGATGATCACTTTAAGTGTCATTTGTCAAATGAGGAATAAGTCATAATGCATATATGCACTTCTTTCATTATGATACATGCATAAAAGGAATTTAATAATTTTATGTTTTCAACTGATGTAATGGATTATGAAATTTTATGTATTTCTAAATGTATGCTTACTTCAATATTTTATACTCATTATTTTCAAATAACCAGTGAATGCAGATGATGCAGACTTGATAGGGGAGTCTCCACTACTAATAAAGTAGTGAAGATATGATTTGTAATGCTTTTAAGGTATTTGGAGCTTTGGAATATAATTATTAAAATTGTATATTTCAAGTTTAAATTTGTTACGTGGGTTATATGGTGTAGAAGTTAGTCTTTCATGTAGGGTATGATTGTATAAAAGATGTATTAGATAAACTAAGAGGATATGAATGAATTTAGTAATCAATGTTGAACTATTTAGTGATTATTAGGTTTTGTCTTACAGAAACATAGACGGCATGCTGCCAAATTTTAGTTAAGGAAATAAATCAAAATAGTTTCAAAAAGAAAAGAGAAGAAAAAATTTAGACTAATTTCTAGATACATTAGAAAGGCTTCCACTTATAAAAGAATAAAACTTTAGTTTCACATGTTTCACTACTTAAAAGATCTGCGGAGTGAGATTCATATTGTGGCGCACTCGTGGTTAGGGACGTTAAAATCCTATCATTATGAAAAAATATCCATTCTATCATACTACCATTGATTATAAATGCTATCAAATAACTTCTAGAAAAAGAAAAAAAACAAAAGAAGATAATATACTAAGAGAGAAAGAATAGAAGAGGAAGAAAGGAAAAAGAAAGAAAAACTTATCTAGAAAGAGAATATACAAAAAGAGAATAGAAAAGGAGAAGAAACAAGGAAAAAAGTGTTTAAATTCAAAGTCATAAATAATGACAAATTCTCTGGCAATGGCACCAAAATAATTATTCGCAATCTCACCGCAAATACACAGATCGTACATTGTAGTATATAAAATGTCGATCCTACAAGAAATTCGGGACTTAAGACATTGAATTTAAACACTTATATGAAACTAAGAGAGAATAAAGTAAAACGAAAGAAATATCAAAAGAAACAAGTTGACCTTAAGAATATGAAACGATAATTAAAAGTCAAGCGATACAAGTACTTAGGATCTACGGTTTTATATACGTCTTCTACAATGGATACATGGAATGCTTATTTAATCCAAGTATTATATGTCAAAGGAGAACTGTCCCTTATTATCCTTGCACCTTCTTTCGAAACTTATAAGGCATACTATAATTTTCTTAACCACATATTTTTATGGGATTAAGTATTCGCAATCTCACCT
This sequence comes from Annona cherimola, assembly GCA_030490835.1. Lineage (NCBI taxonomy): Eukaryota > Viridiplantae > Streptophyta > Magnoliopsida > Magnoliales > Annonaceae > Annona > Annona cherimola. The sequence continues at coordinate 70,062,359 of CM059977.1, forward strand.
CAAGTGCACAGGTCGTAGATTGTAGTATATAAATTATTGATCCACAGGGAATTTGGGACTATAAATTTTTCTTCTAAACGCTTTTATGTCGAATATAGAGAGAATATAGTAAATAAAATGGAAAAGAAATAGAAAAAAATTGGAAGAGAAAATTGAAAACTAGAATGAGTAGAGAACGAGAGTGCAAGTACCTAGGGTCTAGGGTTTCACATGCATCTTTTGCAACGGGTAGTGGTATAATTATTTAATCCAGATATTGTTTGTTAAAGGAGAAAAATCCTATTTATCATTGCATATTCTCTCGAAACCTACAAGACGTATCTTAATTTTCTTAACCACCTATTCTCACAGGATTAAGTTAATTAACATCTATTAAGTTCTGTGATTTGTTCATGGAATTCCTCAAGGTCATCATGTTGTTCTCATGGTCTTAGATTTCCAAATTTAACATCTTGATTATCGTAGAGCTACATGCATGGATTGGGAAAAATCTGAATGGTTGGAATTAATGCTAAGGGCGCTGGAGGCATCTGGACAGTGATGATTTTGCATGGTTTTGAAATAAACAATCAGGGCGGTCTTGATTGGCTTTTTCTTTTTCTTTTTTGAAAATGGACGGACGGTGCACATGATACATGCTACTAGTCAGTGCATGATTTGCTTGGGATGGTACTGATTTCTGCATGCACCGTTTTGACATTAATTTCATCTGCATCTTGGATCAACGACTGAGATTTATCGAATGGGCGGTGGCTTGATAATCTTAGACTTTTAGTCAGTTGTTGTCGCTGAATATATGGACTATGGAGATGACTTGATTGTGTCTTGGTTGGTGGGCCCCACTCTTGGACCTGATAATCTACAATAAAAAATCTCATTAAATTATTAATTCATCAAATTCATCAACAAGTTATAAAAAAATATTTCAAGCTCATTTAGTTTCACAATAACAAATAAAATGTAATTTTAAGCCAAAAGATTACAAAAATTATTAAAATAACTTGAAAGTAATATTTAATACCTAACTGTTACCAACACATATTTCAAACCAAATTTCATATTAAACTCAATTAATTCCCCACCAAATTGGTATAAAATGCTCACAAAATATATTATTAATTTTTAATTATTATTAAGTCAATTAGATCCATTAAGTTCTCTAAAAGTTCATGGGATTTCTCAAAGTCATCATGCATGTTTTCATGGTCTTAGATTTCTAGGTTTAATATCTTGATTATAGTATATTATACTTCCACCTTTTGGTTCCATCACCGAATATATGAGAATCATTGACAAAGTATAGATTTTCACACTAATCAAGTATTAAATCACAAGATATTAAATTAACGCAAAATATCCTAAATAATCAAACCACAATATCTATTACATTAGATGTATGTTATATTCTAAACCCTAGATAATGGGTTAAGCCTAATATGTTTACAATAAAAATAAACACAATATAATGTTGTATCCAATATCCATCATAAACGGGGCAATTAAAATTAAAGAAAAGAAAGAAAGGGAAAGTTTGTTGATAGAAAGTTTTGATAGTGTCTCGACCACTGTGAGAAACTCGCCTCCTTACTTCTCACCTTGTGCTCTTCACTCTTTTCACTTTCAAACCTCATATCTAACTCCAAATATATTCAAACCATGTGACACCCAGCTCTACATGGTTTGAACTGTTGGTCCCGAGTTAATGGCAAAATCCAAGAGGGGAGGGGTGAATTGGGTTCTTTTAAAAATTTCTTTGGTAACTTAAAAACTTAACCCCTTGTAAGTTTAATCCCCTTGATGAAGAAACGAAATGGAGAGCAATATAATGAAGAAACGAAGAATCGGCAGTTGTCCTCATCATCGTTGTGAGATGAAGAGGTGGATTCCTCTGAGTTGTGTGCCGCTTTTAGAGCAATGATTTTCTTTCCTTTGTGATTCTCTTCGTTCCTTTTCTTAATTAGTTCATGTGACATTAATGAGCTAATTAGGTCTTCAAGCTTTAATATGTTGAGGTCTTTGGCTTCTTCAATAGCTGTAATCTTTGGAGTCCATGAATCCGGTAGAGCTCTTAATATCTTCATAACCTGCTCGGATTCAGAGATAGCTTTTCCAAGACCTTTTAAAGCGTTAGTAATTTTAGAGAATCTAGCAAACATCTCAGAAATGTTTTCTGTTTCTAACATTCTAAAGCTTTCCGGTTCTCCTATTAGAATATTTCTCCTAGTCCCTTGGACTTGGGAGGTTCCTTCATAAATAGATGTTAGAGTATCCCATATTTCTTTTGCAGTTAGACAAGAAGATACTCTATCATACTCAGAAGCTGTAAGAGCACAAAATAGTGAGTTCATAGCCTTAGCATTGCTCTTCACAGTTCTTACTTCCTCTTCGGTCCATTTGGAAGCTCTTTCATCTAAAGGCAAAGTTACTCCATCTTGGATAGCAATCCAAGAGTCCATATCGGTAGCCATGATGAGTTGCTTCATACGAAGCTTCCAATAACCAAAGTTGTTCCCATCAAACAATGGTGGCCTTGTGAAAGATTGGCCTTCAGCAAAAGCGGGAACGGAAGTAGATTGGGATGCTATGATAATAAGATCTCTTTGATTTAATTCAAAGACCTGCTCTTATACCACTTGTTGGTCCCGAGTTAATGGAAAAATCCAAGAGGGGAGGGGTGAATTGGGTTCTTTTAAAAATTTCTTTGGTAACTTGAAAACTTAATCCCTTGTAAGTTTAATCCCCTTGATGAAGAAACGAAATGGAGAGCAATATAATGTAGAGAGCGGAAATATAAATAGACACACAAGATTTTATAGTGGTTCGGGCAACCTCCCTACTCCACTCTTCCAAGCTCACACTCCTTGTGACTTGGGTTCCACTATTGTATTCTTCCAATACAATTAGAGTCACCACTCTCTTCTAGATTCTAGCTCTAGGGGGCATATACAACCAGAGCCTCTTGCTCTCTTCTAGATTCCAGCTCTAGGGGGCATATAACACAGCACAAGTAGGTGACGAGTCTCACTCCAATCACACACTACTTTGCTTTCACTTGATCTTAGCTACCTAAGCTAGATCAAGTTCAATACAACAAAAGAAACAGTAAAAGAAACTACACTTTACAGTTGTGTAGAAGCAGTTTGGCGCAGAGAAGAACTTGTAGTAATGGCTTTGAAGAATCAGCAGTTGAGCTCTTGCAGTTTGGAAGAGAAGTTCTTCTTCTCAATGTTTGGCTTGATCACTTAATGCTCTTAAGGATGGGAGTTATGCTCATTCAATGTTTTTCAGCTACTTCCCTCGTCCACCATGAATGCCTTTTATAATTTTGGAGGGAATCCGAACGTTAGAAGGTAGGTGGCGCGCATTTAATGCGCCAACGTTCAAATAAATTCCGACCGTTGCGACCCAAGTCGCATGCGGAATCGACTTCGGATGCGACTTCACCCAAGTCGCGGATGGAGTCGACTTCGGGTGCGACTTCGCCTTCAGTTTGCAACTTCGAGTTCCAGGTCGGGTCGACTTGGGCATTGACTTGACCCAAGTCGCAGGTGAAGTCGACTTCGGGTGCGACTTCACCTTCTGCTTGCGACTTCAGTTTTCGAGTCTTGAGTCTTGGTCGACTTCGCTTCGGACTTCAACTCAAGTCGATCATGGAGTCGACTTGGGTTGCGACTTGACTCGATCTTTGCAACTTATGTTTTGATCTTCAATGAATCTGCTTCTATCATGCTTGGCTTTCTTTCTATGAATCATTTTCATTCTGAATGTCTTCACATATTTGTAGTCTTTGTGAATCTTGAAGATCTTGACTTTGATTCTTCTTGGATTAGCTTGAAACTTGAGAATTTGAGGAGAACTTGATCCTTGCATGATTGATTTATGCACCTTGCTTTTCATTGGACTCATTTGGTCTTCATGGCTTGAATTCATCTTGAAGCATATTTGAATCTTTATGTCTTGGACTTGATAATTCTGATTTGATCTTGAACTTGAATCCTTGATTTGGATTTGAGAGGACTTAAGTCGATTCTTGGAATGATAAGCTTGAAACTGCATCTTTTGATCTTTGAAGTCCTCAAGTCGCACTTTGGGGTTGACTTCGTCCGCGACTTGGCCCAAGTCGCAACTGGAGTCGACTTTGTTTGCGACTTCGGCATTCTTCCGTTCCGAGTTCATCTCTGGAGTGATTTTCCCAACTGAAGTCGATGCTGGAGTCGACTTCGTTTGCGACTTGGCTTCCCAAGTCGCAAGTGGAGTCGACTTGGCCTGCGACTTCACTTGTTCTTCTCCCATTTTCAACTCTGGACAGATTTGGCTTCTTGAAGTCGATCTTGGGGTCGACTTGGACAACGACTTGGTCTTCCATGCTTTATGTTCTTCAAATGTATATGCCTTAAACATTTCCACAAACATGTTAGTAGCCAAGACTTACTCAAATTGATTTGTTAATCATCATTCTTATGCTCATGCAAACATATCCTACTCTTCTCCTCAAACATATTCTACTCTTCTCCCCCTCAAATCCTACTCTTCTCCCCCTTTTTGTCAATATATCAAAAAGTTAGAGGGTAAAGAAAGAGATAGGTGGGCTCCCCCTAAATAGGTGCTCCCCCTTAGTTTGTGCTAGGTTAGATTAATCATTCCCATGTCATTTCTAATCTTATAAAATGCTTCTTTTGCTAGGGGCTTTGTGAATATATCTGCAATTTGATCTTCAGATCTTACATATAGTAGACATATATCATGATTCTCCACATGTTCTCTAATAAAATGATGTCTAAGGTCTATATGTTTGGTCTTAGAATGCAAGACTGGATTTTTAGTTAAACATATGGCACTAGTATTATCACATTTGATGGGTATATCTTTAAAATCCATGCCATAGTCCCTAAGTTGCTGTTTCATCCAAAGTAATTGGGCACAACAGCTCCCGGCGGCAATATATTCGGCTTCCGCCGTAGATAGAGCAACACTAGTTTGTTTTCTTGAAAACCATGAAACCAACATGTTCCCAAGAAATTGACATGTTCCACTAGTGCTTTTTCTATCTACTTTGTATCCGGCAAAATCCGCATCCGAGTAGCCGATTAGATCAAAGTTAGAGCCCTTTGGATACCAAAGTCCTATACTGGTAGTGTCAACTAGGTATCTAAAAATTCTTTTAACAGCTACCAAGTGTGATTCTTTTGGACATGATTGAAATCTAGAGCACATACACACACTAAACAATATATCGGGCCTAGAAGCAGTTAAATACAATAATGAACCTATCATGCTTCTATATAATTTTAAATCAATTGCTTTTCCTTTCTCATCTTTGTCCATTTTTATCGTTGAGCTCATAGGAGTGTTTGCTCCTTTGCTATTTTCCATGCCAAACTTCTTTAGCATTTCTTTGATATACTTGGACTGGTTGATGAAGATTCCTTCATTTAATTTCTTGATTTGCAGTCCAAGGAAGAAGTTTAGCTCTCCCATCATGCTCATCTCAAATTCTTTCTGCATAAGCTCAGAAAATTCTTGACAAAGAATCTCATTAGTAGCACCAAAAATGCTATCATCAACATAAATTTGAATGATCAATATATCCTTTTCTTTATATTTGATAAACAAAGTGGTGTCTACCTTTCCTTTTTGAAAATCATGATCAATCAAAAATTTGCTTAGTCTATCATACCAAGCCCTTGGAGCTTGTTTTAATCCATATAATGCTTTGGTTAACTTGTACACAAATTTAGATTGATCTTTTTCCTCAAATACAGGTGGTTGTTCTACATACACCTCTTCATTTATATAACCATTCAGAAATGCACTTTTAACATCCATTTGAAACAATTTAAAGTTCATGTGAGATACAGAAGCTAGTAAGATGCGAATAGCTTCTAATCTAGCAACAGGGGCATAGGATTCCTCAAAATCTATTCCTTCTTCTTGTGAGTATCCCTTTGCCACAAGTCTAGCTTTGTTTCTCACTACAAGTCCACTTTCATCCAATTTGTTCCTAAAGACCCACTTGGTGCCAATAACAGTACAGTCATTCGGTCTAGGAACAAGGTGCCAAACTTGGTTTCTTTCAAATTGATTTAGCTCTTCTTGCATTGCTATAATCCAGTTTTCATCATCAAGAGTTTGATCAATAGTGGATGGTTCAATTTTAGACACAAAGGCGTATTGTCCACAAATATTTTGTTTTGACCTTCTAGTTTTTACACCTTCATATACATTCCCTATAACTTGTTCAATTGGATGGGCATGTTTGAATTTCAAATCTGTTGGAGGTTTGTAGGAGTTATTACCTTCACTTACCCTTTCCTCAATGGAGTCTTCTTGCTTTTCCACATGCAGTTTTTCAAAATTGCTTGCTATATCAACTGCATCACTTAAATCATCTTTTCTTTTGTAGCATGGGTTAGTTTCATCAAAAACAACATGTATGGACTCTTCTACCACTTGGTTTCGTTTATTGAATATTCTATATGCTTTGCTATTTGATGAGTACCCAAGGAATATTGCCTCATCGCTTTTAGCATCTAATTTTCCCAAGTTGGTTTTTCCATTGTTCAAAACATAGCATGTACATCCAAAAGCATGAAAATATGATATATTTGGTTTTCTTCCTTTCCATAGCTCATAAGGGGTCTTTTTCAATATTGCTCTAATGGTAACTCTATTTAAAACATGACAAGCTGTACTTACAGCTTCACCCCAAAACTTCTTGGATAATTTGCTCTCATTTAGCATTGTTCTAGCCATCTCTTGTATAGTTCTATTTTTCCTTTCAACTACTCCATTTTGTTGTGGAGTTCTTGGTGCAGAAAATGTGTGATGAATTCCTTTTTTCATTACATAACTCTATGAATCGTTTGTTTTCAAATTCACCACCATGATCACTTCTTATAGTCATAATAGTACTCTGTTTTTCATTTTGCACCAAATTTACTGTGAGGACCAGGTATTTTTATTCTATTTTTATTATAACTTTTCTCTATTTATAAGGTAACTTATGAACATGCTAGTAAGAATTTTACGATATTAATGGATACATAACATACATGGACACGACATTTAGGAGATGTATAGTGCATATGTGCATGTATGATTAGCGTTCCATTGATGGGCACTACGACTATTGTTTCCTTCGCAGAGTAGGTACGGGGTTCGACGGGGGTCAAGGGGGAGACGCCCCTTGCGGGGGTGCAGGGGGCAGCGCCCCTGAAGAAAATTTTAATTATTTAAGTCGTAGGAGTGGAAGAGTAAATTACCAAATGCGATTAGACCCGACTCATGCTCCGACCCGTCCTGGACCCGATCCCGACCCGATGGGGGTTCGATATGAAGCGAAGCCCGCGCGATAGACTCCATTTTCTCACCTCACGCCCGACTGTTTTTCTTCTTCTTCTCTTCCCGATCTCTGCGTCTTCTCTTCTTTCTCTTCTACTCAGTACGATCTAGCAATAGATCTCTTCGAGAAAACCCTACTGACTGCCTCGAAGGTGATCGATTTGAATCAAGGAATCTCCAAATCTCTGCAAGCTAAGCCTAGGGTCGCTGTTTTGGGGAAAATCACGATCGAGGTAAGTAGATGTCGCCCTTTCTCGATTTAGTGATGAAATTTTATGTTGAACACGACATGAGGCTAGAGGAAATATGCAGAGCTTGACGACTCTATGGTATTAGGAAATGGGTTCGTAACAGTTAGGGTTTATGGGAAATTTACTTTGAATGTGCGATTTTTATGATGTGAAAGATTTCCTAGAAGTTCTTATATTGTTGAAATGTGACGTGAATTGATTTGCCCCAAAAGAGAATACGAATCGAAGGTTATTTCATTTCGCGCCTATCATGTGTTTGATAAAATGCTTGTGTGACAGATCTATGTGTTGTATCTGAATTGTGTTGATGTTGTATGTGTGGTTTGCGATGTGTTTCATTGTCTGTTATGTATGATGCGTTATCTCAAATAGTTGGTTGTAAGGGTTGTTCATGGCCCCTGATTGACATGAGGAGAGGGTTGTTCATGGCCCTTGATGGACATGAGTAGATGATTGGTTGTGTTGGTCAATTTGTGTGTATGGTTATATGTATACGATCTTGGGAGTGGGTATTGGACCCATGTGTATTAGCTTCATCACTGTATGAGTATCCATCATTATGCTTATTTGCACTTTGTGCTAACCACTATCTACTTACTGGGTCTATTTAGACTCATATCATTGTTATTGTGGTTTTAGATCGCAGGCCAGAAGGAGAACTTAAGGATGGGACAAGTTGAAGATCAAACATGAGAGACCCTAGCACAATATGTTGATTCCAGTTCTTTTAGACTTGTGCTCTTTTGATAATCATATATGTAGACAATTACTTAGGCGGATTCGTTTTGACAACTTTAATGTATTTGGTATTTCAGATTGGATTATAATCCTTGTTGATGCACATATGCATGGCTATTATATCTGTTTGTTGTGTAAGGAAAATATGTAATGATTATCAGGTCATGTATTCCATATGATCCCTTGTATGTTATGGGGAGATGCTGCCGAATTTTTCTATGATTGTGTAGCGCCGTTGATTAGTTATTGAGTATTTTTATGAATGGGGCGTTACAGAAAGTGGTATCAGAGCATAAGAATGTTTTAAATTATTAAGTTAGTGAAAGAGACCGATTAGGTGAGTGGTGAGAATACATGTTAAGTACATAGTATATTATCAGGGATGCAGTCTAGGTTCTTGATATGGGACTTGGAATATCTCTATGTTAAATTAGTCTGTGTACATTGGTCAAATTTATGTTGCTTAATCTTAATTATTTATGGATGTTGTACAGAAGATGGCACCAAAGACAAGACTTAACAAGGGAAAGGGCATTATGGAAGAGGGTGGACCAAGTGAAACGATAGTCCCACCTCATGAAATGCCACTTGCTATTGAAGGCCAACAACAGGAGCAAGTTGCACAGGAGAGGTCCCCACTTCAAGAAGACGAGGAGAACGCAGATGATGATGCATACTGGGAAAATCCTAGCGGGGGTTATCATGGGATACACAGTCAAGGAGGAGTAGGAACCAGTAGTGGTGAGATTCCTATAGGACCAGAGGTAAATATTGGGGCACAAACAGGTGTGGAGGCTATGATGGGAATGATGAGAGGTATGATGCAGAATTTTCAAGAATTTATGCAAGCTCAGATGGAGAGAATGACGGCAAGCCTGGACACTCAAAGAGGACAACAAAGGACTTCAGGTGACACAAACCGTGCAGGTCCAAGGATGGGAGCAAGAAGACAAGAGCAAGAAGGAAGAAGGCCTCAAGAAGAGAAGTTAGACATCAAAGCATTCCAGGAGATGAAGCCTCCTATATTTCAAGGAGAAAGAGATTATTTAGTTGTGGATCGATGGGTGGCGAAGATGGAAAAGATTTTCAACTATATGGAATGCACAGAAGAACAAAAGGTCAAGTATGCTCTTTATGTGATGGAGGGGGATGCAGAACAGTGGTGGGATGCTGAGAAGGCTGTGTTACCAGATGGGGGTGGAAGACTACGATGGCCCGAATTTCTGGAAAGATTTCTTGCCCACTATGTGCCTGATAGTGAGAAAACACGTCGAGCATCAGAATTCATGCACTTAGTACAGGGGAAAATGACCGTGGAAGAGTATGATGCTAAATTTCGGTCGCTTTCTAGATTTGTTCCGTGGATAAGGACCAATCCACAAGAAAGGGCACGTAAATTTCAAGAGGGACTGAAATTCTCTATTCGAAGGGGCTTAGCACCCTTCATGTTACGTGATTATGGAGAAATGCTTGATCGAGCCCGCATGATAGAACGGGAAGAAGAAGAGCAAGAGAGGATTAAGGAAAAGAGAAAAGGGCCAAGAGGAGAAGTACAAGGACACAAGAAGCAGAGGACTATTGAGGGTGAAACTTTTACATTTAAGTCAGCCTGTTTCCAATGTGGTCAATTGGGTCATAAAAAAACATCATGCCCGCAATTGGTAGGTCAAGGGGAAGAGCAAACCAGGGGACAAGCACAAGCCCATGTTAGGGAGCAACAACCACAACAGCCACAGGTTCAAAGACAGAGGACAGGACGACATATTGTTTGCTTCTACTGTCGTCAACAAGGGCACATTAGGAGGGATTGCCCTATACTCTTAGGTGGAGGAGCAGTAGGGGCAGCTCGGATACAACAACAATTACCAGTTCATAATATTCCTCCTGGTGGGATGCAGGTTGGGAGAGGACCCTATCCTCAGCAGGTTCGCCCTCAGGTCGATAGAAGACCACAAGTGATGGCAGTGGTTCAAGCTGCAAATGCACAAGAGGCACAATCCGCAGAGAATGTGGTTACAGGTAACCTTCTTGTTAGTGGATGCATGGCCTTTGTATTGTTTGATCCTGGTGCATCACGATCGTTTGTGTCAATAGCTTTTGTGAAGAAAGCCAAGTTGATTAAACATCCCATGCATGAGCTAATGAGGGTGTCTACCCCCTTGAGAGCAGTTAGTATAGCAACTGAGATGTGTAGATGTGTTCCTGTGATGATTGAGGGTAGACAGTTCCTAGCAGATTTGATAGTATTGGAGATGGAGGGATTGGATATTATCTTGGGCATGGATTGGTTAGCTAAGTATGATGCTAATGTAGGTTGTCGATTAAAGCAAGTTATCCTTAAGGTACATAATGATGTGGAATTCATATTCAGAGGATTACCAACAGGTGGGTTACCCAAATTGGTGTCAGCCTTAGGAGCAATGAGTTTGGTTCGAAAAGGTTGTCTTGCTTATCTTGCCTCAGTAGTAGATATCAACCTAGTGGACAAACAGTTGGATGAGATCCCTGTGGTACGTGAGTTCCCTGATGTGTTTCCTGCAGATTTGCCTAGTTTGCCACCCGAACGGGAAGTGGAATTTGGAATAGATTTGCAGCCTGGAGTGGAGCCAATTTCAAGAGCTCCTTATCGCATGGCACCAGTAGAGATGGCTGAATTGAAGACTCAGTTGCAGGATCTATTAGATAAAGGATTTATTCGGCCCAGTGTGTCACCATGGGGAGCCCCAGTTTTGTTTGTGAAAAAGAAAGATGGGAGTTTGAGGTTATGCATTGACTATCGCGAACTCAATAAAGTGACTATTAAGAATAAGTATCCATTGCCTCGTATTGATGATTTGTTAGACCAGCTGCAAGGAGCAAGTAAGTTTTCAAAGATTGACTTACAATCTGGGTATCATCAAATGAGAGTTAAAGAGTCAGATATACAGAAAACAGCATTTAGGACTCGGTATGGACATTATGAGTTCCTAGTCATGCCTTTTGGTTTAACAAATGCCCCTGCAGCATTCATGGACTTAATGAATAGGGTATTTCGGCCATATTTGGATCAAATTGTGGTTGTGTTTATCGATGACATTTTGGTGTATTCCAAGAGCAGTGAAGAGCATGAAGGACACTTGAGATTGATTTTACAAAGGCTAAGGGAAGAAAAGCTTTATGGAAAGCTTAAGAAGTGTGATTTTTGGATGAACAGTGTGGGCTTTTTGGGTCATGTTGTTTCTAAAGATGGAATATCTGTGGACCCGCATAAGATAGAGGCCGTGGTAAACTGGCCTAGGCCATCCAGTGTTACTGAGGTGAGAAGCTTTTTGGGTTTAGCAGGGTACTATAGGCGATTTGTGGAAGGGTTCTCTACCATTGCCACTCCGATGACGAAGCTCACACACAAAGGGGTAAAGTTCGAATGGACAGACAAGTGTGAAGAAGCATTTCAAGAGTTGAAGAGACGGTTAGTAGAAGCACCTGTGTTAACTGTACCTTCAGGAAATGGTGGATTTGTGATATATAGTGATGCATCAAAGAAGGGATTGGGATGTGTCCTTATGCAACATGGTAGGGTGATAGCCTATGCATCAAGACAATTGAGACCACATGAGGTGAATTATCCAACTCATGACTTGGAGTTAGCTGCAGTGATTTTTGCACTGAAAATATGGAGGCACTACTTATATGGCGGACGATGTGAAGTATATACTGATCACAAAAGTTTGAAGTACATCTTTACTCAAAAGGAGTTAAATATGCGGCAACGAAGGTGGCTAGAGTTAATAAAAGATTATGACCTGAGTATTCATTATCATCCAGGTAAAGCAAATGTTGTTGCAGATGCACTGAGTAGGAAATCTGGGAGTAACATGGCTAGTTTACTTACTGGTCAAGAAAAATTATTTGAAGAAATAAGAAGAATGGACTTGCATGTGTGTGTTGATGGGGTAGCAGCACAAATTAGCCAATTAAAGATTCAACCTACTCTTAGAGATGAAATTAGACAAGCACAAGAAGAAAGCCAAGATGAATCCTTTCAAAGGGTGAGAGAGAGAGCATTGAAAGGAGAATTGCAAGATTTTATAATTGGGGCCGATGGTATTATGAGATTCAGGGGTCGTATGGCCATTCCCAGGAGAGCTCAAATTTTACAAAAGATACTCGAAGAGGCACATTACTCACCTTACATGATTCACCCTGGGAGTACAAAGATGTATCAGGATTTAAAGATGCACTATTGGTGGGATGGAATGAAGGGTGATGTGGCTAAGTATGTGGCCAAGTGTTTAACATGCCAGCAAGTCAAGGCCGAACACCAGAGACCTGGAGGAGCATTGCAACCCATTGAAATTCCAAAGTGGAAGTGGGAAGGTATAGCGATGGACTTCATTGTTGGACTACCACGCACAGTGGCAGGATATGATAGTATTTGGGTTATTGTGGATAGATTGACTAAGGTGGCACATTTTATTGCTGTTAAAACCACTTTTACAGCTGAAAAGCTAGCATGGATATATCATAAGGAGATCGTGAGACTCCATGGGGTGCCAATGTCTATCATCTCAGATCGGGGATCAGTGTTCACATCAAGGTTCTGGAAGGCTTTACATAGAGCAATGAGCACTCAATTGGATTTTAGCACTTCCTTCCATCCGCAGTCTGATGGCCAAACAGAACGAGTGAACCAACAGTTAGAAGATATGTTGAGAGCTTGTGTCTTGGAATGGGGTAGCACTTGGAGTGACCATCTGGCTTTGGCAGAATTTGCATACAACAATACTTATCATTCCAGCATTCAAATGGCTCCTTTTGAGGCATTGTATGGACGAAAATGTAGATCGCCACTTTGTTGGGATGAAGTGGGGGAGAGTACTATAGTTGGCCCTCAAATGATAGCAGACACAGTGGAGAAGGTATCACGAATTCGGGAACAGATCCGCATTGCCCAATCTCGTCAAAAGAGCTATGCAGATACTAGGAGGCGAGAGCTGGAGTTCCAAGTGGGAGATAAGGTATTTTTAAAGGTATCCCCAATGAAGGGTGTGGTTCGGTTTGGTACAAAAGGAAAATTAAGTCTAAGATATATTGGTCCCTACGAAATCTTGGAACGAGTTGGAAAGGTAGCATATCGCATTGCTTTGCCACCTTTCTTAGTCGGGGTGCATGATGTATTCCATGTCTCATCATTAAGGAAATATGAGCCAGACCCGTCACATGTGCTCAAGCCTGAGGAAATACGAGTAGAAAAGAATTTGCAATATGTAGAGAGGCCAGTTCGAGTCTTAGATAGTAAGGAGAAACAATTGAGAAACAAGACTATCAAGCTGCTTAAAATCCAGTGGAGTAACCATACAGAAGATGAGGCTACTTGGGAGTTGGAGGAGATAATGAGGGAGAAATATCCTTATTTATGGGAATGATTGCAAGTTTCGAGGACGAAACTTTTCTAACGAGGGTAGTCTGTGAGGACCAGGTATTTTTATTCTATTTTTATTATAACTTTTCTCTATTTATAAGGTAACTTATGAACATGCTAGTAAGAATTTTACGATATTAATGGATACATAACATACATGGACACGACATTTAGGAGATGTATAGTGCATATGTGCATGTATGATTAGCGTTCCATTGATGGGCACTACGACTATTGTTTCCTTCGCAGAGTAGGTACGGGGTTCGACGGGGGTCAAGGGGGAGACGCCCCTTGCGGGGGTGCAGGGGGCAGCGCCCCTGAAGAAAATTTTAATTATTTAAGTCGTAGGAGTGGAAGAGTAAATTACCAAATGCGATTAGACCCGACTCATGCTCCGACCCGTCCTGGACCCGATCCCGACCCGATGGGGGTTCGATATGAAGCGAAGCCCGCGCGATAGACTCCATTTTCTCACCTCACGCCCGACTGTTTTTCTTCTTCTTCTCTTCCCGATCTCTGCGTCTTCTCTTCTTTCTCTTCTACTCAGTACGATCTAGCAATAGATCTCTTCGAGAAAACCCTACTGACTGCCTCGAAGGTGATCGATTTGAATCAAGGAATCTCCAAATCTCTGCAAGCTAAGCCTAGGGTCGCTGTTTTGGGGAAAATCACGATCGAGGTAAGTAGATGTCGCCCTTTCTCGATTTAGTGATGAAATTTTATGTTGAACACGACATGAGGCTAGAGGAAATATGCAGAGCTTGACGACTCTATGGTATTAGGAAATGGGTTCGTAACAGTTAGGGTTTATGGGAAATTTACTTTGAATGTGCGATTTTTATGATGTGAAAGATTTCCTAGAAGTTCTTATATTGTTGAAATGTGACGTGAATTGATTTGCCCCAAAAGAGAATACGAATCGAAGGTTATTTCATTTCGCGCCTATCATGTGTTTGATAAAATGCTTGTGTGACAGATCTATGTGTTGTATCTGAATTGTGTTGATGTTGTATGTGTGGTTTGCGATGTGTTTCATTGTCTGTTATGTATGATGCGTTATCTCAAATAGTTGGTTGTAAGGGTTGTTCATGGCCCCTGATTGACATGAGGAGAGGGTTGTTCATGGCCCTTGATGGACATGAGTAGATGATTGGTTGTGTTGGTCAATTTGTGTGTATGGTTATATGTATACGATCTTGGGAGTGGGTATTGGACCCATGTGTATTAGCTTCATCACTGTATGAGTATCCATCATTATGCTTATTTGCACTTTGTGCTAACCACTATCTACTTACTGGGTCTATTTAGACTCATATCATTGTTATTGTGGTTTTAGATCGCAGGCCAGAAGGAGAACTTAAGGATGGGACAAGTTGAAGATCAAACATGAGAGACCCTAGCACAATATGTTGATTCCAGTTCTTTTAGACTTGTGCTCTTTTGATAATCATATATGTAGACAATTACTTAGGCGGATTCGTTTTGACAACTTTAATGTATTTGGTATTTCAGATTGGATTATAATCCTTGTTGATGCACATATGCATGGCTATTATATCTGTTTGTTGTGTAAGGAAAATATGTAATGATTATCAGGTCATGTATTCCATATGATCCCTTGTATGTTATGGGGAGATGCTGCCGAATTTTTCTATGATTGTGTAGCGCCGTTGATTAGTTATTGAGTATTTTTATGAATGGGGCATTACATTTACAAAAGTTGAAAACATAGAGAAAGCTTCATCTTTGCTAGCTAAGAGAATTATCCATGTGAATCTTGAAAAATCATCAACAATAACAAATACATATTTCTTTCCACCAATGGTTAAAATATCGGATGGCCCATATAGATCCATGTGTAGCAATTCAAGTGGCCTAGTGGTGGAGATTTCCTTTTTGGTAGAGAAAGGCATTTTAGGTTGTTTTGACAATTGACATGCCTTGCAAATTTTATCCTTGTCATATTTCAATTTAGGCAAATCTTCTACCAAATTCTTTTTCCATAGAGTTTTAATGTTTGACATGTTTACATGTCCAAGCCTCTTATGCCAAACCCATGGATCATTATCAATGGTCATTAGACATTGACCATCTAGTTCATCAAGTGAAACCAAATATACATTTCCATGTCTTTTTCCACTAAACATAATATGTTCACCATCAAATACATTGCATATAGATGATTCAAACACAACCTTATATCCTTTATCACATAATTGGCTAATGCTCATTAAATTGTGCTTGAGTCCTTCAACAAACAAAACATCCTCCATGCATGCATTTGAACTACTATAAATATTTCTTTTACCTTTAATTTTACCTTTTTCATTATTTCCAAAGGCAACAGTTCCGTCGTTGCAAGGCTTAAGTTTATGAAACAAACTTCTTTCTCCGGTCATATGACTTGAGCAACCACTGTCCATAAACCATACGTTGTTTTCCTTTGCCTTGAAACAAATCTGAAAAATAAACAAGTAAATCTCATCTCTTTGGTACCCATTTTATGGGTCCATTTGGGTTAGTGAAATGATTCAATCTTTGTAATTCTAACTTAGAAAGCCCAAATCTTGTGTTCCTTGGAACCCAAACTAATCTTGCACCATGGTCATATAATTTTTTAAAGTTACATTTGTAAGCTTTATGACCCATTTTGTTACAGAAATTGCAAGCCATTGGTAGTCTAGGGGTAGGCTTCTAAGTGCATTTTGGTTCAAATGTTGGTCTTTTAATCCACATAACATTTTTATTTTGTGGCTTATAAATTGGTGCAGTTTTGGTTTGATATTTCCAAAGTGTAGGCACATTTGATTTGCCACTTTCTTTTTGCTCAAATGTGTAATATCCAAGGCCTCTCTTATCCGTTTGAGCAGTCATGTTTAGAAACATCTTTACGCTTTCTCCTGGATTAGAGAACTTTGCTAATGATTCATTTAATGATTTGTTCTCCTTTTTCAATTTTTCTACCTCTTTCAACAATGATTCATTTTCTTCTTTCAGTTTTGTTGATTTTTCAGCTAGTTTTCCATTTTCAATAATAACGAAGTTACATTGTTGTCTCTTCAATGTCAACTTGTTTCCTAGTTTTTTTTTATTTCCTCATATAATGAATCATATGCAAGTTGTAATTCTTCTAATTCAGCACATTTGAGGCATTCATGAAAAGAAGAATAACTTGATTGAGAATAGCAATGTTTGGAAGTTACCTCTTCATTGCTTGTGCATTTTGTTGAGGTGGATTGTTCTTCCAAAACTTCAGTTGTGTTTAGACATAACAAGTCTTCTTCTTGCTCAATTTGTGCCATGCCGCATATTCTTGCGCATTTTGCTGCATCATTGTCGTCGGTTGAAGAGCTGCATGTTGATGAAGTCTCCTCATTGACGAACATGCCTCTTCCTCTTGGCCTTTGGTATTTTCTGCCTTCATGACTCTCCTTTGGCCTTTCTTCCGGTGTAGGACATTGAGCTTGCATATGTCCTACGCCCCCGCATCTGTAGCAATTGGTTGACTCCTTCTTCTTTATTCTTTCTTTTCTTACAAATTTTCGGAATTTGTGAGTGAGCAGTGCAATGTCCTCATCATCGTTGTGAGATGAAGAGGTGGATTCCTCTGAGTTGTGTGCCGCTTTTAGAGCAATGATTTTCTTTCCTTTGTGATTCTCTTCGTTCCTTTTCTTAATTAGTTCATGTGACATTAATGAGCTAATTAGATCTTCAAGCTTTAATGTGTTGAGGTCTTTGGCTTCTTCAATAGCTGTAATCTTTGGAGTCCATGAATCCGGTAGAGCTCTTAATATCTTCATAACCTGCTCGGATTCAGAGATAGCTTTTCCAAGACCTTTTAAAGCGTTAGTAATTCTAGAGAATCTAGCAAACATCTCAGAAATGTTTTCTGTTTCTAACATTCTAAAGCTTTCCAGTTCTCCTATTAGAATATTTCTCCTAGTCCCTTGGACTTGGGAGGTTCCTTCATAAATAGATGTTAGAGTATCCCATATTTCTTTTGCAGTTAGACAAGAAGATACTCTATCATACTCAGAAGCTGTAAGAGCACAAAATAGTGAGTTCATAGCCTTAGCATTGCTCTTCACAGTTCTTACTTCCTCTTCGGTCCATTTGGAAGCTCTTTCATCTAAAGGCAAAGTTACTCCATCTTGGATAGCAATCCAAGAGTCCATATCGGTAGCCATGATGAGTTGCTTCATACGAAGCTTCCAATAACCAAAGTTGTTCCCATCAAACAATGGTGGCCTTGTGAAAGATTGGCCTTCAGCAAAAGCGGGAACGGAAGTAGATTAGGATGCTATGATAATAAGATCTCTTTGATTTAATTCAAAGACCTGCTCTTATACCACTTGTTGGTCCCGAGTTAATGGCAAAACCCAAGAGGGGAGGGGTGAATTGGGTTCTTTTAAAAATTTCTTTGGTAACTTGAAAACTTAATCCCTTGTAAGTTTAATCCCCTTGATGAAGAAACGAAATGGAGAGCAATATAATGTAGAGAGCGGAAATATAAATAGACACACAAGATTTTATAGTGGTTCGGGCAACCTCCCTACTCCACTCTTCCAAGCTCACACTCCTTGTGACTTGGGTTCCACTATTGTATTCTTCCAATACAATTAGAGTCACCACTCTCTTCTAGATTCTAGCTCTAGGGGGCATATACAACCAGAGCCTCTTGCTCTCTTCTAGATTCCAGCTCTAGGGGGCATATAACACAGCACAAGTAGGTGACGAGTCTCACTCCAATCACACACTACTTTGCTTTCACTTGATCTTAGCTACCTAAGCTAGATCAAGTTCAATACAACAAAAGAAACAGTAAAAGAAACTACACTTTACAGTTGTGTAGAAGCAGTTTGGCGCAGAGAAGAACTTGTAGTAATGGCTTTGAAGAATCAGCAGTTGAGCTCTTGCAGTTTGGAAGTGAAGTTCTTCTTCTCAATGTTTGGCTTGATCACTTAATGCTCTTAAGGATGGGAGTTATGCTCATTCAATGTTTTTCAGCTACTTCGCTCTTCCACCATGAATGCCTTTTATAATTTTGGAGGGAATCCGAACGTTAGAAGGTAGGTGGCGCACATTTAATGCGCCAACGTTTAAATAAATTCCGACCGTTGCGACCCAAGTCGCATGCGGAATCGACTTCGGATGCGACTTCACCCAAGTCGCAGATGGAGTCGACTTCGGGTGCGACTTCGCCTTCAGTTTGCAACTTCGAGTTCCAGGTCGGGTCGACTTGGGCATTGACTTGACCCAAGTCGCAGGTGAAGTCGACTTCGGGTGCGACTTCACCTTCTGCTTGCGACTTCAATTTTCGAGTCTTGAGTCTTGGTCGACTTCGCTTCGGACTTCAACTCAAGTCGATCATGGAGTCGACTTGGGTTGCGACTTGACTCGATCTTTGCAACTTATGTTTTGATCTTCAATGAATCTTCTTCTATCATGCTTGGCTTTCTTTCTATGAATCATTTTCATTCTGAATGTCTTCACATATTTGTAGTCTTTGTGAATCTTGAAGATCTTGACTTTGATTCTTCTTGGATTAGCTTGAAACTTGAGAATTTGAGGAGAACTTGATCCTTGCATGATTGATTTATGCACCTTGCTTTTCATTGGACTCATTTGGTCTTCATGGCTTGAATTCATCTTGAAGCATATTTGAATCTTTATGTCTTGGACTTGATAATTCTGATTTGATCTTGAACTTGAATCCTTGATTTGGATTTGAGAGGACTTAAGTTGATTCTTGGAATGATAAGCTTGAAACTGCATCTTTTGATCTTTGAAGTCCTCAAGTCGCACTTTGGGGTCGACTTCGTCCGCGACTTGGCCCAAGTCGCAACTGGAGTCGACTTTGTTTGCGACTTCGGCATTCTTCCGTTCCGAGTTCAGCTCTGGAGTGATTTTCCCGACTGAAGTCGATGCTGGAGTCGACTTCGTTTGCGACTTGGCTTCCCAAGTCGCAAGTGGAGTCGACTTGGCCTGCGACTTCACTTGTTCTTCTCCCATTTTCAACTCTGGACAGATTTGGCTTCCTGAAGTCGATCTTGGGGTCGACTTGGACAACGACTTGGTCTTCCATGCTTTATGTTCTTCAAATGTACATGCCTTAAACATTTCCACAAACATGTTAGTAGCAAAGACTTACTCAAATTGATTTGTTAATCATCAAAACATAGATTTAGCTTGTTTTCCACATATTTCCAACATGAACCATGCGACACTTTGGAGCGTGCAGTTCCATGCAAAGTTTTGCACTGTTTCTCCCTGTTTTGACCTGATTTGCACCGAAATTTCCCGAACATGTCTTGAGATGTTCTAGACTACCTCAATCATCATTTAACTCTTTTAAAACTCTGAAAATCATCAAATCAAATGTGGTGTTGATCACTGAGCTTTGAACTTCTTGAAATCAACACACATTGCGCTAAATGAGCGAGTCATCTTCAACTGCTAATAACTTTTGATCCGGGGGGAGTTACAGGAGCCACAGTATATCAGCAAAAAACATTTTTTGAGCCCGTCAATGTGAAAACTAGGGCAAGTCTAGTTGAGCTCATTTCTAATGTAAAAATTCATTGTTTTTATATATTTGAGCCCCAAATTTGTATGTACTTCTTGCTTTGTACAAATTGCATCAATTGTAAGTGTTTACATAAAATTAAGCTTTAATTAATTAAACTATAATTAAAATAATCTTAAACACTCAAATTCTTAGAGAATTATTATTGAAAATAAATGATATAAAATGACTTAACAGAACTCTATCTCGGATCGATGGCAATATTATGACATACCTCTCTGGAATATGATATGTTGTTCGCAGATGAGTAACCTGTTATTCGTCTTCTGCAAAGTTGTACCTCATAACAGCAGGAGGATACACCTTGACTGATGTTTTTCCTTCCTTCACTGTAGTCAGAACTTTGGCAACTTCCATTTCATCCTCCATACCCTTTATATGCCCTGACTCTTCTTCCCTCCCTTAACGATATGAATATAATGACCTGGACAACACTCCTTTTGGAGCAAAAAGGCAACAAGACCTTTCCCCTACTTGTTGGAACATAGATATCGATAGGATAATACATAAATAAGCAACGTCAGGACACGACCTCCAATGTAACAAAACATAACTCACAAATAAATAAAAGATTCAAAATAAAAATAAAATAAAACATGCCGCTACAAACATGCACCCCTTTTTGCTAATAATACTTAACCCATTATACAAAAAAGAAAATATAAAAAAGGAGGAGGGGGGGCTAGTGTAGAGGCGAAGTCAAAAATTGCCGCCAACAAGTGTCCCACTCACATCTCCACGTTGCCTCTATCCCACAACATGCTCGACCTTAAACCCACAATCTAAAATATCTCCTACATTTAAGGGACTCTAAAAAATAGCAAGGAGAAATTATAAAATGAGGAATCCATGGAAGAGGGGACTCAAGACTCCTACGCCGCAGTCTTATTCTTCTCCAAAACTTTCAAGAATCCTAATCCTATTGGGAACTACGATAAAATAACCTACCAGCTTGTGATGGCCCATTTTGGACTTCTATACCCTACATATCACATATCTTCTTTCATTTTAGCAAATTTTACACTAAATATACACTAGTGGATGGTACGTATGCATGCATGCATCTGGCACAAAGGAAAAGGAAAGATACAGCCAAAGAACGAAAGACATATTTGATCTTGTAATTGTAGACCAAGCCCCTTCAGTTAGAAGCATTCTTTGTTCCTTCCATATTGATATTTGATAGGGGGATTTTTCATATTCAATCGACAAATTTCATGCTCAAATGTTCTTAAGCTTTTTTATATTATTATTTCTCAAATCTTTTCATGCACGTGAAATTTTACCGTAGTTACCTATCTGGTGTAACCACGTTATTTACTATTTATATAATTTGACGATGCAGATCATCGAAAGTAGGTGGATGCGCATGAATAGAAACTACATCGTTGGAGCATCAAGCTCAATCTCTGGTGCTCCGCCACTATCGTCATAGCATAATGAAAGGTAGTCGGTTGCTATTGAGTTTTTAGATTCTCATTATCCACAACGTCAATCGGATAATCAAAGCCACCTAATAGAGTGGAAATCTCAGAAGGATGCCCCTGCCATCTTCCTCATTTTCAATCATCCACAACTAGCCATGATCTTCAAGCCTAAAAAATAGAAGTAAAAAAAACCTTCTGCCTTAGATTTGATCTCCATCACTTCCAGTAGTCAAGACCCAATCATTTCTTAAATCTAGTAGAGCAATTTGTGAGAATTTCTTCTTCAAGTATGACACCGAAAAATCCTCTAGCTCAACATCCATTAACTCTATCAATAATCGCAGCAAATTTCCTCCATAGCCACTCGATCATCAAACAACTGTGTGAAAAAGAAGATCGATGAAGTGGAAAGGGATGGTCGTGCAAATAAGAGAATACCAAAATCCATGCCCCTGACAAATGTTTGCCTCTCCCTAAATGCCTGCATGAATCCCACCCATCTATATCCAAAATGAATGGTAATGAATGGTGGATAGGGAGCTTCCTAAGAGAGAAATCCAGGAATGGCTTCCCATGGGTTGGGCACCTTCTCAAGTATTTTATGAGTTAGATTAGTTCGATTCCGATAAAACCAGCCGGCCCTGCACCCCTAAAATGATTTTACCTGAGTCAAACTTGTCATTCTTGGGCTCAAAACTTCATGATTTGATCTTATTGTATCCAAGTTGAATGTTGGGTTCGACTTGATTTGCAACTCCACTCAAGTCGCATGTCCGAGTTGACTTCATGTATTATTTCACCTAAGTCATATGTCGGAGTCTACTTCATTGCAACTTGACTTTGTCAGATTCAGCTCGGACTCTTGAAGATACCTCAAGTTGTTGACGAAGTTGACTTGGGTTGTGACTTCACCCAAGTCACATGCGAAGTCAACTTCGGTTGCGACTTCATCTGCTCACATGTCCATATTATCAGCACTGTCAAAAAATGACCCTTTGAAGTCGATGCTAGAGTCGACTTCAGTATCGACTTAACCTAAGTCGATACCTAAGTCGACTTGGCGTGCGACTTGGCCTACTAAGCTTTAAATCTTGAAGTATCTAATCCTTAAAACATCTCAATACACATGTTAATGCTTTAACCTCTAAAATTTAATTATTAATTATCAAAACATAAATTATGCTTGATTTGTAATTTCTTTACAATAATCTCCCTCTTTTTGATAATTAACAAAACTAGTTTGAGATGTACCTTTCACTAAATGAATGAATTACTATTACTTTTACAATCATATCATTTTCTTGCTATTATCCCAAGTTGGTAGATCATTTCTATATGTCAATCTCCAAGATATTCGAAAACTAGGTCATACATCTCATTTCATTCAGTTATTCATTATCACATGATTTAATAACAATTCATGTATCACATAATCCAAACATCATAAAATAACATTCCATTCATAATTGACTGTCTTAAAGCATAGAAAACCATTCATAGCAATAAGCCATTTATTACATTCATTTCAAGTCAATACATTCATAAAACCTTTACATGTTTCCATAAATACCTCCTACCTAATCACTAAAGAAGGCTATCTCAAAAACCAAAATTCTCACAGTCCTTTCCCCTTTTCTCAATCATCAAAAGGCAGTAGAATGGATAAGTTGAGATTTTTGAAAAGAAAATGAAGATACAGGATATGGTAGCTGCTGTCGGGAAGCATTTGGCAAATGAGATCATCATATAGGGCTTTATAAGTAGAGAAAAGATTGACCGATGAGGAGGATAGAGGTGATGATCAATCCTTAACAGTTGGATCAGCTCAAACTGACTCGCCCCAGTAAGGATTAAAATCAAGCAAGCTTGGAAAAGGTTGACCTCTCCTACTTCTAGAGGCAAGGTTGTATTTGATATTTTTGAGTACCTTTTCCATTTTATCTTACTTGTCATGCATTTTCATAAGAGAAATATTGATCGTCCTAAGTTCTTGAGAAATTCTACTCTTCATGGGCTTGAAGATGGGCTAGAATCACATTAGAAGTAGAGGAGTGAGTAAGGGGTGGGTGGAATTGGAGGTGGAGGATGTGAAGATTGATAAGAATCATGAAAAGGTTGTGCCTCCCCCTCAACTGGAGTTGCATCTTTTCGAGGTTCTTACCTATCTTGTGCTTGTGGAGGTTGTTCTCCTCTCATCCTTTCTTACAGCTGTGCAGCCCTAAACGCCTCAAAATTAATCTTCATTCATGTCAACAGGGCTCTATTAATGGAATTTGTGGGCTTCAAAACCTTGTAAGGTTCTCCATCTAAATCGACATGGTAGTAATCAAGAATCTTGGTGATCCAGGCGTCGTATGGCAAAATGGCTCGAGAATTATCTTTTTTGAGTTCCAAGGCCTCCAAAATTAGCTTAGGCAAGTTTACCCTATACTTGTTTGCCATTATTTATAGAATTTCCATCTCTTGTGGGTTAACTTAGTTCCATCCTCTGCCCTTGAGATAAATGCAATGGCAATCAGAAGTCTCAGGACACTTAGTTGAGGTGGCAAGTCCATATAATGGAGAAATTGGATACCTGAATGGTATTTGGTGCATCTCGTCAACTGATTATACATTCGAGTAAGAGTCAGGTCATGTGGAATATGATCATTGTCACATGGAACCTTTAAAATGCTAGCCACTCGATATATTGCATTAGACTTGCCAACTCCATACCCTTGACTGAGGTCCATTTCAAATCCTTTGACATATGTATTCAAATTTTCTTGATCCCATAGATAGTAGAATAGTCTGGTGAGATCGATGTAAATTTTTCCATCTTCTTTTAACAGGGCAACCTAACCCTGAAAATCTAGTAACTCTTCAATGTCAACTCGTACTCATATAGGAACTTAAAATCTATGATCTTCGGTGGAAATGTTTTCTTTTCATAAAAATGTTTATAGAAATGACTATGTTGTCACTCATTCCTAAAATATTCCATTGACATCTTAAGAACTTGACTCCTTGAAGGTGAAATACCTCTTCTCCTACAATCTGTACATGTTCACTAAAATCATCTTGTGTTGCTTCTCTCAAAAGAGAGGTAGATAGTGGTGGCTTCGTCTCGAGGCCTCATAGCCAGAGTTCATTGACGTCTGGGTATGTCTTCCCTAGTGTTGGACTTGGACAGGTAATATACAAGGAGTTTTGATGGCTTTGAAACAACTTTGGGTGCCATTTGAGAAATGGAGAGGTTAATATCAAGATTTGAAGATATTGGTATGTGGGGAGCAGAAAATCGGAAGCTTGGAAGTGGAGATGGGAGAAATCAGAGCCGAAATGAGGAGATGGAGTCTGTGAGAGGATTCAGTTTTACACGTAATGCGGCGAATGAAGCAACGCCCATGAGAGTCGACTCCGAACCCTAAGTTGAGTTCGAAGTCGACTTCACAAGTCCGAAATCATTTTCAGTGAAGTCAACTTAGGATGAGTGGAGTTGACTTGGTTCCACCGACCCAAGAGTTAATATCCTCAAGTTCCTACCCATTTGACCCATTTCATATATATTATTTCAATAAACATCACAATCATGAAGAGCATACCAACATCAAATTTGCAATCTTGCACCAGTTTCATGTATTAATATCAATTATACCCATTTCATTCCTAATTTTATAAAATGATTCATTTCCTAGTGGTTTAATGAAAGTGCCTGCAATTTGATCTTCAATTTTAACATATTCTAAAGAAATATCATGATTTTCATCATGTTCTTTAATGAAATGATGTCTTACATTTATGTGTTTGGTTGTAGAATGCAATATGGGATTCTTGATTAGATAAATAGCACTTGTATTGTCATATCTAATAGGTATATCTTTATAATCTATATCATAATCTCTAAGTTGTTGTCTCATCTAAACTAATTAGGCACAACAGCTCCCAATAGCTATATATTCAGCTTTCATAACAGATAGAGCAACACTAGTCTGTTTTTTTTTTTAAATCATGAAACCATCATGTTTTCAAAAAATTAACATGTTCCACTAGGACCTTTTCTATCTATCTTGTAACTGATAAAATTTGCATTTGAGTAGTCAATCAGACCAAATGTTGAGCCCTTAGAATACCATAGCCCTAGATTGGTAATGTTAATCAAGTATCTAAAAATTCTTTTTGCAGTTACCAAATGTGATTCTCTGGGACATTACTGGAATCTAAAATACATACAAATACTAAATAATATATCTAGTCTAGATGTAGTTAAATGCAACAAAGATTCTATCGCACTTATATACAACTTTTGTTCAACTTGTTTGCCTCTTCTGTACTTGTCAATTTTGATAGTTGAGCTTATGGGAGTGTTCGCTGCTTTGCTGTTATGCATTCCAAATTTCTTAAGCATTTTTTAACCTACTTAGATTGATTTACAAAAATTCCTTCATTTAATTACTTGATTTGCAGTCCAAGGAAGAAATTGAACTCGCCTATCACACTCATTTCAAATTCATTATGCATAAGTTTAAAAAAATTTTGCCATAGAGATTCATTAGTAGCACAAAGTATAATATCATCAAATTTAAACAATTAGTATATCTTTTCCTTTGTACTTAATGAATAAGGTAGTGTTAACTTTTGCTCTTTGTAATTCACGATCAATTAAAAATTTACTTAGCCTCTCATATCAAGCTCTTAGAGCTTGTTTTAGTTCACACAAGGCTTTGGTCAGCTTATAAAGAAATTTGGATTGATTTTTTTGTTCGAAACCAGGCGATTGTTTAACATACACTCTTCATTAAGGTATCCATTCAAAAATGCACTTTTTACATCTATTTGAAATAATTTGAAACCCATATAGGATGCAAATGCCAATAGGATGTACATGACTCCTAACTTAGCCATGGGGGCATATGAATCTTCGAAATCAATTCCTTCCTCGTACGAATACCTCTTCATTATAAGTTTAGCTTTGTTTCTTACACAAGTCTACTTTTATCTAATTTGTTCCTAAAGACCCATTTGATACTAATGATTGTGCAGTCTTTGGTTCTAGAAACTAAGTGATGTAATTGATTCATTTCAAATTGATTTAGCTATTCTTGCATGACTATCATTGAGAGCTTGATCAACTAAATTTGGCTCGATTTTACATACAAAGGAAAAATGTACACATATGTTGTGCCTATAGCCTCTAGTTTTCGCACATTCATATATTTTATCAATTACTTACTCAATTAGATGATCATTTTTGAATTTTAGGTCCTTTGGAGGTTTGTAGAAAATATTACCTTCACTTACCTCATTGTCTGGGTTTTGATCTTACTTTGGTTCTTCTCCTCCTTGCTTTTCCACTTATAGCTTTTAAAAATTCTTTGATAAATTATCTGCATCACTTACCTCATCCTCCTTCTTGGAAGTTGGGTTAAATTCATCAAATATAATACGAATAGATTCTTCTATTACTTGATTTCTTTTATTGATAACTCTATATGCTTTGCTGTTTGATGAATATCCAAAAAAAATTATCTCGTCAATTTTAGCATCTAATTTTTCTAGATTGTCTTTTCCATTATTCAATACATAATAAGTGTAACCAAAAATATGAAAATATGAAATATTTGATTTTTTACCTTTTCATAGCTCATATGGAGGCTTTTTCAAGATTACTCTAATGATAACTCGATTTAATACATGACAAGTTGTACTTAAGGATTTACTCCAAAATTTCTTGGATAATTTGCTTTTATTTAGCATAGTCCTAGTCATCTATTGTATTGTTCTATTTTGTTA
Source organism: Annona cherimola (assembly GCA_030490835.1). Lineage (NCBI taxonomy): Eukaryota > Viridiplantae > Streptophyta > Magnoliopsida > Magnoliales > Annonaceae > Annona > Annona cherimola. The sequence continues at coordinate 70,089,875 of CM059977.1, forward strand.
CTACCCCATTTTGTTGAGGGGTTCTAGGAGCAGAAAATGTATAGTGAATTCTCTTTTTATTGTAAAATTCTATAAAGCATTTGTTTTCAATTTCATCACCATGGTTACTTCTAATTGATATTATCATATTTTGTTTTTCATTTTACACCGATTTTGAAAATCTAACAAATATTGAAAAAGCTTCATCTTTGCTAGCTAATAGCATTATCCAAGTGAATCTTGAAAATTTGTCTATTATAACAAAAACACCTTTCTTTCCTCCAAGGCTTAAAATGTCAGATCACCTATAAAGATCCATATGTAGTAATTCAAGTGGCCTTGAGGTTGAAACTTCATTTTTAGGTAAGAATGACATCTTAGACTGTTTGGACACTTGACATGCCTTGTAAATTTTGTTTTTACCATATTTGAGTTTTGATAACCTTTCTACCAAATTCTTTTTCCATAGGGTCTTAATTTTTGCTATGTTCCCATGCACCTAAGTAAAATAAGTCTGATAACCATATAATCTAATTAAGATTATATAAGGTTAATAGCTATATTCCTATCCATATTAATATTTATATTAATATCCAACACAAACAGGGATGAAAACCTATGCCTTATATATAGATCTCATCCAAAACTCACTCTTCCAAGCAAGATTTGGAGATTAAATTAATTTACAAGGTTGCAAAGCTTATAAACACATTAAGCATGATATGTAAGAGTAATCTCCTGCAACACAAGTTACAACAGAGTCATATAATTATTTAGCACAAGGGAAACCCAAATAATATAGTCTATAAATTCAAATTATCGATATCTCCCATCACAAGGAGATTTTACCCCCAACCATGATTCCAACTTCCATAAAAACCAAGTTTACAATGATTTGAAGGAAGGAGAATAACAAAAATGACAAGAGAGATGGGAAGAGGAGATGAAACTCTATATATTTTGGTGACATTGTTTAATTCTCTACTTGAATCACCCTCTTGCCTTGAAGCTCAATTTTTTTCTCCTTTCTCAGTAGTCGTAAGCCCTCAAAGTTACGTTCTTCAAACCCTAAAAGTGGTATTTATAACTTCTTGCATTTGAAGCTTCAAATATGTGAAAATTTTTACACATGACCTTCGTGGTTGTGTCACCACCTTGCTGGTGGGTTTCCACTTTAACAGCCCTAAGTGATTTCTTTTTCATTTTATCCACTTTTGCCTTGAGTTTGCATAAAAATTATCTTTTTTTTCCTTCAAAACAAAGTAAAAACAAATAAATGCATTCTTAAATGATTAAGCGAAATTAAAACAACCAAAATGAGATGCATTTTAACTAGCTACAACCTAAGATGCATGAAAACAACACTAAATGCAAAAATTACATAAATGATCAAAACTAGTGCAAAATCGATACAAATTTATATATTTCTCTTAAATTAGCATTCAAAATGAACACAAAATGAGTCTTAATAACTTTATTTTTATAGAGTTATCACACCCCCAAACTTAAACATTGCTAATCCTCGAGCGACATATAAAAATACAAATGAATGTAACTACTAAATGCCAAAACCAAGCCTATATCTAATCCTTAACAATGCAATCATATCTCTCACTTTCAACAATGCAAAAGATAATAATAAATTGAAATAACTCATGAAATCCTTTTAAATTCAAGCCATGATATGCATTTTCGATCCAAACATGAAGCTATATGCAAATGTAATTGTAAATAATCAAGAATTATAATTCAATCTTGCTAACTATTCTCTTGATCAAAAGGTCTTTTGGTATTAATGTAATATAGATGAATTTGCTCAAAGCAAATCATTCATCTCAAGAAGACATAACATTCATCCATCTATTCTATTTGACCTAGACTTACAAAAATTGCATAATTGGTTCCCCCAAACTTATTGGTTTAACTCTTCTCGCCTTATTTCGAGGTATCTTAAGAGCTTTTTTTTTGGCTCCCCTCGCCATATTTCTGGGTATCTAGGGAGAATTTTCTTTGAAGTACTTTTACTGTAGTTTTTCCTTCCTTTTTATGTGAATCTTGATATTTGTAGATACTAAATCCTAATTACCTAGCTCGAGTTAGCCACCTCCTTCATTATTTATGAAATTCTATTAGGGATAATATATATAGGGGGTTTTTGGCAATAACAAAAAGTTTTCACATAAAACTTTTCAATCTAAAACTTTTCATTCTCTACAACTCTTCTATTTTTAAATTATTTTTTTACATCTTCCAACACAAACCATCCTACTTTTCAATCATTTCTACACAATTACCTATACAACTAACCTATCTATTTTAACTTTATCCTCTTTACTCCTCATTATTACCCCTATCATATCACATCATTTGATAACTTTTATTCTTCAAAACTTTTCACCAAAAAATTTATTCATTCCCAAACACACCCATAAGCTGAAATACTATATACACATGCTATCCAACCCTAAATCTCAAGTATAAAGATGAACTACACTATGAATTATTGAGGCAATGTAATTATTTTAAATCACTGGTTGAATACATAAAGATATGCAGGCTTAAAATGGGGAACAAAAATTGCAATAGATTGACATCCAAGCATACATGGGGACAAGCATTCATATTATACAAAAAATTGCCTTAATCATTTCAATTGAACATGTTAGTATGGATATCACGTATAAATTCATCTACTTAATGGATCAAATTATTCACATGACACTTGCAAACATTGAAATTTAACAAGCTAAAGCTCAATTAATGCATAATCATGGAAAAAATTTTCAAATTTATTATGAATTTGATTTCAATTTAAAGTTTTCTTGGCCATTGCAAATATTCATCAAGATAGACTGCAACTAATTGATTATTACAAACAGGATTATAAATGCAACGCAACCTAAAACATATATAAATACATGAGAACAAAATAAGACAAAACACCTTCCACACTTGACGAATGTATTGTCGTTAATGCAAAAAAACTAAGAAAACTATAAATGAAAATGCTATGCAAATGCAATTGATAATGATATGCAAATGAAAATGAAAAATTAAAGAAAAAAGAAAAGGAAAGGAATTAGTGACTCCCCTAGTTGTTCAAATAGATAAAATACTCATCATCTTTGTTCGCTCTCGTCTTCTTATAATTCATCTACTGGACAAAAATGTGCATCGGACCAACTTCCCAATACTCAATATATGATGATAGATGAAGGACTTGATAGAGAGAATAATGTATAATAAGATGGCTTGGTCAAGAACAACGTCATAGACATGAAGAAAGATGCAACTGATCATCACTAATTCAAAGGGGCATTGCAAGCTCAAATGCCCATGACTCTACACCCCAAATATGCTTAATACAAGCTCTTCTCAGGCATTCCCACTCAATTTTCAAGCCACATCATTAATATCATAAGTGAAGTCAACAAGTTTCTCTTCCACTACTTTAAACTCTTAGCTACAGTAAAAAAATGGAGTATCTCAAATCGAAAAATTACTCACTAACTGTACATCCACATGCTCACGAATACAAATAAAATACAAATCACCCACTTATACACATTGTATTAAAATTAATAAAATTGGCGATTTACTATAAATAGTAAAAAAACTACATAGAACTCCAACCACCTCAAAATAAGCAAAAATGGAGAATTTTGGCATTGAAAATGAGATCAACTAGGCTTATCAAAGTTGCCACGTCGACGGGCTCGAAAAATTCTTTTCGTTGATATGTTGTAGCTCTTATAATTCCTCCTGAATCAAAAGTTATGGCTTGTTGAAGTTAGCATATTTTCTCTCTTTTTTCTTTTTCCTGCCTATGGTCGTGGTGCCAATGTGGTGGCCACAGAGTCGGTAGCCCTAACTCCATTACTTCCCAAAAAATTTTTTTTTACAACACGAACAGTGGTCGTGGTGCTATCTCGACGGCAGCAATGATTTTTTTCATTTACAATGAGGGTCGTGGCTCCCCATTTCATAGCCACAACCACCATGCTATTGACTAGATTTGTGGGTTGCTTCACCTCCGTGGGAATTTTTATGCTGGATCTCTAACTTTTGAGCTTTGGCTCCACATTCGCTGCCTTGAAACCCCTAGAATAATCATGAGAAACTTGTAAACTTTAGTTCCATCATTTAACAACCTGAAATTGGATTGAAATCCCAAATTGAACATGATAAGTCTTTCTTCATTTCCTTGAGACATGAATGATCTTGAAGTCCATTATAATAATTTTCAAAATGAATAAAGCACTTAAGTTCGTATAACTAATGCCCCATCTGCAACTAGAAAACCTTATGTGGATGAATGGTTGCTCAATCTAGAGCTCTCAACTCTATTCTTCATTGATTGAGTTTATACTTCCTTGAATGACCATGATAACTTGAAATCTTGCAATTTTATCCATTTAAACTGCAACTTGACTACATTCCACTAAATTAAGTATGTTGAGTTTTATTTTGACAAATTGAAGAACAAATGACCTGAGGATTCCTCAATGCATTTAAAACATTTAACATGCCTTCTTTTTCATCTTTCTCATCAATGTCTCCAATATAGATTTGTAGCTGCCATGTTCTTCCAACAAGAGAGAAAGGAATGATTGTTGATGAATTTAAGAGTCTTGAATCATGTTGAGCTTCACTTTCAAGATCTCATCATATATATATTTATAAATAATTGATCAACTAAAGGATCCAATTCTCTTTTGCATGTAAGTTTTCATAAATGATCTTTCTCTAGTTTTCTTACTTCAAGACACAAACAATTGATCTTTTAACCATACCTTGGATCAAAAATCAAAAAGTTATATTGGGTTGTCTCATTCAGTGCCAAGTTCAATGTCATTAGCCTGATATCCCATAAGTGAATCATCCAATACTTTTTGTTCCATGCAGGTTATGCATCAGAAGTTCAAATTTTTCTTTTGCCTCTTCAAATGAATGAGTTAACCTCTTCTCTTGTATTTCGTATAGACAAAAGAAGGGTTCTTCAGGGTCTCAAATACCACTTGTTGGGTCCCGAATAGATGGCAAAACCCAAGAGGGGAGGGGTGAATTGGGTTCTTAAAAATTTATAACTCAAACAGAAACTTTACCTCGGATTAAGCTAGTCCCCTTAATGAAGAAACAAAATGGAAAGCAAATCAATATAGAGAGCAGAACTAAAAATAGACACACAGAATTTTATAGTGGTTCGGGCAACCTCCCTACTCCACTCTTCCAAGCTCACACTCCTTGTGACTTGGGTTCCACTATTGTATTCTTCCAATACAATTAGAGCCTCTTTCTCTCTTCTAGATTCAAAGCTCTAGGGGGCATATACAACTAGAGCCACTTGCTCTCTTCTAGATTCTAGCTCTAGGGGGCATCAAACAACTAGCACAAGTAGGTGACGAGTTACACTCCAATCACACACTACTTTGCTAACACTTGATCTTATCTACCTAAGCTAAATCAAGTTCAACACAAACAAGTAATCAATGAAAGAAATCTACACTTTACAGATGTGTAGAAGCAGTTTGGCGCAGAGAAGAACTTGTGGTAGGCTTTGAAGAATCTGAAATAAAGCTCTTGCAGTTTTGAAGCAAAGTTCTTCCTCCTTGAATGGCTTGATCTCTTTAATGCTCTTGTAGATAGGAGTTATGCTCACTTAATGATTCTCAGCTACTTCCCTCGTTCACCATGAATGCTATTTATAATTTTGGAGGGAATCCGAACGTTAGTGAGTAGGTGGCGCGCATTTAATGCGCCAACGTTCGAATAAAATCCGACCGTTGCGACCCAAGTCGCATGTGGAGTCGACTTCGGATGCGACTTGGCCCAAGTCGCAGATGGAGTCGACTTCGGGTGCGACTTCGCTTCTCCGTCGCAGCTTCAAGTTCCAGAATAGGTCGACTTGGGTTCTCGACTTGACCCAAGTCGTAGGTGGAGTCGACTTCAGGTTCGACTTCACCTCGACAGTTGGCTTCATGAACTTGGAACTTTGAAACTTTTGTTTTGCTTAGTCTTTCTCAAGCCTTTTAATTCCTTTGCAATTTTTGTTACGCTTTGGATCATGGTGTCTTGCTTTCATTAGCTCTATGATTTGCAATCCTTAGAAGCTTGACTTTGATTCCTCTTAAATCTTGAATCTTTGGAGAACTTGAGTCTTGCATAGTGTATCATCATCTTGCTTTGCATTTGATTCATATTGATCTTCATGATTTGCTTATTTCTTCATCTTGGAACATGCTTGAAGTTCTTGTCTTGGACTTGAGAGACTCATGTTGATTTTAGACTTGAGATATCTTAAGTTGTTCTTGGAAAGGAGCTTGAAACTGCATCTTTGATCTTTGAAAGCAGCTTGAATCAGTATCTTTGAATCTCCAAAACCTCAAGTCGCACTTCAGGGTCGACTTCGTTCGCGACTTCACCCAAGTCGCAACTGGAGTCGACTTCACTTGCGACTTCGATATTCTGCTGCTCCGAAATTCAACTCTGGAAGGATTTGCTCGACTGAAGTCGATGGTGAGGTCGACTTCGTTTGCGACTTGGATACCCAAGTCGCAGGTGGAGTCGACTTGGCCTGCGACTTCACCTTCCCTTCTTCCGTTTTCAACTCTGGACAGTTCTGCATGTTTGAAGTCGATCTTGGAGTCGACTTGGGGATCGACTTGGCCTTCCTAACTTGATTTTCTTCAAATGTATATTCCTTAAACATTTCACAAACTTGTTAGTAGCCAAGACATACTCAAATTGATTTGTTAATCATCAAAATATGGATTTAGCTATATTTCCAACAATCTCCCCCTTTTTGATGATTGACAAAACTGATTTGAGTGGATACCTTTCCTTAAAAATAATATGCTCATACAAACAGAACATTCAAATATTATGTAAGCATATCCTACTCTCCTCCCATTCTTACTCTTCTCTTCTTACATCTCTCTCCCCTTTAATCATCAAGACTTATACTCAATTTTAGCATATCCTACTCTCCTCCCCATTCTTACTCTTCTCTTCTTACATCTCTCTCCCCTTTAATCATCAAGACTTATACTCAATTTTTCAACTCAAATACTCTTCTTCTCCTTAAATCTCTCTCCCCCTTTTTGTCAATATATCAAAAAGATTAGAGGGTAATCAAAGAGATAGGTGGGTTAGCTCCCCCTAAATGGGTGCTCCCCCTGAGTTTATGCGTATCCTAATTTTAGATACTACTTGTTGGACATGATACCAATTGTTGAAAACTTGATACCACTTGTTATTACTTGTTAGACTTTATACCACTTGATTTACTTATAGCATTTGTTGTTTTGTTACTTAGGTGAGCTCAATCATTCCCATGTTATTTCTAATTTTATAGAATGCTTCTCTTGCTAGGGGTTTAGTAAAAATATCTGCAACTTGATCCTCAGTTCTAACAAATTCCAAACATATGTCATGATTTTTTACATGTTCTCTAATGAAATGGTGTCTAAGATCTATATGTTTGGTCCTAGAATGCAATACGGGATTCTTGGTTAGACAAATGGCACTAGTATTATCACATTTGATAGGTAGATTTTTAAAATCCATGCCATAGTCCCTAAGTTGCTGTTTCATCCAAAGTAATTGGGCACAACAGCTCCCGGCGGCAATGTATTCGGCTTCCGCCGTAGATAGAGCAACACTAGATTGTTTTCTTGAAAACCACGAAACCATCATGCTTCCAAGAAACTGACATGTTCCACTAGTGCTTTTTCTATCTACTTTGTAACCGGCAAAATCCGCATCCGAGTAGCCGATTAGATCAAAATTAGAGCCCTTTGGATACCAAAGTCCTATGTTGGTAGTGTCAACTAGATATCTGAAAATTCTTTTCACAGCTACCAAGTGTGATTCTTTTGGACATGATTGAAATCTAGAGCACATACACACACTAAACAAGATATCAGGCCTAGAAGCAGTTAAATACAATAAAGAACCTATCATGCTTCTATACAGTTTTAAATCAACTACTTTGCCCTTCTCATCTTTGTCAAGTTTGATTGTAGAGCTCATTGGCGTGTTTGCTCCTTTGCTATTTTCCATGCCAAACTTCTTCAGCATTTCCTTGATGTACTTGGACAGTTTAATGAAGATTCCTTCATTCAATTGCTTGATTTGCAGTCCAAGGAAAAAGTTTAGCTCTCCCATCATGCTCATCTCAAATTCTTTCTGCATAAGCTTAGAAAATTCTTGACAAAGAGCTTCATTAGTAGCACCAAAAATGATATCGTCAACATAAATTTGAATAATTAATATATCCTTTCCATTGTACTTGATAAACAAGGTGGTGTCTACCTTTCCCTTCTGAAAATCATGATCAATCAGAAATTTGCTTAGTCTATCATACCAATCCCTTGGAGCTTGTTTTAATCCATATAATGCTTTGGTTAATTTGTAAACATACTTTGATTGATCCTTTTCTTCAAATCCAGGTGGTTGCTCAACATACACCTCTTCATTTATATATCCATTCAAAAATGCACTTTTAACATCCATTTGAAACAATTTAAAGTTCATGTGAGATGCAAAAGCTAGTAATATGCGAATTGCTTCCAATCTAGCAACCGGGGCATAGGATTCTTCAAAGTCTATTCCTTCTTCTTGTGAGTACCCCTTTGCCACAAGTCTAGCTTTGTTTCTCACTACTAGTCCACTTTCATCTAATTTGTTCCTAAAGACCTACTTGGTGCCAATAACACTACAATCATTTGGTCTAGGAACAAGATGCCAAATTTGATTTCTTTCAAATTGATTTAGCTCTTCTTGCATTGCTATAATCCAATTTTCATCATCAAGAGCTTGATCAATATTAGAAGGTTCAATTTTAGAAACAAAAGCATATTGTCCACAAACATTTTGCTTTGACCTTCTAGTCTTTACACCTTCATACACATTTCCTATAACTTGTTCAATTGGATGTGCATGTTTGAACTCTAGGTCAGTTGGAGGTTTATAAGAATTGTTACCTTCACTTACCCTTTCCTCCAAGAATTCCTCTTGCTTTTCCATATGCAATTTTTCAAGATTGCTTGCTATGTCATCTGCATCACTTAAATCATCCTTTCTTTTGAAGCAAGGGTTAGTCTCATCAAAAACAACATGTATGGATTCTTCTACAACTTGGTTTCGTTTATTGAAAACTCTATATGCTTTGCTATTTGATGAATAACCAAGGAATATAGCTTCATCACTTTTAGCATCTAGTTTTCCCAAGTTGGTTTTTCCATTGTTCAAAACATAACATGTGCATCCAAAAGTATGAAAATAAGATATGTTTGGTTTCTTTCCTTTCCATAGCTCATATGGGGTCTTTTTCAAGATTGCTCTAATGGTAACTCGATTCAATACATGACAAGCTGTACTTACAGCTTCACCCCAAAACTTCTTAGATAATTTGCTCTCATTTAGCATAGTTCTAGCCATCTCTTGTATAGTTCTATTTTTCCTCTCCACTACTCCATTTTGTTGTGGAGTTCTTGGTGCAGAAAATGTGTGATGAATTCCTTTTTCATTACATAGTTCTATGAACCGTTTGTTCTCAAATTCACCACCATGGTCACTCCTTATAGATATAATGGTACTTTGTTTTTCATTTTCCACCAAGTTTACAAAAGTTTCAAACATAGAGAAGGCTTCGTCTTTACTAGCTAAGAGAATTATCCATGTAAATCTTGAAAAATCATCAACTATGACAAACACATATTTCTTTCCACCAATGGTTAAAATGTCGGATGGCCCATATAGATCCATGTGTAGCAATTCAAGTGGCCTTGTGGTGGAAATCTCCTTTTTGGTAGAAAAAGACATCTTTGGTTGTTTAGATAATTGACATGCCTTACATATTTTGTCTTTGTCATATTTCAATTTAGGCAAGCCTTTCACCAAATTCTTTTTCCATAGGCTTTTTATGTTTCTCATGTTTATGTGTCCAAGCCTTTTATGCCAAACCCATGGATCATTATCAATGGCCATTAGACATTGACCATCTAGTTCATCAAGTGAAACCAAATATACATTTCCATGCCTTTTTCCGCTAAACATGATATGTTCTCCATCAAATACATTACATATAGATGATTCAAACACAACTTTATATCCTTTATCACATAATTGGCTAATGCTCATTAAGTTATGCTTGAGTTCTTCAACAAACAAAACATCCTCCATGCATGCATTTGAACTACTATAAATATTTCCTTTACCTTTGATTTTACCTTTCTCATTATTTTCAAAGGCAACAGTTCCGTCGTTGCAAGTCTTAAGTTTGTGAAACAAGTTTCTTTCTCCAGTCATGTGCCTTGAACAACCGCTATCCATGAACCATACATTGTTTGCCTTTGCCTTTAAACAAATCTGAAAAATAAACAAATAATTCTTATCTCTTTGGTACCCATTTTATGGGTCCATTTGGGTTAGTAAAATGATTCAATCTTCGTTGCTCTACCTTAGAAAGCCCAAATCTCGTGTTCCTTGGAACCCAAACTAATCTTGCACCATTGTCATATAATTTCTTGAAGTTACATTTATAGGCTTTATGACCCATCTTGTTGCAAAAGTTACAAGCCATTGGTAATCTAGGAGTAGGCCTCCAAGTATATTTTGGTTCAAGTGTTGGCCTTTTAGTCCACACAACATTTTTTCTTTGTGGCTTGAATGTAGGTGCAGTATTTGTTTGATATTTTCCATGTATTGGCACATTTGATTTACCACTTTCTTTTTGCTCAAATGTATTGTATCCAAGACCTCTTCTATCTATTTGTGAGGTCATATTCAAGAACATCTTCACATTTTCACCGGGATTAGAGAACTTTGCTAATGATTCATTTAAGGATTCGTTCTCCTTTTTCAGTTTCTCAACTTCTTTCAACAACAATTCATTTTCTTCTTTCAATTTTGTTGACATTTCAGCTAGTTTTCCATTTTCAATGATAACAAAGTTACATTGTTTTCTTTTTAATGTCAACTTGTTTCCTAGCTTTTTGATTTCCCCATACAATGAATCATATGCAATTTGTAGTTCATCTAATTCGGCACATTTGAGGCAATCATGAAAAGAAGAATAACTTGATTGAGAATAAGGTTTGGAAGTTACCTCTTCACTTTCTGTGTATTTTGTTGAGGTAGATTGATCTTCCAAAACTTCCGTCGTGTTCAAGCATAGCAGTTCTTCTTCTTGTTCGATTTGTGCTACACAGCATATTCTTGCGCAATTTGCTGCCTCGTTCTCATCGGTTGAAGAGCTGCATGTTGATGACGTCTCCTCATTGACGTACATGCCTCTTCCCTTTGACCTTTGATATCTTCTGCCTTCATGATTTTCCTTTGGCCTTTCTTCCGGTGTAGGACATTGGGTTTGCATATGTCCTACGCCCCCGCATCTATAGCATTTGATTGGTTCTTTCTTTTTCTCTCTGGAATTTCTGTCTTTGAAGTTTCTGAAATTTCCGCCTTTTCTCACAAATTTTCTGAATCGTTTTGTGAGTAGGGTCATCTCGTCATCGTTTTGAGAGGATGAGGTGTCATCCGTGTCTTGTGTAGCTTTCAAGGCAATTGCTCTTTTGCCTTTGTGTTGATCCTCATTCCTTTTCTTAATTAGCTCATGTGACATGAGTGAGCTAATAAGATCTTCAAGCTTCAATGTGTTGAGGTCTTTGGCTTCTTCAATTGCCGTTATCTTTGGAGTCCATGAATCCGGTAGAGCTCTCAATATCTTCATAACCTGCTCGGATTCAGAAATAGCTTTTCCAAGACCCTTTAGAGCATTAGTAATTTTAGAAAATCTCGCAAACATTTCAGAAATATTTTCAGTATCTAGCATTCTGAAATTTTCAAACTCTCCAATCAAAATGTTTCTCCTAGTCCCTTGGACTTGGGAGGTTCCTTCATAAATAGATGTTAGAGTATCCCATATCTCTTTTGCAGTCAAACAAGAAGATACTCTATCATACTCCGAAACCGTAAGAGCACAAAATAAAGAATTCATTGCCTTGGCATTGCTCTTGACGGTTCTAACTTCCTCTTCGGTCCATTTGGAAGCTTTGTCATCGGTAGGGAAAATCACACCATCTTGGATAGCAATCCAAGAATCCATATCGGTAGCCATGATGAGTTGCTTCATACGAAGCTTCCAATAGCCAAAGTTGTTCCCATCAAACAAGGGTGGCCTTGTGAATGATTGGCCTTCAGCAAAAGCGGGAACGGAAGTGGATTGGGATGCCATAAGGTTGGATCTCTTTGGTTCAATTCAAAGACCTTCTCTGATACCACTTGTTGGGTCCCGAATAGATGGCAAAACCCAAGAGGGGAGGGGTGAATTGGGTTCTTAAAAATTTATAACTCAAACAGAAACTTTACCTCGGATTAAGCTAGTCCCCTTAATGAAGAAACAAAATGGAAAGCAAATCAATATAGAGAGCAGAACTAAAAATAGAAACACAGAATTTTATAGTGGTTCGGGCAACCTCCCTACTCCACTCTTCCAAGCTCACACTCCTTGTGACTTGGGTTCCACTATTGTATTCTTCCAATACAATTAGAGCCTCTTTCTCTCTTCTAGATTCAAAGCTCTAGGGGGCATATACAACTAGAGCCACTTGCTCTCTTCTAGATTCTAGCTCTAGGGGGCATCAAACAACTAGCACAAGTAGGTGACGAGTTACACTCCAATCACACACTACTTTGCTAACACTTGATCTTATCTACCTAAGCTAAATCAAGTTCAACACAAACAAGTAATCAATGAAAGAAATCTACACTTTACAGATGTGTAGAAGCAGTTTGGCGCAGAGAAGAACTTGTGGTAGGCTTTGAAGAATCTGAAATAAAGCTCTTGCAGTTTTGAAGCAAAGTTCTTCCTCCTTGAATGGCTTGATCTCTTTAATGCTCTTGTAGATAGGAGTTATGCTCACTTAATGATTCTCAGCTACTTCCCTCGTTCACCATGAATGCTATTTATAATTTTGGAGGGAATCCGAACGTTAGTGAGTAGGTGGCGCGCATTTAATGCGCCAACGTTCGAATAAAATCCGACCGTTGCGACCCAAGTCGCATGTGGAGTCGACTTCGGATGCGACTTGGCCCAAGTCGCAGATGGAGTCGACTTCGGGTGCGACTTCGCTTCTCCGTCGCAGCTTCAAGTTCCAGAATAGGTCGACTTGGGTTCTCGACTTGACCCAAGTCGTAGGTGGAGTCGACTTCGGGTTCGACTTCACCTCGACAGTTGGCTTCATGAACTTGGAACTTTGAAACTTTTGTTTTGCTTAGTCTTTCTCAAGCCTTTTAATTCCTTTGCAATTTTTGTTACGCTTTGGATCATGGTGTCTTGCTTTCATTAGCTCCATGATTTGCAATCCTTAGAAGCTTGACTTTGATTCCTCTTAAATCTTGAATCTTTGGAGAACTTGAGTCTTGCATAGTGTATCATCATCTTGCTTTGCATTTGATTCATATTGATCTTCATGATTTGCTTATTTCTTCATCTTGGAACATGCTTGAAGTTCTTGTCTTGGACTTGAGAGACTCATGTTGATTTTAGACTTGAGATATCTTAAGTTGTTCTTGGAAAGGAGCTTGAAACTGCATCTTTGATCTTTGAAAGCAGCTTGAATCAGTATCTTTGAATCTCCAAAACCTCAAGTCGCACTTCAGGGTCGACTTCGTTCGCGACTTCACCCAAGTCGCAACTGGAGTCGACTTCACTTGCGACTTCGATATTCTGCTGCTCCGAAATTCAACTCTGGAAGGATTTGCTCGACTGAAGTCGATGGTGAGGTCGACTTCGTTTGCGACTTGGATACCCAAGTCGCAGGTGGAGTCGACTTGGCCTGCGACTTCACCTTCCCTTCTTCCGTTTTCAACTCTGGACAGTTCTGCATGTTTGAAGTCGATCTTGGAGTCGACTTGGGGATCGACTTGGCCTTCCTAACTTGATTTTCTTCAAATGTATATTCCTTAAACATTTCACAAACTTGTTAGTAGCCAAGACATACTCAAATTGATTTGTTAATCATCAAAATATGGATTTAGCTATATTTCCAACAGTTACTACATTGGAACTATGGTAATAATTCAGTAAATTCTTCTTAATTACAACATCCATTTTAGGTTTTTAATGTATCTTAGGATCCTGAATCCACATGACTCTATCCAAAAATACAGCTTCTTGAGTCTAAAGGACCATCACAAGGATTTCACATCCCAAAATCCTCAAATACATTTAGTACATCTTTATCCTCAAAACTCATATTTCTAGATGTCTTTAGGTCAGTCAGCCCCTCTATTAAACTTAGAACGTCAAAATAAGAAACAAGTCCTAACTCACCCAATCTGACGTAGGAAACACAAAATATATGAAATTCATTTTAGAAGGCTATTTGTGTTTATCTGTAAATACACAAATCATAGACTATAGTATCTAAATAGATTGATCCCACAGGGAATCCAGATATTTGGGCTTTGCTAATTCAAAAGAGAAAATCAAAAGTAAGAGTAAGAAAGAAAATAGCAAGTGTTAAGAGCATTGAGCAAACATTGAAAATCATGGGATGTGATTATCTAGGATCTAAGATTTTACATGCGATATTTTGTACAAGACAACCAATTTGCTTGTTTAATTCATATATGTTGTATAAAAGGGGAACAAACCCTAATTTAATCATGCATCCTCTCTGAAGGCATGTAAGATGTATCTAACCTTCTTAACCACCTATTCTCGTAAGATTAAATCAATTAAAATCTATTAAGTTCTATAGTAGTTCATATAATTCCTTGAAAACATCATGCCTATTCTCATGGTTTAGATTTTCATATTTAATATCTTCATTATCATATATTAGACATCAATCACTCAGTTCCTTCACCTAATATATGTAATTATGCTATTGTGCAAGCTCATACATAAAGCAAGGATTAACATCACAAGATATCAAATTCACATGAAGCATCCTTTATAAACAATAAAAGCCATGTCACCTATTCACACCACATCATAAACCCTAAAAAGGGTTAGCCAAACATGCTCTTATTGAAACTAACACACAAAGCAATATTTTTGTGGCACCTCAAACTGATTATCACATTCTAGCCCTTACCTCGGGATCGTATTGATTGGTAAACGTGATTAGGATTGTTGCCCTGTCACATGACATTTTTTATCGGTTATTTATCCCATTAATTATGATCATATAGAAGTTCACATAACAGTTCAACTTATCATATATTCATCTCATGTATAACTGAGTCGATTTCAACCATTCAATACATATGTACAGCATGATGTTCAAACAATATTTCAACACTTGCCTAAATCAGATGTCACTGCATATGTACATCATAGTCATCAAACATAACATAAAATTTCAGTTTACATCCTTTTAACGTAAGTTTTCATAACATAAATACACTAAAGTTTTTCCATTGATTCCTTAAGTTGGCATTTACTCCTTCGCCATGTCCTGTCCTTCACCTATCTTTGGGTTTGGAAAACAAAATCGTGAGTCGAAACTCAATAAGCAAGCTATTTGCATTTTACAAGCAAATCATTAAAGGCAACATTTTGCATTTAAAATCATTTTGGAAAGCAACTTATACCTTGTCTAAAGGTATACCTTGAAAACATAAAATCTTATACCCATCATGAGTACCATGTGCATAATATCATATGAAAACATGAACATATATATATATATCACTTTTCCCTTAGGATGGAAGCTAGCCAGGCGACCATCCGTCACGTTAACTCCCATTTCAGAGAAGGCGCCGCCGGCCTTGGGTCTGTTTCAAGCGACTTAGCCACACCAAGGGGGGACAATCAATCTACTTATACCCTTCAAGTGGACCTAGTACCTTGTGCACATGAACTTTTTTATAAATCCATTTTTAACATGCTAGCATGATTTTTCAATCAGAATCATAGAATCACATCATTTTTCTATAACATTTATCAAAGAAATTTCATAATATCACATTTGAAGTAGAAACATCATTTGAATACTATTTTACTAAGGGATGGCCATTCGATAATTATCATACATTGGTTCATTAACCTCAATTTGTCATTTTCATTCCTTTTTCATGATACACATATCGGTGCTTGTTTTAGCACATGTTATCGCCTTAAGCTTCATTGAGCAATTGTCAAATTTTAGAATAAATCATTATACACTCAAAAAAGATGTATAATCATGGAATATATCATATTTTAATGCATTTTTGCACAAAATTACTTTTCACAAGTCATTCATCACCCTTGCATATCAATCACTTCACATGTGCTCATTTGGCAACATATAAAATATTTCATAAAATCTTCTAAGGCAGAAATTTAATCTATATTTCAGGGGTTTAATTACCCTTAATCACCACTGCATTTTGGGTATTTCCATTGGATTTAAATTCCCTTGCCATAGGTTTCCAAAATAGCAAGTTTGAAACCCATTTTTCACCCATTTAACGTGTCTTTTGACACATAACTCTAAGCAGTCATATAATTCCGAAATTTCAGCATGTAATCCCACTTTAATCCATATTTAGGGATTTAACTCATATATAACATTCATGAATTATCATTTCTCAAAACAGCAAGTTGCCTTCACGTTTTGAGTCCCGTTTCACATCGTTTAAACATACTTTCATAAAATCTATAAAAATTAGTTTTAGGGCTTCTTTTTCCAAATATTTTCGAGCATCTATAATACTTTAAATCTAGGGTAGTTTACCTTACATAACATTCACAAAGCAAGCAAACCTATTTCCATAGCATTTTTAGCATAGAAACAAGGAAATTAGGTCATAATCTTCACTTTGCATTCCATAACTTCAAAAATTGATCATTTAAGTACAAACCAACATATGATTTACATTAATACAAAATTCATAACCTAATCACATCATTAAACCAAAACAGCAACTTGTCTTGGAGATTTAGGGTTCATCAACTTGAGTTTTCAACACAAGTATCATTCCAACTTCATTTCCATCATCAAAATCATGAAAATTCATGCATAAAACTTAATACTTATTCCATATTCAATCAAAAGCATGTAAAATCATCATTTTACAGATTCTTTAAGCACCCCTTCCATATCCCCATTTTAGAGTTTAAAAACTCAAAATAAATCATTCAAACAACACGTATACTTACTTGGTTTAGAGCTAATTCAAACCCTAGCACTTGGAGATGATTTTCTCCACAAAATCTCCTCCTTTTTTCTTGCTTTTCCTTCTTCCTTGGCTGGGTAAAATGGACGTGAACTGCTACTGGTTTGCTTGGGTGAAAAACTCAACACTTAGCAAATTTTTCCAACCCTTCTGTCAATATGGATGTGCATGTCTATAGCTGAATTTTTTCCAGCTGTGGGCCCCACCATTTGAGCAATTTTCCACACCCATAAATTCTCCCTTATCACCTTCATGTGCTGGTGGATTCACGGCCATGTAAAAATGTGTTTTTACCATTTTTCAAAATCACAAAACTGCTTTGAATCCTAGCCATTCAAGCTGCCCATCCAATCACGTCCTTTGCTGCCCATTTTTCCAGCCATTTTTCATTTTTTTTAAAATCTCAAATTGAGGGTAGTTTATACATGTAATTATCCCTTAACTAATTCATCAATTTATCATGAAAAAAATGAAAAAAATGGCAGCAACAACAGCACATCATGCACATTAATTGCCCCATAAGCTATCCACGTTTTTGGCTCCATGCATATGCATTTTTTCTAATTTTTTATTGCTGAAAATCTTCATAATTGGATGCATATCTTATGTACCTACATCTCAGCTGTTTATACATATATTTTAAAAATTAAAAATTCAAAAAAAATCAGCATAGAATCTCCCTTGGACATCCCCTTGTGCCACTTTATCTATGCTTAGGTTGTGCCTTTTGTAGCTTCATCATGATAACCATTTAATAGCTGGATAATTCATATATTTTTTATTTCATATAAATGCATAAAAGGCCCTAGAAATGACCTACATTTGACACCTCAATTCCCATTAAAAATATGCAATTATGCATTGTACTCTAGCATTAAATGGAAGGTACTCTCGAGGTGCATTAGTCAACCAAGCTTAGCTTTTTCAATGCAGGTATTTTCTCAACATTTCATGCTTAATCTAAGCCATCCAAAATAAATATCTCATAATTTCATTCAACCGTCTCAAATTTTATCTCAATCCAATTTTCCTAGCTCCCGTTATAGCCGTTTAAAGTTAACGGTTAAAATTGAAACATGATCAACAAATCATTTTACTTATTTCATCAAGAATTTTTATAACTCTTTAATTCCATAATACTGAGCCCAACATCATTAATTTTCATTTCAAATTTCACTTGAATCCGCCTTACAGGTGTTGAGTTATGGATTTTCTAGCGTTTTTCCACTTAACTTAACAATTATCACATATATGCTCATAATTCATATTAGATGAATTAAAATGATTTTCCATATTTTATTTGTACATTTAAATCAACAATGATTTCCCCAACCACGCCGGGAGGCCAAGATAGTTGTGGACTACCTGACCCGAAGATCCAAACCAAGAGGACCACGCCTCCCTCTCGCATCCATTCATATTCGAGCTGAAGAACAAGGATGTTTTATCAACATTCACCAACTGGCCCGAAGAAACCGAGTAGATCTTGATTAACTCCATAAACTGCATGATATCCTGCATATCTGCCCTGAGGAAGATAAGGGCATCATCTGTGAACAGAAGATGAGTAATTTGGGGCCCCCTAGTATTCAATTTAATGCCATGCAGAGATCCACAAGCCACCGCCGAAGAGATAAGAGCCGACAAACCTTCCGCACAGAGAAGGAATAAGTACGGAGATAGCGGATCCCCCTGCCGAAGCCCCCTCTGGGGTATGAATAGCTTGGATTTGAAACCATTGACTTTAACACGAAAGCTGACAGTATTCATACAACATAACATCCAGCTAATCCATTTTGGGCAAAATTTCATAGCCCCCATGATCTGTTTTAAGAAAATCCATTCTACCCGATCGTAGGCTTTGGACATGTCAAGCTTGATTGCCAACTCCCGTCTTTTCCCCCCCTACGCCTCCGAAGAGAATGAATGGCCTCATAGGCGATCAACATGTTGTCCGTGATTAGCCGCCCCGAGACAAATGCGCTCTGTTCCGGCCCGATGAAATCGTTAAGAGTAGCTTTTAACCTATTCGCCAGTACCTTAGCCAAAATTTTATAGACAACATTACACAGGCTAATAGGCCGGAAATGCAACAGATTCTGGGCGCCCGCCTTCTTCGGAATTAACACCAGGGTGGTAGTGTTTGCTTTCCGGATATGTCGAGCCCTTTGATGGTGATCACTCTCCTCCATGAACAATTTGCACCACTGGAAGATATCACGCCCGACAGTGCTCCAATGCTGCTGGTAGAAACCTGGTGACATCCCGTCAGGCCCAGGAGCCTTTGAGGGATGCATACTTTTAACCGCTTTCACAACCTCATCCATAGACAGTGGCTTAGTCAATCCCTCCTGCTGAATATCAGAAATTTTCTTTGAAATAAGACTGGGGATCCAGCTTTCATCCGGAGGGTTAGAAGATGTATAAACATCAACGAAATGGGCAACAGCGAGATTTAACATGTCATCCTGGTCCCTGATCTGCTTCCCGTCGTTGTCAATAAGCACCTCGATAAAATTAGTACGTCTCCGATTAGAAGCCACCCGATGGAAGAAGCTTGTGTTCCTATCCCCCTCTTTGAGCTAATGGGCTTTCGCCCGGATGCTCCAAAGTTGCTACTCATCCTCCAATAAGATGTTGATTTGAAATCGGAGTTTTTGGATTTCATTGTCCCTCGCATCAGTAGGGGCATAACCCAGCAAGGCAGATAGTTCTCTCTGTTTCCTTTCAATGGCCTTCCTAATGTTACCCCTCCTCAATCTGTTCCATTTAGATAATTCAACAACGCATTTCGCAATCTTCCTTTGCAAAACATCAGAAATTGCCGCTCCGCTTTGCATATTCGACTCCCACACCTGATTGATGATTTTGGTGGCATGAGGGTCACGGGCCCTGAAAGATTCATATCTAAATTCTTTTGGAGGCCTTCGCCTTCCCTTCTTGGAATCCAGTGATAATAGTAGAGGGCAATGATCAGACGATGCCGCCGTGAGGTGGAAGATCCTTGCGAAAGGGAATAGATCGGTCCAAGCCGGGTTAGCTAACCCCCTGTCGAGTCTAGCCTCCACCCGCTGGGAGCCACTCCTATTATTGGTCCACGTCATGGCCGCTCCCGTAAATCCGAGATCCTGAAGGTTGCACATATCCATCGTATTGCAAAAAAAATCCATCTGAGCTTGATTGCGCACCCTCGAACTGATATACTCGCCTGGACCAGTCACTTCATTGAAGTCACCCATCACGAGCCATGGAACACCACAGTTGGTCGCTAACTGATTGAGAATCTGCCAGGAGATATGGCGGCGATGGGTCTCGGGGTGGCCATAGAACCCCGTGAAGCGCCAACCCAAAAAATCGGCATCAATATGATGAGCCGAGAAACTCCGTATAGAAGCATGATGAGCATTGTTCCACAACATGGCCAAACCACCACTTCTTGCTACGGATTCCACCACAAAACAAGAATCAAAATGTAGCCTGCGTCTTATGCGCTCCATTTCCTGCTTATTACACTTAGTTTCGCACAAAAAGAGTAGCTTGGGAACATGTTTCCTAACAAGATCAAAAAGATTACGAATTGCCCGTGGGTTCCCAAGCCCACGACAATTCCACACCAGGATAGCCATATCATTGGAGGCGGGCCTGGGAAAACCCCAGAGCCTCCACCTCCTCATCTAGAACCTCCACCGTCTCCTTCACCCTTTTTCCCCCAAGCAAGCACTCATCCGGCACCCCCTCCCGCCTCCTTTTGCCCCTCTCAACCATTACCCCTGAATCACTCACCAATTCCATGCCCTCCCTCAGTCTTGCTCTTCTTTTCCACCCACCTTTGCCTCCCATCGGTGATTGGGCGGGTGCCCCCCTACTCGGCCCTCCTCCAATCTGTACCCTGACCTCCACCAAGCCCCGCTCCATCTCCTCCTTGCAGCCCTCAACACTAGTTGTCCCTCCCCTAGATTCCCTACCCTTCACTCCAATTAAACCCCCCAATGTTTGAGTCCGCTTTCCCCTATCAGTCTCATTCATCGACTCTCTGGTTTCATAGCTGCCACTTCCTAACAGCCACCCCACCTTTGAGTTTCCGGCACCTCCCGTCTCCTCCCATTCAGAACACAGCAGTTTTGAGCTTTCCAAAACTTGGACAGCAGCTGGAATAGCAGATTGCGTGGCATCACCCCCAATCTGTCCCTTGGAAGAGCTTCCATCGTCCCACCTTTCCACCGCGCCCCCCTGATCATCACCCTCCATACCAGCCCTGCAATGGCCACCTTGCACTACCGGATCCCCCACCTGTTCATTGACCTCCCATTGAACATCATTCCCCATATCCATACACCGCATTCCCGGATTTTCCTCCACCCTTTGTCCTTGCCTACCGAGATATTTGATAGGCGTGGATCTGAAAACCAAGCCTGTTTCACCCCTCAACTTCAGCGGCTTTGAACCCACACGTAACCAACTGCCACACGGCATGTCTGCCTCCGCCAAGGTCCTTCTCTCCGACGGAGTTGAACTACAATCTTTGTGACCATGCCCCAAGACCCCGCACAGGTAGCAGAATATGGGGAGCTTCTCGTATTGGAAGCTGATCCACCTCTTTTGCTGGTCCCCAACTCGTATAAACATGCCCCTACGTAACGATTTCCTGCAATCCAACATCACCCGTAACTTCACGTCGTTCTCTGTTGCTCTAATATCCACCACCTCCTCAAAAGTTTCAGCCACATTGCGTCCCAAACTGCATCTGTCAACTAAGAAAGGAATACCCTGAAGCTGTATCCACAGAGGAGTTTTGACGAGAACAACCCGTGCGTAGTCCAGCTCGTCTGCCAATTCTTCAAGAATAACCAGGCTCCGATCAAAAAGCCATGGCCGCCCCTCCATCACCTTGTGCCTGTCATCGTGATCAGAAAAGGAAGCCAGCAGCAGGTTCTCACCAAGCTCGGTGAATTGAAGCTTCCCTGTCGTTCTCCAGAGCCGGCGCATCATGGCTTTGAAATATTCTGTATTGTAGGATTTCGACGACCAAATCGTGCATAGAAGAGCCGGGTCCTTGCCCGGTGTAATCTTCCTGATCGTATTTCCAGCAATAGAGAGCGTCTGGAGCTCTACCTCTAGCAACTCCTCCTCCTTGAGGTCCATCGCTCTTTCCTGTTCTTCCGACGATTCCTCCGGTGTGAGCTTCCGAGCACTACCTCCTATAGACTACGCCTGACCCACACCCAGTGTTGTCGTCGATTCCTTCTCCAGTACCCACACCTAGGCCGGAGCGCAAACCCAGTCGCCTGTCTGGCCTTACAGGGGAGGGACGTGGAAAGCCAGTTAGATATAGTTAGATGTTATTAGATGTGATTAGATTTATGTGGATTTCATTAAATCCTATTATCTAAGTTTTAATTTCTGTAATTAAGGTATAAATTACCTTATAAGGAGTCCAGGATCATATTAAAGGTGTTAAATTAGGATTAACTTATTAATATCAAAATTTAGATCCGATTAGATTTTTTAGATCTGATTAAATACTGTTAGATCCAGTTAGATTTAGGTGATTTCATTAAATATTATTATCTGAATTTTAATTTCTATAATTAAGGTATATGACCTTTTAAGGTAAATCTAGTTACATGCTATTAGTCAGGCTAAATATTGTTAGATGCTGTTAGATTCAATTGTTTTTGAAAAATAAATAATAATAATAATAAAATTTCAAATTTTCAAAAATAAATGTTGAAATTATTATTCTCAAGACTACCTTATTTATGTGAACTTTAAATAGTATATATATTTTTTAACTTTATTGTTTATAATGAAATATTATTAAAAGATAATATTTTTACAAAAATATGTTTTTTAAAAATATCAAATAATAAAAAATTATATCTACATATGTTTTAGTAGTTGATCGACCAAATAAATGGAATAGAATAAGATTTTGTGAACATATAATTCAAATTTTATCCAAAAATAAAATATACTTACACTTTTAAATAAATATACTTACATTGTAAAATTACCACAATATACCTACTTCCTTTTTTCCCATAGGAAGCCCTTCCTATGAGTTGGGACCTTTTAGGGTTTACACACACAAGAGCAATAGCTCTCAGCATTTTGAGAAGGGATTGTGATGAAGTCCCACAGGAAAAATCCCATTCATAGGCTGTGTTTAAACAATGTGCATGGTAACATTCCTTGGACAAACACTTCAATATGTCCATATAGTAATATAATTGTTCACCACTATATAATTTCAATTCCATTAAGCTAGGTAGTCCAACAATGAATTACTACAACATATAACCTTGATTTTGAAATGTTCGTCTATTTTAGTTGTGGCCTCTTACAAATAGTCAGATGAATTCAGTAGCTAAACATATTATGAACCAAATGTAAACCGTTAAGAAGGTCCAAAAGCGAAGCAATAGCTATATTCTGAACATGAAGTTTGGCATATCCGATGATCTCATAGGGTAATCTCATAGGAATCTAAAAAGCACAAAATGAATAGACCCTTGATGCTAAAGTCAGCCTAAGAATAAATACTTACTTTGGGGAGAGACAAAAAGGGAGAAGGAAAAGGAGATAATTTTTCCCACTTGTTCTAAAGTTGTCCCTTGAAATTCTCTATTTATTCTGTGCTCTAAGAACCAGACTAGAATCCCCTTCAATAAGAAAAATATAAATGTGACTAGCCACATTTCCATAGATAGTGGTTTAATGAACCACCAGAGACTATTCAAACCACTATCATCCTCTTTTGGAACAATCATTGAAACTTCAGATGACATGAATGGAAGTGAGAAGTCCCCGTACTTCGATCTGGTTGCTGTCATTGTAATATCTCTGATGACGCCATCATAACCATTTTCCTGAGTTCACAATACAAAATTAAGCTAAGAAAAACTTCTACAGCTAAATAGATTGCGCATTCTATCTAAACTTAAACATTTCTAGTAGTCAACTTTTCATCTCAACTAGTGATGTCAGACATAAATTTTGATTATTTTTAGAACATTGCTAATGCTCTTATTGCTTTAGCTAGCACAAATAGTTGTTGATTAGTGAATTAGCCTCATGCATTTCTATTGTCGAGATATGTTATGATGGTAGATTTCAAAGATGTGCAGCATTATGTGATACAAACTATCAAAAAAGGTAGATTTCTTGGTAGCTCTAAATACCTTTTATGTGCCTTGTGGCTTAAAGATGTGAAGGAAAAGTGAATGACTAACCATTTGTAAGTACAATCAAGCAAAGGGAGAAAGTTTCACCTTGAGGTTCAGTTGGTAGATAAGTTTATCATAGCATGCTATGATAAATTTTGATTACTTTTATAACATTGCTAATGCCCCTATTGCTTCAACTAGCACAACTAGTTATTGATTAGTGGATTAGCCTCATGCATGTCTATTGCCTAGATATACTATGATGGTAGATTTCAAAGATGTGAAGCATTATGTGATACAAACTATCAAAGAAGGTAGATTTCTTGATAGCTCTGAACACTTTTTATGTACCATTAGGCTTAAAGAAGTGAAGCAAAAGTGGATAACTAACCATTTGTGAGTACAATCAAGCAAAGGGAGAAAGTTTCACCTTGAGTCTCAGTTGGTAGATAAGTTTATCATAGCACCCTGTAGCATCTTGATGGATGATTTCATATGGGATGACCTTGTAAGAAACAAAGTAAGGCAATGTTGCTATCACTTCCTTAAAAACATCTGCAACGAAGCCTCTTACAACTCTATGATTATCTTTTGGATGACGATAAACCTCTATAAACTCTTTAAACCCTTTCTTAATTAGAACACCAATTCTCAACTTTTTTATTGAGTTTTTGCCGTGACTGTACTGTGAATAAAATTGTGGCCAATTGCAAAGCATTAGTAGTTCCGATGACTAAAAACTAAACTGAAAAAAAATTATGATACTGACGTATTTGTGCTAAATGAATACAATTATAGACACCAAAATGCAAATCAAAAGACCCATCAAGAAAATTCCAAGTCATATCCAAGCGTATAACAGATGTAACAGATGAAGTTGTAATATAAGTTGACCTCACTAATGACTTGAATAAAGTTGCATATGAAATCGACTGCAATATCAACTTCAGAATATACATTAGAAAAAATTTTCAAAGTTAAGAATTGAAGTAATCTCACCAAATCGACCACAAGTATAACTTGAGTGAAGTTGTATTACAAAATAAGAATTATAGTTGGCTTGCCTCATTTACATGTTACAGAATAAGAATTATAATTGGCTTGCCTTATTTACATCTTGATTATATGATTCATTATAGGATATAAATATAGAACTTACCTTAGATAGACTAGCAAAAAATGTGTAAATACAGATGTAATATATGAAGAAGATACACAAAAAATTCTTCCTTTTCTACTGTTTTACATGGTATAAAAGTCTCTCTTGGTCGAAGAAAACTTCTAGGTATTTTGGATTTTGTTCTTGGGAACAGTAATCTGATATTTTGTTTTAGTCACGATCAAAGCTCGGGAGCCAATTTCACGTACCGGCACATGGGAGAGCGTGAGAGCTCCATTTCTTCGCCGATCAAATTCCGACATCTTCCGCATATTTCTGGGCATTCCCAAGTGGCATCACGGCGTTTTGATCCATTACTTAAAGGAAATTTTCCTTGACAGAAATTACCACAGGTTCTGTTTCTTTGGTTTATTCTCTGGTTATTTTATGAAAATTATTTTTCGGGGCATTTGTTGATTCTGGTTTGTGATTTATTGGCTGTGGGATAATCATCTTTTTTAGGTGATTGAATATCATCGAACATGACTGATAACAAGGTTTCTATAACTGAAATAGTTCCAGCATTGTCCAAAATAACTGATTATAAATTAAATGGCACTAATTACTTAGAGTGAAGCAAGACAATTCGGGTATACTTGCGTAGTGTTGAGAAAGATGACCACTTGCTCATGGAACCACCTGATGATGGAACTAGACAAACTTAGCTAAGAAATGATGCATGTTTATTTCTACAAATTAGAAATTCTATTAATAGTGAAATCGTTGGCTTGCTTAATCATTGTGAGTTTTCAAAGAGTTAATGGATTATTTGGAGTTCTTATATTCTAGTAAAGAAAATTTATCTCGAATGTATGATATGTGCAAAGTCTTCTATCATGCTAAAAAGGAGGCTAAATCTCTCACAGCTTATTTTATGGACTTTAAGAAAACTTATGAGGAGCTGAATGTACTTTTACCTTTTAGTACTGATGTTAAGGTACAACAAATTCACAGAGAACAAATGGCGATAATGAGCTTTCTAGCTAGCCTTCCATCTGAATTTGAGACTGCTAAATCTCAAATTATTTCTAGTACTGAGATTGGTTTGCTTCAAGAAGTATTCAGTAAGTTTTGCGTACTGAAGGACCTTCTTCTTTCCAGCCAACTAATAATGTTCTTGTTAGTAAAGGAGGAAATGCTGATACTGGGAAGAAATCAAACTACAGGGGAAAAAACAAGACTTTTGATAGTCATAACAATGATCTGAGTAATATTGTTCGCTACTATTGCCATAAGCCAGATCATACCAAGAAATACTGCAAGAAGTTACAAAATCGTAATCAAAGAAATTCAATTGGTAATGTTGCTACAGGCTTTAGCACTTCCTCCAGCTCTTCTGATAAGACAATCATGATCTCAGCAGATGAATTTGCTAAATCTTCTCATTATAAAAAATCATTGAAGACATCCATTTCGATTACTACTTTGGCTGAGACAGGTAAAACATGTCTTGTCTCCTCCTTAAATAAATGGGTAATTGATTCAGGTGCTACTGATCACATGACAAGTAATTCTAAATTTCTTTCTAGCTTTCAATCACATTTAGCCCCTTCTCCTGTTACCATTGCTAATGGGTCAACCTACAATGTTGTGGGTTCTGGTACTGTTAAACCAACATCCTCCATCACTTTGTCCTCTGTTTTAAGTTTACCTAATCTTCCCTTTAACTTGATATCTGTTAGTAAACTTACAAAAATCTAAACTGTTGTATCTCTTTTTTTCTTGATCATTGCCTTTTTCAGGATCTTATGACGAAGCAGATTATTGGTAAAGGACATGTATCTGATGGTCTCTATATTCTTGATGCATGGGTACCTCGGCCGGTTGCTTGTCCTAGTTTCACTTCTCCAGCTGAAGCTCATTGTCGTTTGGGACATTCCTCTTTGCCATTGTTAAAGAAGTTATGTCCTCAGTTTCATAGTTTACCTTCATTCAATTGTGACTCATGTCATTTTGCAAAACATCATCGTAGTTCATTCAGTCCAAAAGTTAATAAGAGGGTGAAATCTCTTTTTGAGTTAGTACATTATGATGTTTGGGGACCTTGTCCCGTTACATCTAAAATTGGATTCTGATATTTTATTACATTTGTGGATGATTTTTCTTGGATGACTTGAATTTATTTTATAAAGAATCATTCTGAAGTTTTTTCTCATTTTTGTGCTTTTTATGATGAGATTAAAACACAGTTCAATATTTTAGTACGACTCTTGAAAAGTGATAATGGTACGAAATATACGTCTAACTCATTTCAGACTTACATGACTCAACATGGGATTCTTCATTAGTCCTCTTCTGTGGATACACATTCTCAAACTGGAGTTACTGAGAGAAAGAACAGAAATTTAATAGAAACTGTCAGGGCACTCTTGTTTCAGATGAAGGTTCCTAAACATTTTTAGGCTGATGTTGTGTCCACTGCTTACTTTCTGATTAATAGCATGTCATCTAAGGTACTTAATGATGATATCTAGTATAATATATTATTTCCGAAAAAGTCACTCTTCCTAGTTGAACCACGAATCTTTGGAAGCACTTTCTACGTACGAGATGTAAGGTC
The DNA here is from genome assembly GCA_030490835.1 of Annona cherimola. Taxonomy (NCBI): domain Eukaryota; kingdom Viridiplantae; phylum Streptophyta; class Magnoliopsida; order Magnoliales; family Annonaceae; genus Annona; species Annona cherimola. The sequence continues at coordinate 70,117,914 of CM059977.1, forward strand.
GTCTGTGACTAAACTTGAACCCAAAGTCTTGAAGTGTGTATTTTTAGGGTATCCTCGTCTTCAAAAAGGTTATCGTTGTTTCTCTCATGATCTCAATAGATATGTGGTATCAATTGATGTTGTATCTATGGAGGATACACCTTTTTATTCCTCACCATCAAATTCTGAAAGTGAGGGGGAGGAGGAACACCGTCTCATTTATCAAGTCACAATCCCAAGTACCTCCAATCATTCTTCTCAACAACATAATGTTGTTGATTTACCTCCTTCCCCTGCTAAATCACCAATTGTTCAGGTGTACTCCAGACGTCAGGATATAAAAGATACATGTCCTGTACCAGCTTCTTCATCATCTGATCCTTCTAGTGACCTTGACCTTTCCATCAGTCTTCGTAAAGGTAAACGTCAATGTAAATCAGTTTAGTCCATTGCTAATTTCATTTTTTATACTTCTTTGTCTCCTTCTTCGAGTGCTTTTGTTGCCTCTTTAGATTCTATCTCTATTCCCAAAACTTTCAAGGAAGCCCTGAATCACCCTAATTGGTATACTGCAATACTTGAGGAGATACAAGTACTATAAGTCAATCACACCTGACATCTAGTTGATTTACTAAAAGGAAAGAAAGCTGTGGGATGCAACTGGGTCTTTACCGCGAAAGTTAATTCTGATGGTTCGGTGGCACGCCTAAAAGCTATACTTGTAGCTAAAGGCTATGCTCAAACTTATGGAGTGGACTATTCTGAGACTTTCTCCCCAGTAGCCAAACTTGCCTCAGTCTGCCTGTTTATATCCATAGTTGCGTCTCAGAACTGGCTCCTGCACCAACTGGATATCAAAAATGCATTTCTTCATAGCGATCTCCAAGATGAAGTGTATATGGAGCAATCGCCTGGGTTTGTTGCTCAGGGGGAGTATCGAAAAGTGTGTCATATAATAAAATCTCTTTATCGATTGAAGCAGAGTCCTCGAGCTTGGTTTGGCAAGTTTAGTGAGGTGATTCAAGAGTTTGGAATGACCAAAAGCAAAGTAAATCATTCAGTCTTCTATAGACAGTCAACATCTGGTATTATTTTTCTCGTTATTTATGTTAATGACATTGTCATTATAGGAAATGATTATGCAAGAATTTATTCTCTGAAACTATTTATGCATTCCAAGTTTCACACGAAGGACTTGGGAGAGCTAAAATATTTTCTGGGAGTAGAAGTATTAAGAAGCAAAAAGGAATTTTATTGTCACAAAGGAAATATGTCCTTGACTTGCTTACAGAAACTGGAAAGATGGAAGCCAAGCCATGTAGCATACCAATAATCTTACATCTGACAAATGACGATGGTGATCCCTTTGATAATCTAGAGAGATATAGAAGATTGGTTGGAAAATTAAACTACCTTACAGCGACTCATCCAGATATTGCTTATGCAGTTAGTATAGTCGGTCAATTTATGTCTACACCTTCAGTGAAGCATTGGGCAGCCTTGGAGCAGATTTTATGCTATTTAAAAAGAGCTCCTGGCTTAGGCATATCATATAGCAATCATGAACATGCTCAAATTGAGCATTTGAGTATTTTACAGATGGTGATTGGGCTAGATCTAGAATTGATAGACGATCTACTACATGCTTTTGTGTCTTGGTTGGTGGAAACCTTATATCTTGGAAGAGCAAAAAACAGAGTGTGGTATCTCGGTCTAGTGTAGAATCAGAATACAGAGCCATGTCACAAGCCACGTGTGAAATTATGTGGTTGTATCATCTCTTAACTGAGATTGGAATAAAGACGTCCATGCCAATAAAACTTTGGTGTGACAATCAAGTAGCTATTCATATCGCCTTAAATCCAGTATATCATGAAAGAACTAAACATATAGTAGTAGATTATCACTTTATTAAAGAGAAGGTCCAAAAACATTTGATTTTCACAAGATATGTAAAGATTGGAGAACAACTGGGAGATATTTTCACAAAGGCATTAAATGGGACTTGGATTGAATATATTTATAACAAGCTGGGCATGATTAACATTTATGCTCCAGCTTGAGGGGGAGTGTTACAGAATAATAATAATTATAGTTGGCTTGTTACAGAATAAGAATTATAATTGGCTTGCCTTATTTATATCTTGTTATAGGATTCATTATAGGATATAAATATAGAACTTACCTTAGATACACTAGCAAAAATATGTATAAATACAGATGTAATATATGAAGAAGATACATAGAAATTTCTTTCTTCTCTACTGTTTTACAAGTTGCACTCGAAGTTGACCTTAGCTATGACTCAAGGAAGAACTAAGTGAAAGAAAATCTCTAGAATTTTTGAACTTGAAGTTGAAACTCTAAGTCAACCTTAACATACGACTTCAATGTGAAGTCTCCCTTCAAAGTCAATCGAAGTGAATACAACTTAAAGAAGATTGAAGCACACAAAAATCCTTAGAATTTTTAAAGCATGTTGTCGCACACCCAAGTCAATCTTATTGTGAGACTTTAGTATAAAATTGATCTTAGATTTGACTCTAGTTTTGACTTTAGTCATGAGTATCAGAAAATTTGAATGCTGGAGCATTAAATGTGTGCTACCTAGCATCTACGATTCTTTTATTATCAAAGCTTAAATAAGATGTAAAGAGGAGTTATGAAGGTTAGATAGAATATTGAATAAGCATATACCTTCTAGCATTCAAGCTTTAAAGTCTCAAATTCAAAATTTCAAGCTCAAGTTTTTAAGTACAAGAATATAAGCTTTAAAGATAATATCCTTCTCATCTTCAATAAGAGATTATTGTGCTAAAGGTTGCCTATACAAAATTTCAAGTAGTTTTTGTTTTAATATCAAATGATTTGTGATTACTAGCTTGATATTAGAAACCAAGGCCAAATATTAATTCGTAGTTCAAATTGGTTAGTGTGGTGGTCTTCAATATCTAGCTCGTCATATTCAAAGCCCCATAAAGATAGAATTTAGAAGAGTGCTTGTGCTCTACGTTGTATTATGATACAATAGTGGAACCCAAGAGATAAAGGATATATGGAACCAAAGAGACTATTTGCTTGGAGAAGTGGAATAGGAGATTGTCTGAACCACTATAGATCCTTATGTTTATCATCGTGTGATTTTATTTATCTTTATTTTACTTATCTCTGACATGTTATAAGGTCTCAATTTTCAGCACATTTCACTCATGGGGAACCATCATTAGAAAGGGTTGACATTTGAATGAAAGAAATTTTAATTACCTCGTTCACTCCTCTCCTCTTGGGTTTAGCCAACTAATCAAGACTAACATGGACTTCATCTTATCCCGAATTTGAATGAAGATGTAATGCGTTTCCATTACGATCACTGGTGTCATGACCACCATAAACATACAGAATGTAGAAATTTTATAGTGGAACTTTACATCAGCAAATGGTTTTTTGACTAATACAAGTAATGGCATTGATATCATCATGTGCTTAGCACATGTTTCCCTCAATACAACTACCATGTAGCTGTAAAAGTGTTGTGCCAAGGTGAAAAGAGTGCAATTAGAGAAGTGAGCCTAATAATAATAAAGAGGCATCGAAGCTTTGTAAGGACAAACTTGTAGCCTACACATGATTTGTGAATTCGATAGGGCTTGAACTTAGTGCAATTTTGACAACCCTAGCAGGATAAAATACATAGTCATGCAAAGCAAAACTAAATTAGAACATAAGAACAAAAACACATGAGTATAAAACTAGATGCCAAACGTGCAAACTTAAACATGTGCTTGTTAGAAAACTTTATTAGTTAAAGTCATAACCACCCAAATATACTTCATGCTAAATCATCAAGAAAAATATACTAAAAGCAAAAGCATACTTGAATCCGTATGAGTAGATGTTGTTCTTGAACTTTGTAGTTTCTAGTTTCCCAAGTTAGTGCCTAGAGTTTTTGGGAAAGGCGGCTCTCTTTATCTAATGATGAGATATTGTAAAATAAACTCTTACGCATAATCTGAAGACCACAATTGTTTATAAACACCTATCTTTCTTATTTTCAATTTAGTCCGTCACAAAAATAGAAATTAAAAATTAAATAATATGGTTTCTATGCACAATAGACTCATATTCTATGATTTAGGCCTACAAACCTTATAGGATCACTTTCAAATTGGGCTACTTTTTATAATAGTACATATATAATTATTATATGTGTGTCCAAAATTCAACAATTTCTCACTTGGACTACATATTAGATTATAATTATATATAATCTTATGAGCTCAAAATGTTTTATTATTATGACCAAAATCATCTTCGAATAATCTTGCCCATTAGTTATACCAACATAGAATCAAGCCGATTTTCTTTATATTTACCATAATTGGACTCATCCATAATCACACATATCAAGCAAAACTAAAAAACATAAATCAAGTATGAATGTATAGTACGAAAATCGCATGTAATGTGATTTAACATGCTTATTTTTAACCTGTCTAACTTTATTCATATAATGTGATTTAACAAACTAATACCAAATATTGAATAACTAAACTACCAAATATTTTTGCAAAAAATATCCATAGCCATAACAAAATATCCAAATCAAAAGAGCACACAAATACAAAACTCTCAATAAATTAGCATATCATTAAATGATACAATACCTATAAGAGTAATGTGCCTTTGAAAGACCTTAGGTATTACCTATTAGTAAACGATATGCAATCATAGAGTTTATTCCAACATGCTTTATAGAAACATTTCTTCCTAAAATCCTTCCTTAACAATTGGGTACTTCATTGAGCTCTTATCATTAGAATATATGACTTAACTTGTTATCACAAATAACTTAAGATCTTTCTATACAATCTATATTTCATAGCACCGTGATAAAATTCCATAGTCATATTTCTTAATTAGATTTCTCATAATATACTATAAACTCAACTTCCATAGTAAAAGAAGCTATGAGTCTCTTCTTAAGATTCTTTCTTAATATAGTCTTACCAACAAGCAAATAAATATAGCCTAAAGTGGATCTAAGTCGATATTGGTATCCAACAAAGTCAGAATTTAAATATCGAATAAATTTTAAATTATCTAACTTTTTGTATGTGACATGTAGTGTTTTGTTCTCGTAAGATAGCTCAAAACCTACTTGGCTACTATCCAACGATCCTTTCCAAATTGCTTAAATGTCTACTCAACGTCCCTCTAATGTATGTAATATCTGGATTCATACAAACTAGAGCATATATCAGACTTTCCCTTGCTGAATTATAATGAATCTTCTACATTTTCTTAAATTTGAAATTATTCTTGGGGCATTTGTTGAGATTGAAATTATCTCCCTTAGCAACGAGGTGTCTCTTAGCCTATAATCCTGTATGTCAAATATCTTAAATACTTCCTAAATATAGGTATCTTGTGATCAATCAAGAATAACTCAAGAGTAATGATAATGTATCTAAATTCTTAATATAAAAGTCGCATATCTAAGATCTTTCATCTCAAATTTATTTAATAGAAATATCTTGATTTCATATAATAACCTATATTACTGCTAGTAAACAGAATGTCATCCACATAAAATTAAAAGAAATATAGTTACTCTCAGAGAACTTATGATTACTCTCACTCAACTTGTGATATATACAATCATCAATCAGGCTCATCTTAAAACTAAGTAAGATTATAAATTGATAAATTTATAATACCATAAAACTTATTTGAGCTTATAGATGGATTTCTTTAATTTGTATACTATGTTCTTTGCATCTTTGGACACAAAATTTTTTGGCCACACCTTATAAATTATCTCATTAATGTCATCATTAAGAAACATCATCCTTATATCTATCTAATGTAACTCAAGGTCAAAATCTAGTACTAGAGTCATTATTATCGTTAAAAGAAGTCTTTTGATAAACTAGGAATAACTTATTTACCATGACCAAAGAGATTATCGATAATATCTTGTAGGATTTCTCTTCAATTATTTAGTCTTTAACCTTATCTCTCCTCCAAGCTCAACGTTATCAAAGAACTAATATCTACAATCTCAAAAGAAGAACTAGATGTGAGACTATCGAATTTATACATTAAAGGTGTTTAATATACCTTATAATATTTGAATTTAAAGAAATATTAAACAGACTATTTCTAACTGAACAAAAATAACCAAATAGTCCATTTACAAAAATAGAAATCAAATTTTGTTTGAAAAATGATATTGCATGTCTCTTTCAAATTCAAATAAAATTGAATCTTTAACATTAATCGAAATGTCCATATAATTTCAACCTCAACTGATTTGTCATTGCTTATGTAAATAAATCTTTCAGCATAATTTGACTTTTAGAAATTTATACAATCCCCCATAGACATCCTTACATGGAAAGTAGCACCAAATTTTTCACAAAATGTGACTTGAAACTGAGGCTAAATTAGCTTCTATATAAACCAAAGTAAGAGATATACCCTTCTTGACATGCAAAACGTAATATTTGGTACAGTTCCTCTGCATGTGCTTAGAAGTCTAATGAAAGTATCAGAAAAATTTCTTATCTCATTTTTGTTGTTGTTTCTTTTTTGTTAAATTAGCCATAATTTACTTATCTTTATTTCTATCCTTACAGGTACTTGTCAAGTGAGTACTCTAAGTCTTATCTTATTTCAACCTATTCTCATCTTGCACACAATGAGAAATGAACTCATTAAGAGACTATTTATCCTTTAACAATTATTATTAACTTTAAACTAACTAAATTATGTTGAAAAAAATTCAAACTAAATACACGAGTAAATCCTGAGGCAGCTTTAATTAATACCTTTAGTTTCAAAGTAATATGAGATGATCTTCGTAATGTACTCCTTTATATTTCCTTTATACTTGTAATTATTAATATCAAGATTGATAGAATTGTACTTGTTTTAGTTTTATCGCTTTTAATATAGTTGTTTTCACTTTTTCAAGAAATTTTGGCATTAGTTACCTTTTTAGACACAACGCTCCTACAAGTTTCTAGAATTCCATGCTTTATATTCATAAGACTCATGTATTTTAAATAATCTCACTCCTCAACGTCTTTCATTTTTTTCTTATTAAAACTTTCAAATATAACATTAATGAGTTATTGAATTCTTAGTGCAAGGTCTAGATCCATAAAGGCAAAAACGATATAACATTTTCTTTTCATTACTTGAAGTTTGTTTAATTCAAAATGGAAATATAATCAATATTGCAGATATAACACAAGCAGATAAATTAATTGAAAATAAAACAAAATAACTTGTTCACATAAGTTTCATAAAAAAAAATTTAGCAATTCAAATTTGATAGGACCCATCACAAGATACATAGAACAATATTAAAACTTAATTTTTGGACAAAATTATTAATTTGTAAGTAGTATTCTTTGTGAATTGAATATTTGTAATAAAATTTTGTCAAATAATAAGCATTTCTTTGGACCGATTATTATTCACATGGAATACTTAATAATATCACATATTTATTATCATAGGCATCTATGCAATCTAGTCAAATATTGACCTTCCTTTGGGCCTATCAATATCTACATTAATTATATATATACAACTATTTTGGAATAATAAATTAATATTGACAATAAAATTTTGTCTAAAAACAAGTCTTTCTTTGAATTGACTTATTCTTCAAATCTAATACTGCATAATTGTTACATATTCCTAACCACAGAAGTGCATGTAATTCTACCAAATATTAACATTCACTTGCACTAATTAATATTCGCATTAATTATATACGCACAACCATTTAAATGTTCATAAATAAATTAACCTACACAAAAAAGGCTATTTTGGCAGCATGTTATTTTAATCAATGTATTTTAAAATATTGATGATTATAATAAATACTCATAATATTATTTAGATTTACATTCTTAAAAATTCTAAATATTAAACTTTGCATGACAATAAGTTATTATGAATTTTAAGAGAGAATAATAAATCATAACTGTGTAAAAATTCTTTGCAAGTCATTTTCTATAAATTAACCACTTAATTTAATTCATGCATGTCCTAAACGATTATCATTAGATGATAATATTATCATGAAATAACAGTCTAAATTAAAAAAAAATACAGTTACAGCTGTTGCATGTGCACTTATTGCATGCCCCACCAGAGCACCGAAACTAGCGCATATGCACACAACGGTGTACTTACCAAACTAACGAAAAAATTTGCTTCTTCTCCCCAAAGGTTAGTTTATGACTACACTGAAACCCCATCACCAAAATCAAGCCAAATCACCAACGATAACTAGAAACCCGTGATGGAATGGCCAAAAATATTATTATTAGTATTAAATAAATAAATGTGAATCCATGGGTTTGAAACCCCATCTAATAGGAAAGCCATGAACAGGCTAGAGAAAAAATTAAATTTTTTTAGGAAAGAAAAAACAAATTTTGAACCATGTGTCTTAGTCCATATGCAGTTCAAATAGGCATGATATATTCATGGGTAAATTTCATATATACCCACATAGTTTCATCGATGTTGCAGATTTATCCACGTAGTTTCACAAAATGCATATTACCCCCCACATCGTTTCACTGAAATTGCGTATTACCCCCACACCGTTAACTGTCGTTAATATCCGCCATTATATTTTCAAAAAATAACGAAAATGCCCTCATCCATAGTTTCACAAAATTGCATATCACCCCATGAAGATGAGGGCATTTTCGTCATTTTTTGAAAATATAACAGCAGATATTAACAGCGATTAATGGCGTGGGGGTAATACGCAATTTCGGTAAAACTATGTGGGGGTAATATGCATTTTGTGAAACTATGTGGGTATATCTACAATATCTGTGAAACTATGTGGGTATATATGAAATGTACCCTATATTCATGGATGATTTGAATAAATCATGCACGTTTCATGGATGACCATGCATCATTTGTTCCATCGACTTGTTTCATGGCTACATTTTTTAACAAAAATGCCCAAGTTGTTAATCTCAACCCAAATGGATATCAAGTACACGCAAAATATCGATTTTGCCTCGAAGCCATTATGTAAACAAAAATGAAACAAATTGCTACTCTCTATCCATTATAAATTGGACAAAAAATACATCAGATCTTTTTGTGCTACTATTTTATCATTATAATTTGAACAAAAAATACATGAGATCTGTTATACAAAAAATATGATAGAGATTCCATTTGGAATCTTTGTTTACAAAAGGGATGAGGAAAAAATAGACATTTTTATATGCACCTAATATCAATTTGGGCTAAGAACGGGTGTCTGGACAATTAGGAAAATTTCTCCAATAAAAATACAACGGAAGCATGAATATGGGTTTCGAATCCATGGACGAAAATTCCAAAAGATATTAATTCATGTAGCATGAAATAGTATCACCAAATAAGGTATTATTGATCTGATGGTCCCACCCGCTACATCACCGACAATGCATGCAGAATCCACAGATTACCAAGCCAAAAATAATTATTATTGTTTCAATAATTCATATTAAAACAAGGCCACTGAATCCATAAAAAATAATTCAGTAACTTAAATTTTCATGTGGAATTTTAACGACAACCAACCGTATATCAATCTGAAAGCTAAAAAAATTATCGATGATTCAACATGAAGATGGTTCTGAATATGAGAAGTGAAAATATATCTGAATATATAGGAATGGATGTTGTTCTTGAATTTTGTAGCCTCTGGTTTTCTAAGTTAGTGGCTAGAGTTTGTCGGAGAAGGCAACTCTCTTTTCTCTAATGATAGGATGTTATAAAAGAAATTTTCGTACATAATTGGATATTATAACCATTTAGATATGCATTTATTTTCTTATTTCTATTTAACTCGTCATAAAAATAGAAATTAGAAATAAGTCAATAAGATTTTTATGCATTATAAACACATACTCTATTAGACAATTTTAGACTCATAAATCTTATAAGATTTCTATTAAATTAGGTCACACTTTATTATAGTACATATAAAATTATTAAAGAGGCTCGCTTGGGTTACGTAGAAGCGATTTTATGTAACCCCCTCAAGTTTTAAGATTTTAATGCTTGATAAAAAAAATTCAATTGATTCATTATATTTAACATCATTTGCTTAGATATGAGACCCAGTTTCATCTAAATCAAATGTGTGCATAATCCACATTTGCTCAGAAATAGCTATATTTATCTGTAAATTAGAAAAAATACTTAGATCAGTTCACACATACATTGGAATGTGGTTTATAGAATCACTTATCCATGTAGTAATGATATTGTTAGATGATTTAGATATTGAAAAATACTACTTAAAAATTGATACTTGGCATTAAATCATTTTATTATATTGATTTCGCATGTTTGTAAATGAGATCCATATAGAATGATATTAGACAAATGAAAGAGTTTCCATGATAATATAAGTGACGTTAAATACAATAGATGGAGTAGATTTTTCATCAACGATATCAAAAATGGAATGGGTTACATAAAAAGGGGTTTTCATAGAAGCATCCCCGGTTATTAAATATATGTGTGTATAAAATCAAATAACATCATGTTAGTTTTGAAGAAAATTATTATAATTTACCTTGGAAAATGGGTGCTCTTTATAATCATCCATCTGATTAGGCAGTGTCTTCTTCTCCTTATCATATGCTTTTGCAAGGTCCATACTGAAATTTGATAGCACTTTTTCCATGAATTCTTTGGAGCCATGTTTGATGGGGATGCCCTTCTCTCGATGACCTCTGGGCTCTTGTGTGAAAACATTCGTTGATCCTTCCAACCATAAAACACCTTGAATAAATCTCTTTCAGCTAAATCCAAACAACAATGAATTTCTAGAATGTGGGATTATAAAGCCCATTAATTAAGTTCCCCTTTTTCTTCTTTCTTTAAAGCAAAACATGCCATCCACGGTGAACACGGGTCTGATTCTCTCTCTCGAATGTATGGACCATTTACTCTGCTCGGTGACAAGCTCATATTTAATTCATTGAACAAAAGCTAACTCCACTCCAAATTCATTAATCCACCAATATGATATTTATCACCAACCTATCTGAAACCATTAAACAAAATTCAAACTCGCTCAAATAATCAGTTTGATGCTTGCAAGGAAAATTTCAGGTGCCGACAAAAGTAATTAGGAATCATAAAGCAACAACCGTTATATATAGAGCTGTACAATTTTGGAAATGAAAATGTTTTTATCTTTTTATATGTAGCTAGCTTCTTCTGCATTCCCAGGAAGAACTGATGTGGATTGTACCTAATGGGGAAGTGACCCCGAAAGCCTGGTTTTGGGAACCAAATTTGGCATTCAACGTGGCCTCCGTGTAGTTGGAAAAAGCACAGAAATCATGATTCTGAAACCCGGAAGACAGACAAGGATTACGAATGCCTGTGGAGTTGTAATTGGCAGCTGAAAATGAAGCCCTGGATGCTGCAAAGAAGAGGAAAAGAAGAGGAAGAAACACTGGCGGCTGATGAATCATTTGTTAGCTGTTGGAAATGGTTTGGTAGGCCTGCAGCTTTCTCTCTCTCTCTCTCTCTGTATCAGTCAAAGGCACAAATAGATTGGAGCAACTACCTGGAATTTGCATTTGGTCAGATGTGTTATTTCCATGGAAGGACTAACATTGACTTCTGGGTGCTTCAAGGAAGACTTCCAGCCAATTTCGGACAATATTTGCATATCGCACTTTGTCCTTTCCTTTCCACCGAGCCCGATCTCATCGTGGGATTATTCAGTTTCATGAAAAATGCATTTTCCCATGAATAATGGAAAGGACAGAACAGACACTTTTATCTGAAATAATTTTGGTGGAAGATTGGTTCTGGCGGTTGTTTGGACGTCTGTGAAATCAACACGTGTAAAAGATGTCATGGGCCTCCTTGTTCTTCGCCCGTGAATCTAGGCTGGACTAGAGGGACTGTAAATACGGTAAATGGTTCTATTATGATACTTTTGGTAAAGGTCAAGTACGGATAACCATAGAAATTAACTGGGGATTTAGTTTTCTAAGGTCAATTATTGCTTAATCGATCACACTAATTTTTTCATTTTTATCTCTATATCCAATCATTTTCCGTAACAACTACATGCAACAAACCTATTTATTTTAATTATACTCATATAATTTCCTATTAATCACGCGTTTCTTATAATATTTTTTTTTCCATTTTTCATCATTTCCCACAATCTCATAATTTTATACATTAGCAATTCGGCAAAAGTAAATTCTTTATTTAGTTTATCTTAAAAAGCTTATTTAAATTTTTTTTCTTCATAAACTTATTAATATAGATATGTTTATATATAAACCAAATTTTATCATTTTTGAATATGTATATAAAATTTTTTGAAATTTTTAAATATAAACATATTTTAAAATGAAATAATCTTATATTTAAAAATCTCAAATATATATTTAAAAATGATAAAACTTAATTTATATATTAAACACATATAAATAAATATGTAAAGAAAATTTTAAAAGTTATTTTAAATAAATTTTTTAAGATAGACTAAGTAAATATTTATTTAATCGGAACCAACGGGTCATTCCTTGATGGACGTTTAACCGCGCTCGAATCAATTGCTATACTGGTGAAAGGGGGTGGGGGTGGAGTAATTCTTTTATCAAAAAAATAATAAAAAATAAAGGCAGCCGCACCCCTGACGTAACTGTAATTTCGGTTCATGGCTGGATTGCGGCTGTGTAAAACTTAAAAAGGGGCAGTTGACATTAGGCCCATTTGCTCTTCCGCCGAGGTCCGTGATCGTAATATACATGGTTGAGATCGGCTGTGTAAAACAGGTATTTTGGGTACGGGAAAGGAGTTTCGAAAACCTGGATATTTCATTAAAAACCTACTTTTATATAATTTGTTTATTTTTAATATCTAGATAGTTAACCGGTTAATAAAAAATTCACTTTATTTATTATATTTAATCATATTTATATTAGGAGCGCAATTTTATGCGACATGTCGCATTTAGCCGTTGAATGCGACATTTGATCCTCACCATTACTGCTTGAGAAGAAAACATCTGGCCGTTGAATGCGCATTGAATGAGAGAGCAGGAAAGTCGCGTGAACGTTGACGTGACGTCTGCCACATTCAATGTGAGAGCTTCATGACTTGGGTATTGAAATTTGGCAGAAAATTTTATAGTATTAAATTTGATCAACCTAGATTACACAACGATTAACTGAGAACAATCAACATTATGATCTGATTTCTAGCACACGTCATTTCATCATACCTCGAAATGGTATTTACCCCTTTGCTCTTGAGCTTTTCCAAGAATTAATTGCTATTTTTCAGGGCCGGTAAATCAAAAGTATAAAGTAATCAATTTTTTTAAATTATTTTTAGATAGGACGGTTCAGAAACAAATTCTATAATTATTAGTTAATGCATCTAAATTGTCTAACCAACATCTTGATTACCAATGACTTCACGTTAATTTTATTTATTGTCGTTATAATTTATTTAGATAGATAGAGCGCCTTAATGTGTAATTTGAAAAGAATTAAAAAAAATTTCAAGCTATCTACTATTATTAAAAAAATTTCGTAAGTAAATTTGATAAAGCTGAGATAGTTCATACATCCAATGTACTCGAAGCAAGCAGCAATTTCTGATGATTTTTTCAACCAAAAAAAAATGGTAATTTCGATAAAATGGCTCCCTCGGCAAGACAGCATGCAACGACATTCCCATTCCCAGTTCTCGCTCGCAGCTTCCCGGCAATTTTCCCTCCCGCTCAAACCCTCAAATTTCTTCTCCCTGCAGAAATTTCCAGCGGGCACAATACTCAAGTAATGAAGCTCTCACATTAAATGTCGCAGATGCCACATCAGCTAAGCTCTCCTCTCCTCGTCAATGGTCAACCGGCGGGCACAGCGTAGCATTAAAATCCCAGGACGCTGACGTTCAACGACCAGATGTGCTCTTCCCAAGCAGGAACGGTGAGGATCGGCTAAATGCGACATCTCGCACAAAATCGCGCTCGTTTATCTTATTATGGAAATTATTTTATTTGTGGACTGTGATTGTATACGAGTCTCACGTAGTTGTAAAATCATAAAATAATTTAATATTAAATATTAAATTTTAAGTAATATTTTTAATATCCAAACTATCTAAAATATCATTATTATATGGATAAATAATTTTATAAAGCATTACGCTTATGAGTATACCTATTTTTGACTAAATATAGCCTCCGCATATATTAAATTTGGATAAAACTTGGTCTCCGCGCTAAACAAATTATATTAAATATAATAAATGAATTAAATTTTATATCAATTATCAACATCTCAAAAATAAAGTGATGTTCCATAAAATCACTTCTATGGAACCCAGTTTCATAGAAGCATTTTTAGGTTACATAGAAACAGAGCCATATAAGCCCTTTAATTTTTAAAATTTTGATCATTGATAGAAAATACAATTCATTTATTATATTTAATATTATTTGTTTAAGAAACCAAATTTCATCCTGAACAAGTATGTTTATTGACCACATTTGTTGAAATATGTATATATACTCACATGTAAATTATAAAAAATATTTAGATTCATTCACACATGTATTAGAATATAATAATACTTTATACAATCATTTATCTACATAGTATTGACATTTTAAATAGTTTAGACGTTGAAAAAAATTACTTTAAAATTAATATTTTAATATTAAACTATTTTATTATGTTGATTTTACACATTTATAGATGAAACCCACACACAGTGAAACTAGATAAATAAAAAGGTTTCCAATATACTAAAATGATGTCAAATATAATGGACGAAGTAAATTTTTCATTAACCATCAAAATTTTAAATATAAAAAGGGTTATATAGAAAAAAGATTTCATAGAAGTGGGACTCAAGATTAAATATAATGGGTATATTTGAAATAAACACTGATTTATACATTAGGAATTCTTCATTCAAATCAGTAATCGAAGACGTTTCAGTTTCAAAGCGCTGCTGCTTTTTTAGGACAAAAATTAATTAATGCGCGGCGATCTTATATATTTTTATTTAAAAAAACTTTTTTTTTATACATTTACATCTTTTATTATATAAAATCAGTAAATTTTAAAATTTATTTAGTATTCTTATCAAATTTCAGATGGTAGAAAATTTAAGCAAGACTTGCATATCGTCCATGCCGTATAAGATCACATATCTCAATTATGAGCGGTTACTCATAATCAATTTGCTCTTGGCCAATGCCAGTGGGAGACATGAGAATTACCATCAAATTGTTTGATATGCATGGCTGGGATAACCCAAAGCATATTACAGTTATAGGGTGATAGAAGGCAAGCATTAATTTTCTTGGCAGGCATTTTTTTAATTTTTTTTTGAAATTTTTTTTCTTAAAATGTTAATATAGGTGTATTTAACATTTTATAAATTTTTACCATTTTTGGAGTATTTTAGATATTTATTTTTTATTTTTGAAAATCAGTGGCACTTTAGGTAATTTTAAATTACTAAAATGCCACTGATTTTCAAAAATCAAAAATAAATATCTAAAAATCTCCAAAAATAGTAAAAATTTATATACATGTTCAATACACTTGGTCTAACAATTTTATGAAAAAATTTTCAAAAATAAAAATAAAAAACATAAGTGTGTGCACCCAGGAGCAGGCAACGCTGCCTGCTCTCGGGTGCATGAGATCGCATCCGTTTGCTCAAAGGGGTATAAACTAAAGATATAAATTAGGTCGAGTTGACTTAGGTTGAGGTAAACACAAACCTAATTCACCTAATTCAACCCTATTTTTCACACATTAATCTAACTTTATTTTAATCCTATAGAAATTAGTTCAGTTCGGATTAGAAATCGGGTTAATAAATATATAATATTAAATATATTTTGCTTAATTAAATCTATTTTAAATATAAATTTATATAAAAGAATAAAAATTAATCCTTTTATAGTAACACTTTCCAATTTATGATTATACAACAAAATTATTGGTAAATTATTTTATTTCAAAGCAATAATGTCTAGTTAATTTTTATGTATTATATGCTAATATATAATTATTTTTTAATAATCTATTATATTTTATACTAATATATGAAATCAGGTTAGGTCGGGTTGATGATCATCATAACCCAAACCAATTCAAATTTGAAATTGCGTCAGTTTAATTTGGGTTATATACTTTATTTTCTTCCAAAATGTTTAACCTAATCTTATTATAAATCGAGTTGAGTTGGTTGAGTTTACGTTCATATCAACCCCATTTACACCCCTAGTACAAACCATTTGGATATTGGTTGATTTATAAAGTGAGAGCGCCCTTGGAATGATCCCATAGCTTTAGCTTCTATCCACAGAGTTTCTATCTTCTAAATTGTTTTCTCAATTAAGTACACCACCTTAGCTTCTCTCCAGTGCATCAGCCAATTAACAAAATAGGGACCATGTTTTCCAATTACGATTTTGGGCATCTTACATGGAATGTGATTTGGGTTGAAATCAGTAACAACGGAAGCATAAACAATAAACAAGGATTAAATAAACGGCAACAAGATCATACACAAGAGACACTAAGATTTATGTGGAAAATTCCTCAACCTAGAAGGGGAAAACCACAAGAGAGAAAGGTAATGATCTACTATGATAAACAGGTTATAAAGATGCACACAAAATGTGCTACACATATTCTCTAAATGATTTATTTACATCTCAAACCAAAACATTCCAATAACCTTCTTTCTCATAACCTAATAACATACACCTCAAGTCTCCCCTGAATATCTAAACGATGCTCCTTTAAATAAGATTTTTATGGGTACTTATACAAAACTAATATGCAGGACACAAGGCACAACCTTAACACCATCTCTAGTAAGGTGAATTTATGACTACCCCATAATTGATCCTTTAGCTAATAAAGTAATTATCCAAGCATTCTTCGTTCTTCATGACACTAAGTCAGTCCAAGTTGGATATGCAAGATATTTTTCTATAAAATAAATAACATAAACCAGGTGGGCATGTCACCGAATCAACTAGAAGCAACCTTGGCAGACGCAAGTGAAATCACAAGCCAGCTAAAAGTGGCAAACACACATGAAATCTCCACCTCGATGAAATAGGCAAATGGGGTTCTTGCAGTGAATTTTTAGAGATCTTGAAACAACTTAGCTATGTGCATCATATGTGTCCCCGAACCTTCACCAGTACTTGGAGAAGCCGAAGGGCAGTTGCAGTCGTGTTGCAGGTGTAATACTTCGATTGCTAACCTCCACCTTTGGCCATCGGTCGTCATACTTCATTAAAAAAATCGACAACGTCTCCCCAGAACTATTAGGTAGAGAGGTTTGATGGGACCACCCTGCACAAGCGTACAAACATCATAGAGTCTATTATAAAGATAATATAAAAAGATGGAAGCTAAGTAGAACGTAAAAAGGATTAGGCTTAATTAATCCTTTTGGTTTCAAAATAAAATATATAAGTAAAACTCAAAAAATATTTAACATTCAAGTTGATTATCCATTTATATAGATTCAGTTCAATATTTTTAATCAAAATTTAGTATATTTTGCTATAGCTTAGTTTAATTTAGTTCTTTTAAATTTCATTTTATAAAGTACTCTCTATGTATGATATACTTTTAAAACTTTTAGGAAGGGAACAATATCTACTTTCGGCTTCAAAGACTTTAATATGACGCAGAAATAATTTCAAAATTTTTTATGGCACTATTTTCACTTCTTTAGCTAACTTTAATCAAATTTACATACGTTTAACCTAATTTGTTTGGCTTCCTCTATTATATTCAACACAATCGTGATTAGTTAACAAGTGTAACCTGAATGATACATAGTCATTTTGTTTTTCATATTCACGTGTGTATCGAATAATCTGTGCAGTTAATCATGGTTTACTTTAATCTTAAAATTATATTAAAAATATCTGCAGAATTTATTCAAATTAGTTATCAATTTATCTTCATAATAAAAGAGTATGAAAAATTTAATTGAAACAAATAGGGAAAACCGAATAATAAAAGTTAAATGAGAATGCTTCTTTAAAATTGGGTTTCATAAAAGTAATTTCATGAAACTCCTTCTATTTTTATAGTGTCGATGATTAATGAAAAATTTAATTCATTTATTACGTTTAACATTTTTGTTTAGCAACGAGACCAAGTTTCATCCCAATCTAATATATACGTCAGCTACGTAATCTAAAAAATAAGTACATTTATGTGTAAAGTACAAAAATGCTTAGACCATTTATATATATATATTAGGATGTAATAATACTTTATAAAATTGTTTATCAATGCAATGTAATAATACTTTATAAAATCATTTATCTATGCAATAGTGATATTTTAGATGGTTTAGATGTTAAAAATACAACTTAAAAATTGATATTTTGCATTAACTTATTTTATTATATTGATTTTACATATTCATAGATTGAGCCCATATACAGTGATATTAGACAAATAAAAATATTTTCATGATAATATAAATGATACTAAATATAATAAATAGAATGAAATTTTCTTCAACCATCTAAATGTTAAAAATAGAAATGGTTTTATAGAAGAGAGGTTTACCAAAAGCAGTCCCGAAAATTAAAATCTTATAAATTTTACTAAAGTTAACTAAAGAAGTAAAAAGGTACTACTAAAAAAAATCTATCAAACGAAATTCAAACCTAAATAATTTATACATTAATCATGTGAATAAGTCAAAATAAATTTAATTTGAATATCTATTTATTTAGATATTAATTTTAAAAAATTAATGATTATTCATTGTTAAATATTTATTAATAATCAACATTAATGATTTAATAATTTAATAAATTACTTTAAATAATTATTCATGGTAATTAAATTATTGCACAATTATTTATTTAATAATTCCATAAATAAATCAACAAGATTAATGAAATTTATTGATACAATTAACATAAAATTAGTTCAAAATAATTTATTAGCATTGTTAAATTAAAAAATATTTTTTTTCAAAACTTTTCATTTGATAAACTGTTTGGAATAATTTAACTAATTATTTCATATCTAAATAAATAAATAAATATTCCAACAGATTATTTCAAAATAATTTATTAAGAAGATTACCGTAAAAATTATTTGAGTTCAAATTTCAGTTGATAATTTTTGGCAAATAATAAATGATCATTAATTATTAATAATTTATTATTGATCATGATTATTAAATAATCATGAAATAATTTATTTATTAAATTACTAACTAAATAATCATGATTAATTTATTTATATGTCAATAATTTATGTTAATCATGTTAATTTAATTTGCTTAATTATGCATCAAATAAAATTTTATTAAAATACTAAACTATAAAATTTTAGAATAATCGTTAAAATAAACACAATTTTTTATAATGTATTGATTCTATGCTGTTGATTATATGAGGCAGCCATGCGATGACTGATTGAATCAATGACCCATATTTTTTAAAAAAATTTAATATTGGGCGGCCCGCTGAGATGAGTGTAGACAAATCTTTTTAGAATTTTTGGATTTATCTAAAAAAATTTCAACTATCATGTATTTTTTCAAAAATAAAAAAAGCCTGCCCAATGTTAGCGTGCTAAACACAACCAAACTAGTGATTCAACAGGTGTTAGCATTTTACGGTCTGCACACGTAAGAGCAACAACTGTAAGCATTTTGAGAAGGGATGTGATGAAGTCCCATTGGAAAAACCCCACTCATAGGCTGTGTTTAGACAACGTGTATGGTAGAACATTCCCTGGACAAGCACTTCAATAGGTCCATATAGTAATATAATTGCGCACTGCTATATAATTTCTATTCCATTAAGCTAGGTAGTCCAACAGTGAATTACTACAGCATATAACCTTGATTTTGAAATGTTCTTCCATTGTTAGTTGTGGCCTCTTACGAATCATACCAGTGTAAAACTAAAATTTTCATCTTTTCCAATAGTTGCTTCATGAGATCTCTCTTGTGCTTGTATAACCAAATCATCAAGGGCAGTAGAAGAACAACACCAGTCGCGGGTCCAATGATGAGAAATAATCCAAGAAAGTCATGAAAGCTCAGACTCTTGAAACTTCCTATAGTTTGAGGTTGGTTAGGGCTTTCTATTGTCTCAAACCATCTTTTCTTGATGCGGGAAAGGGTGCCATCTTCATCCAGCTGTAAAATAGCATCTGAAAAGTCTTGTGCTATTTTGGAGCCCTTGGAGAATATCTGCATGCATGTGTTAAAATATAAAAATAGATTATAAAGCAGATTGACATATTACCAGCGGCTGAAACATACTATAATTAGGCAGTATGTACTTGTATAACTGAAACATGAGAAAGAAAGTGATCTTACAAAGCCCCATCCACCTGTAGTTTTGTGTCTCAGACTACCCATTGCGTACCGATTGCCATAATGAGTAAGAAAGGCTCTTATGTAAGGAATCTCATCAATTATGGCCGAAACACCATTATTGTGGCTGCCTAGCAACAAGGCTTCTGCGTACTCTTTTTGGGTAGCATATGCTTTCAACTTTGACTCATGGAATCCCCATTGCTTCAATAGCCCAAACACAAATGACCCATTTTGAAAGCCAACAAACTCTCCATTCTTAATCAATGTCTCTAGGCTAACACTGTTTTGTTGGGGCATCCCATTCGATATCAGCAATGACAGATTTGCATTATAAACTGCTGCAATGACAAACATCATCAACCCCCATAGGTCTATAATGAACTTGGAGGACATTCTTTCAAGCTTCGCTTCTGTAATCATTCAAAAAAAGTCATAAAATTACTTAGATCAGCGCAGTCAGAAGCTTGCATAAGCTGGGGAAGGACCACTTTATGTTGTACTACTATACCTTTATAATTTCTAAATTTTCACCAAAAAATTTGACAATCTTAATGGTCTAGCTGTGAAAAAGAAGTTCATGTTTGGAAGAAAATATGGGATAGTCAATGCTTTTGTTAATGAAAACATTCGATTGCATTAGCTTGAACCATTCATCATTCACAATGGCTATCTCGTTAAGCTATCTTGTGCAACAAAGTCGACAAGTAACATATTTAACAAAAGCATAGAAAAATTACTTAAATAGTAGAATGTTTCATTAGGAATACTGATTCCCTAAACATGTTTAGTGCTCAAAACTGTGTAACACATCTAGTATCATAACCATTAGCAGCACTGGATGCATGAACAAGATAGAAAGTCTGCTAGCTACAAGTATCTGGTTCCTCTTTTGTTGTTCTGTAGTAATAAATCATTTGGGGGTGCTATCTGTTTCAAAATTAAGAGTTTTTCATGAAAGTTTTCAATTGAAAAATATAGAAGCATCATGGTGTAAAATGAACAAATAGTCAAAAGAATCCAGTAGCTAAACATATTATGAAAAAAATGTAAAATATTCTGAGCATGACAGTTTGGCATATCTGACAATCTCATCGGGTGATCTCATAGGAAGCCCTAAAGCATGAAATGAATAGACCCTTCAAGCTAAAGCCAGGCCAAGAATAAGTACTTACTTTGGGGAGAGAGAAATATAGAGAAGGAAAAGGTGACAATTGTTCCCACTTGTTCTGAAGTTGTCCCTTGGAATTCTCTGTTTGTTCTGTGCTCTAAAAACCAGATTAGAATCCCCTTCAACAAGAAAAATACAAATGTCACTAGCCACATTTCCGCAGATAGTGGTTTAAAGAACCACCACAGACTGTTCAGACCACTACCATCCTCTTTCGGCACAATCATGGAAACTTCAGATGACATAAATGGAAGTGAGAAGTCCCCGTACTTCGATCTATTTGCTGTCATTGTAATGTCTCCCATCACACCATCATAACCATTTTCCTGAGTAAAGTGTTCACAAAACAAAATTAAGCTAAGAAAAACTTATGCAACCAAATAGACTGTGCATTCTATCTAAACTTCACCATTTACACCCATTAGTGTTTGATCTCAACCAGTGATGACGGACACAAATTTTGATTATTTTAGAACATTGTCGATGCCCTTGTTGCTTCAGCTATCACAACCAGTTGTTGATAATTGAATTAGCGCCATGCATGTCTACTGTCTAGATATGCTGTGATGGTAGATTTCAAAGATGTGAAGCATTCTGTGATACAAACATGCTGTCTATCAAAGATTAGAGATTTCTTGGCAGTTCTAGACACTTTTTATGTATCATGTGGCTTAAAGATGTGAAGGAAAAGTAGAGTATCTAACCATTTGTGAGTACAATCAAACAAAAGGGAGAAAGTTTCCACCTTGAGGCTTAGTTGGAAGATGAGTTTATCATAGTATACTATTGCATCTTGATGGATGATCTCATATGGGATGAACTGATATGAAACTCGGTAAGGCAATGCTTTTATCACTTCCTCAAAAACATCTGCAACAAAGCCTCTTGCAATTCTACGGTCATCTTTTGGATGATGATAGACCTCTATAAACTCTTTAAACCCTTTCTTAACAGGGACAACAATCTTGATCTTCATATCTGTGTCTTTCTTATTTGAGACAACAATTTTGAACTTCCCTGTGTCTTTCTTATTCAGGACACCAATTCTCTGCTTTACCGAATTTTCAATGGGAATGGGCTTCACCTCCTCAGGTGTTTGAATGGAGATGTAATGCATTGCCATTATGGTCACCAGTGTCATGACCACCATAAACATGCAGAGTCTAGAAAGTTTATGGTAGAACTTTACATCAATGGATGATTCTGTGACTGATGCATATGATGGAATTGACATCATCAGGTGCTTTGCGCATGTTTCCCTTAATACAACTGCCGTGTGTCTGCAGAAGGGTAGCACAAAGGTGACAACGAGTGCAATTAAGGAAGTGAGCCCAATAACGATAACGAGGCCATAGAAGCTTGTTAAGGACAAACTTGCAGCCTCCACGTAATGCGTGAATTCCGAAGCTCCGGGACTCGCTGCAACATCGGCAGCCCAACCAAAATGAAATTCCTAGTCATATGAAGTAAAACTGAATTAGAACATAAGAATATAAAACACAAGTATAAAATTGATGCCAATGATGCAAACTAGAATGTGCATTTTGTTGGTTTTGGAGAAAATTACTGCAATTTACCTTGTAATATTGAGTAATCAGTATCAAGTAGTGGTCATAACCATCCCCTAATTGAACTAAATCATAGGGCATCTGATCAGGCAGTGTCTTCATCTCCTTATCATATGCTTCTACAGGGTGCCCATTGAGATCAAATTCCACTTTTTCCATGAATCCTCTGAAGCCTTGTTCGGTGGGGATGCCCATCCATACTCTGTAACCCGTGGGCTCTTCTCTAAAAGCATTCATTGATTCTCCCAACCATAAAACACCTAGAGTAAATCTCTGTCAGCTAAATCCAAACAAAAATGATTTTCTAGAATATGAGATTACAAAGCCCATTAATTAAGTTCCCTTTTTTCTTCTTTCTTAAAAACATGTCATCCATGGTGACTCTGCTTGATGACAAGCTCGCGTTTAGTTCATTAAACAAAAGCCGACTCCAAATCAATTAATCCACCAATATGTGTTTTGTCAGCAAGATATCTCAAACCATTTGCATAGGAATGTATAGGAAAATTTCAAGTGCCCACAAAAGTAATTAAGAATCATAAAACAACAATCGTTATGTATAGAGCTGTACAATTTTGGAAATGAAGACTTTGTTTTTATTTTTTATAGCTGGATTCTTCTGCATGCCCAGGAAGAACAGATGTGGATTGTACCTGATGGGGAAGTGACCCTGCAAACCTGGTTTTGGGAACCACGTTTGGCGGTCAATGTCTGTGGTGCCGTGTGGTTGTAAAAAGCACAGAAACCATGATTCTGAAACCCGGAAGACAGACAAGAATTACGAATGCCCGTAGAGTTGTAGTTGGGAGCTGAAAAAGAAGCCCTCGATGCTGCAAAGAAGAGGAAAAGAAGAGGAAGAAACACTAGTGGATGATGAAACATTTGTCAGAGGTTGGAAATGATTAGCCAGGCCTGCAGTTCTCTCTCTCTCTCTCTCTCTCTCTCAATCAAAGGCACAAATATATTGGTCGGAGGTTGGAAATGGTTTGCCAGGCCTGTAGTTCTCTCTCTCTCTCTCTCTCTTTGTATATATCAATCAAAGGCACAAATATATCGGCGGGAGCAACTAGCTGAAATTTGCATTTGGTCAAATTTGTTATTTCCATGGAAGTATCAACTTTGACTTCTGGGGTAGCCCAATTGCATCAAGGACGACTTGCGGCCATTTTCGGATAATATTTGCATTTGGCACTTGGTCGTTTCGTTCCCTCCGAGTCCGATTTCATCATGGGATTATTCAGTTTCATGAAACATGCATTTTCCCATGGAAAATGGAAAGGAACGGAATTACGGATGGGGGGCAGGTCGACCCTATTTTATACCATAAAAAATTTGAAGTTTTTTTGAAAATACGGGTCGGTGCCAGCCGACCGCATCCCGAACTTTTTTACCGGCCGGACCCCCTGACGTGACTGTTTTGGTTCTTCAAGTTGCGAATGAAATTTTAAATGATATATTTCATTTACTTATTTTAATATTTATATTTTATTTAAAGAGACCTCTTCATGTGTAGTTAACTGTAAAGTCGCCTTACCCATATTCGATTACAACGAAACTTTATACAATCGTTTTTCCATATAAAAATCATATTTTAGACGGTTTATATGTTGAAAATATCACTTTAAACTTGATATTTATGTTAAATTATTTTATTACATTGATTTTGCACCATTTTTAAGATGGTGATCACACACGTGTTGGATGTGGATGAAAATTAATATGCTAATAAAAGTGAACAATTCTAAATACAATTGGTGAGGTGGATTTCCCATTCATGATTATGTGGGGCCCACGGTGCATAGACTGCACCATAATTATGGTGCAGTCCGAATACACTTGATAATTTTTCTTATTTAAATAATGATGTTTTTATTTTGACTAATTATTAATAGGTCGAAGCATATAATATTTAAAATAAGCATCCATACATTTTTATATTTTATATGTTTATAAATTTTTAAAACCATCTTACTTCATCTGCATTTTTCACCTGACCTACTTGTCCTAATACCGACTTGAAGTTTGTCACGAAACTGTAAACACCCCTCCATTAAGCACAAAGATGGATAAATGGGAATGGAATCCAAGCCCAACAACGGCAAGTCACTCAAGAACAAACACCAATGGGCTCTGGAACCAACGGCCCATTCAAAGCAAATCAAAGCAAACTTAAGCAAATTCAAGCAAATCTCAAGCAAAACCTACCATTAAGTGGGCCTGTCCAATCTCAACCCATAGGAGCAAAGCTCCACCAACCCTCAAAAGCAGGCTCTTTAACAACCAGATCCGGCCCACAGGAGCAAAGCTCCAACGAGCCACCGAATGGGCTCTACAATGCAACCCACCAAATCCAGCCTTGGCCCACATAGGGGTGTAAATAGGGTCGGGTTCAACCCGAGACTGCATCAACCCGGACTGATTTATACCATGGTTGGGTTGAGATTTTGAATTTCGATTTTTGAAAATCGAGTTCAACCCGACCCGATTTTAAAAATCGGTTTGAGTTGGGTTAGGGGTCGGTCAACCCGACCCGACTTGCCCCCATTGAATCTCTTATTCGATTCAAACCTAAACCCCTAAACCGACAAACGAAACCATGCCCGCCCTCTGCTGCCTGCCAATCCCGCCCGCCCTCTCCCCGTGTGCTGCCTGAAATCGCGCCCGCCTAAAATCTCGTCTTGAAGAAGTCCTCATTGCCATCAGCCCCTTGTTCGGAAAGAAGAGGAAGGACCGAAGGACGCGCTGGACAAGATATCGCCATCGCCATCAGCCCTCAATCCTCATCGCCATCAGCCCCTGTGTCGTTGCTCGATCGGCCACCTTGCGCTGCTCCCGGCTACCGCCCTATGCCGTTGCTCGATCCTCTACCATCTATTCCTCTCATCGTCTGCCCGTCTGCTCTGCCTGTCTATTCCTCTCATCCTCTGCTCCCGTCTGCTCCTATCTGCGGTACTGTCGACTCTGCTTTCCTCTAATACCATCTTCTTCTTTGTGCTAATATGTACCAATCTACTCAAACTTGCCTACCATGGAAAGCATCTAACTCCAACCCTGACTTACCTGCTTCCAAACATTTTGAAAATAGACAAATAGCAATGTTTGGGGTGTTTTATCAGCTTGTGCAGTTTTACTTGACCACAAAATTGAGAAGAGAGAGGATTCCAAAATTAACTTGCAACATGGTGGTCATATATATTAAATTAACCCATTTAATCACGTCTCAATGGGTTTTACTCATAAATATCACATGACACTAACTTTTTCAATTGTTTTTCATTTTTACTTCTTTTCTAAAGTGTTATAAAATTTGTGCATTAATTGGAATGGAAGATGATAATGTTATAGAAGTGCATGCCAACACACCATCATCAATACCATCTGTAGCATCTGAAGCTACATCTAAAAAAACCACAAAAACAAAAATATAAAGCAACATCGAGTGTTTGGGAATTTTTTGAAAAAATTTATGCACCTAGAGCTTCAAAAGCACAAATCTGTGTATGTAAGAAATGCAAAACACAATATAGATGTGAGAGCAAGATTGGCACAAGTACACTCAGAAGACATGTAGAAAAATGTTATAAAGGTGGTGATGGGACCTCACAACAAATCTTGCAATTCACTAGTCAAGAAAGTGGAAAGACTGCATTAGGCAATTGGAAGTTTGATCAACTTACTGTTAGAAATGCTATTGCCAGGATGATTGTGATTGATGAAATGTCTTTTAGCACTATTGAGCATGTTGGCTTTAGAGGATTAATACAAGTAGGCATGCAACAGTTTAACTTTGTCGCTCGTCAAACAATTACTCAAGACTGTCTAGAAATTTATCAAACAGAGAAGAGCAAGTTAAAAAAATTATTGAGGGAAAAGGTGCAAACTATTTGCTTGACTACTGATATGTGGACCTCAATTCAAAATATTGGTTATCTTTGTCTCATAGCACATTTTATTAATGCAAGTTGGTATTTGCATAAGAAAATTATTAGCTTTTCTCTTCTCCTTTGTGCACACACTAGTGAAGCAATTACATCTGCAATAGATCAAAGTTTAAGGGAATGAGAAATTTCAAGTGTTTGCACAATGACGGTTGATAATGCTAGTTCCAATGATGATGCAATTCGCCATTTGAAACATTTCATTAGAAATATAAATGGTTTGTTATTTAATGGAGAATTTTTTCTTGCAAGATGTGCTGCTCATATTCTAAATTTGATTGCCAAAGATGGACTTAAAGAAATTGGTGATGCAATTGCTCGTATTAGAGCAGCTGTTCTGTATG
The DNA here is from genome assembly GCA_030490835.1 of Annona cherimola. Classification (NCBI taxonomy): domain Eukaryota; kingdom Viridiplantae; phylum Streptophyta; class Magnoliopsida; order Magnoliales; family Annonaceae; genus Annona; species Annona cherimola. Next base: position 70,145,344 of record CM059977.1, read on the forward strand.
TAAGATGCTCTCCTTCAAGGCTGAGGTTATTTAAGAAATATATCAAAAAATATTTCATTAGAGATAAGGGTGCATTGGTTTTGGATGTGCCCACTAGATAGAATTCTACATACCTTATGTTAGAAAGTGCTTTGAAATTCAGAAGAGCATTTGAGCAGATGGAGTTAGAAGATGTCTCCTTTATTAGAGAAGATCCTCCAACACATGAAGATTGGAATAAGGCAACTCCGTTGATTGCTGTTTTAAAACAATTTCATGAGGTAAATAAAATTTTGTCAGGGTCTTCATATGTTACTACAAATTTATATCTTGTTGAAATTTGCAAAACACAAAGGTTGTTAAGGAATTTTTTAACCAACCATGACCCCCTCATTGTTGATATGTGCAAAAGAATGAAAGAGAAGTTTGACAAGTATTTGGGAGATATTGACAAGATCAATATAATTTTGGTTATTACAGTTATTTTGGATCCAAGGTATAAGCTAAAATATCTTCGATTCCAATATTCTTTATTGTATAATGCAGAAAAAGTTAATGAAATTTTGATAAAAGTTCAGTTGAAAATGTAAGAGGTATTCAAAAGTTACCAAGCGAAGTATACTCCAATGACAGTATCTCAAGAGGCGAAGGAAACTAGTGATGAGAATGAAAAACTTGTTGAGTCTTCTCATTCAAGTGGAGATATTTCATATAAGGATTTTCAAAGAAAGAGGCAGGTCTTGATGTAAGTAATGAATTGGATCGATACTTGAAAGACCTTGTAGAAATAGATGATGATGATGATGATAATTCTTTTGATATTTTAGCATAGTGGGCTTCTTCAAGATATCGAGTTTTATCACACATAGCTCAAGATATTCTTCTCATTCCTGTTTCTATAGTTGCTTCAAAGTCTGCCTTTAGTACAGGAGGTTATGTGTTTAATCCTTTTAGGAGCTCTTTGCAATCTCATGTTGTTGAGGCTTTGATATGTGCTCAAGATTGGCCACATCCATCAGCGAATCTTCAAATGGAAGGAGAAGATTTGGTTGAAATTGTTCAACCTGTTGAAGTTATTTTGAATCTATAATTATGTATTTATAACTTGACTACTTGCAACTAATACTATAACTGATTTCTTCCATTTTACAGGTACTCAAGGTGGTGTAGAATCTGAAACTTCTAGCCATGCACGAATTTCCACTCAAATAATCTAGATACTTATATTTTTAATTTGTTTTTATAAGAAATATAACTATATATTCATACTTACTTTGATAATTGTTTGTTTCATGAGGAAAACTACACATACTAGTCGCAAAGAGGGCATAAGACTTGATTTGAAGAGAAAGTTGTATTAGCTTTTTAAATGAGTTATGTTATGGATATGTTATTTAAAAAAAATTATTTGGATATAATTATGTTTCATAAGATATGTATTTGGATATATTTATGAGAGTGTATTTCATTCATATTGTTTGGATATTTAAATACAATTATGTGGAGTTTGGAAATATGTTTGACTATTTGGTTGTGAAATGTTGTTTGAATTTATTTGGTTTGAAAATATATTTGATTAATTAGTTGTGAAATTGTGTTTGGATTATTTGGTTATATTGCATTGTAAATAGGTTGTTTAAATGTTTGCTTGCGTTGGTGATTTGGAATAACCGAACAGGTCAATTGGGAGTTTAAGATGTTTGTAACTTTGCTGCTTTGCTTAGAAGCCAACTAAGAAGGTAAGTAAGACTATGATATTCATTTTTTTATTTTGCATAATTTACTGCAATACTTTTACTTGGCTTTCACTTTTTTAGTTGCAGAGGACATCGATTGCTCAAAGAATATAAAAGCAAAAGAATGAATCAATCACTAAACTTATCCTCCACTTTTGAGGTACGTAGAACTTTTATTAGTACTTATTGTTTTTATAATTATCATTGTTTTTGTTATTTTAGAAATTTGGGTGAACAAAAGCTTAACTAGCATTGATAATATGTGTAATCTTTTAGCCCGATTTCTAACCCGAACCGAACCAATTTGAGGTGGGTAAAAATAGGGTTAGGTTAATATGTGAAAAGTAGGGTTGAAAGTAGGGTTGAGTTGAGATTTTACAAGGTGGGTTAGGGTTGTATTTGTCCCAACCCGAGTCAACCCAACCCAATTTACACCCCTAGGCCCACAAAAGTGGGCTCTTCAAATCAAAGTCCATCAGGCCTCAACAACGGCCCACCTAGAGCAATGGGCTCCAACCAGATCCAAGTCCACCTACCGCGGGCTCCCATCTACGGCCCAAGGTCTACAAAGCCTGCTCCACCATCTATAAATAGGGAGTCAAGCCTCTCTTCTCAACAAACTTGGAGAGGGCATCCCAAAGGGGAGGACGGGAGTCTGCAGCAAAGTCTCGACGTCCCGATTTTTTCACTCTTCCAGCTCCAAGCCTCTCTGCCACTTTTCCCTTTCCTTAAATATTTCATTTTCCCCTTTCCATGCCCATGTAAACTGCCTTAGGTTGGCAGATTTCGCCATATTTGCTTCAATCCGAATGCTAGAACTCGAACTCTGTACGATTATTGCCTTTAATCATGAAAAATAGGGACTAATCTCCCTTCAAAGATCAGTGACGACTCCATTTTTTTTTTACGTGCTTGTTTTAAAGTTCCGACAAGGGGGGCGCGTGTGGCTCCACAGATTCCAGCATAATATCCTGCCGTTGTGCTGCCGAATTCATGACTTGATCCGTGTATAAAAAGTCCTGTCTTAGCCGTTATGCCACCAAATCCACGGCAGAACCCTCATATGCCAAGCAATTCAAAAGTCGTCAATCCTAACATATTTTACTTCGTGAAAACACAAGAAAATTGAGCCCATGCCGCTATTCTAGAAGCATTGAAGAACCGGCTCAAACTCATTCAACACGGCCCATATTTCCAAGGCGGGAAAACAATCCGAGCCCATCGTAGCACCCGCGGCGGGTGCTATAACTTGGCGACTCCACTAGGGAGGCGTTGTAGGTCTACATCAGGTGCAAGGGGAACAGAAATCTGAAGATCGGAGCTTCTTCCTCGCTGAACAGCGAGTTCCAGAAGCTTTCCCATCTTCCGGCAGCGAGTTTCTAGCATTTCTGAAACAAAGACGCCCAAATCACGCAGAAACCTGACAAGTTTTCAGGTCTAGAGGCATTCAGCTCATGAACTGGAAAGAACTCGTAAATGGGGAAAACTATTAAATAAAGGCTCATAACTATCCAGGCACATAAAACGAACCTAAATGAAGGACCTCCGGCAAATATAAAATTAATTAATGTTAAGAAAAAAATCTGGCATAAAAATCACACCTTTTCCTCAACCTGGGAGTTTTCTGGTCACACTTCCAGAAACGCTTCAAGCGAACTAGTCATTCCTCCAGAAATATTCCAAATGAATTGGTCGTTTTTTTCAGAAATGCTTCGAGCAAACTAGTCACTTTTCCAAAAACGCTTCAAGGGAACTGGTCACTTTTCCAGAAACGCCTCAGGCAGACGAAACCCGCAAATCTCGAACACTTTCACGCGTGAAACTTAAAACAAACAGAGTCTGCACGAACAGAAAAGGACCCAGACTCGCAAGCATCCATCCAAAGGTTGATCTTCTTATCATCTATTTGTAGGTACTAACCATTTTTATTGATTGCTCAGGTTTTTCACTATAGCTCGAAGGAAAAATAAGTCAACCGTGGATCGAAGCCTGTGGTTACCAGACTGAGAGGAGCTAGGATTGAGTCTAAGCAATCCTCACACCATGAAGATCGGGATCACCAGTTGAAGCAGTCCATCGAAGCCTACATGGCGGCAATGGACAAAAGGATGCAGAAATTAGATGAGGTCCTGTCAAACAAGGGGCAATATTTAATAGGCGGCTAGAACACGGCTATACCACCATTTTGTTCTCAAAACCTGAACATGGAACAAGATGAAGGACCTCAACAATCCTCCCACAAATCAAGGAATGATCATTACAAAGAAGAAGAAGTGGTCTTAGAACAAGACCACAATGAAATTCAAAACCTGAAGAATCAACTCCAGAACCAACTGAAAGAAATGGAGGAACGAATCCGACAACATCAAGGGGAGAACTTGCCCTCGGCCAAAATAAAAGATCTATATCCATTCCCCGATACTAAACTACCCGAGAAGTTCAAGATACCGGCTCTACCCCGCGTATGAAGAAGACTCATACCCAAGAGCTCATCTCAAGGCCTTTTGTGGCATCCTATACCCCTTGGTGAAAAGCGAAGAAGTCTTGATAAGGTTAATCCAACATAGCTTAAAGAATGATGCACTGGAGTGGTATACATCGCTGGATTGCCAGTTGATTAAGACATGGGAGCAACTTTTTTTGGCCTTCATGGACCGCTTCACATACGAGCTAAACATGGCTCCCAAAAGGGCCGATTTGGAAGCAGTAAAGCAAAAAGGGGATGAAACATTCTCAGAGTACGTAGCTAGATGGCATGCATTGGCGGCAAAATTGAAAAGCCCATTGCCGTTGGATGAGCAAATCTCTATCATTATCAACTCAGCTCACCCGAGCATCTCGGGCTACCTCATCTCTTACCCTTATGTCAACTTCACTCAACTCCTCCAAGCTAGAGACCAAGTGGAGGCGGGAATCAGACATGACACCATCTCTCCATGGCCTTACCAAGAGAGTAAAACTCGAAAAAAAAGAACCCAAAAATGGTAATTCTTCGAAAACTCCGAATGTAAATTCCATAGACACCACCACTAAGCCTTTTCAAAGAAAAGCACCCAGAGATTTTACACCTCTCGCCCAATTCTACACCGACATTCTCAACCATCTCATCCAAAAAATATGCTTGTACCTCTGGCTCCAAAACCTCCACCTAATCCTCTTCCAAAAAACTACTAAGAAAATGAATTCTGTGTCTATCACCAAGGGAGAGGCCACTCAATTGAGAGATGTTCTACCCTCAAGCATGTCATTCAAAATTTAATAGATGAGGGAAAAATTAAAATTTCACAAAACTCTCATGAGGATGTAATCCAAAATCCTCTACCTATGCATGAAGCAAGGAATCCCAATGCAACGACCATAAACTTCATCGAAGTTGCAAAAGGACCCGCAAAGCCGAGTCATGAAGCCTATATTATCACTCTACAACGAGCCAAACAAGAAACGATCACATTGCAATGAGCAGCCCCACGAAACGTCTATAAGACCCAAGAAGGGAACGGCCTAAACCACCTCATGTTGTCGGCCGTGAATAATTTGAAGATCGCTCATACCTAACAAGAACAGGTGGTGTTAGCGGCCAAGCTAAAACTGATGTATGACTCACACAGGGTCTCATGGGAATATCCTTAATGCTCAGAGATAGACAATATTTATCCTAATGGCTGAGTCTGCCGATGGGAAGCAGCTCGCAACGTAGTCACCAACCCAGAGAAAGAACCATTATATGACATCGCTTCACAACTCAAGTCTTTGTCAGTTCAAATATCCATATGGGAGCTATTATGTACTTCAACAAAACATAGGCAAGCTTTCATTAAAGTGTTGAGTGAGGCACACATAACCACGGAAATAACTCCCGATGCAGTCGCTCACATGATCGGGCAAATAATAGCCCCTAATGCCTCACGTTTATCGATGAGGAGCTTCCAACGGAAGGACGTAACCATGGACACTCGCTAAGCATCAAGGTCAGATACAAAAATTTGAAGATTCCTTTGGTAACCATAGACAACGGTACAAGCCTTAATGTTTGTCCACTGCAAATAATCAAGTGGCTCGAGATCCCCACAGACCAAATGAGACTCAGCGACTTCTATGTAAGAGCTTTTGATAATTCTCAAAAGACCGTATTGGACAAACTAGATCTAGAGATCCAAGTGGGATCCGACACCATGGTGGTTCCTTTTCAAGTCTTGGATATCCCGGAATCTTTTAACCTATTATTGTAAAGGTCTTGGTTACACTAAACAGGAGTCATTCCGTCCTCTCTCCATCAAAAGTTGAAGTACATATCCGCGGGAAAGCTAATGGTCATAGAAGCCAACCCGTAGATCGTCATCCCGGCAAAGATTGAAAACTGCCATGAGATTCCTCTTATTGAAGTGTATGAGTCTTCGGATCCTCTCACTTTCAAACTGGACGATGTGCATGAAGTCCATCATATCCCTGCAAAGTAAAAGCCACCGCTCCATTATGTCATACCCCCGGCTGAGAGGCAAACCACAAGGTTCAACATCAAATGCAAATGAAAGATGACACTACTCAATCCTCAACAAAAGAACAACAAATGCGATCTCGAATATAAGTTAGAGGAAGACAAATTCAAGAAATCTAACAAAGTGACTCGGTTCATAAGCGCGGGGTACATACTACCCGACGCATTGAAAGCTCAAGAAGTCTTAATGATAGTTCATAATGGTCAACATGAAAAAAAACGTCATTATGCAAGGACAAACTAAAAATTGGTATGTTATACTAACTTGTTCAAGATCCGGTACAAGCAATCACACAACGCGTACGGAGCCCATTCAAAAGAAAAAGAAACAAACAGAACCGGAAATGTGGGCCAGCATTCGCTGGTCCCACGAATTGCTAGAAATCATAGAAGAAAACGAAGTTGATGAGGAGCTATGCGGCAACATAGAAAGGAATGAAAGAAAAGACGTAGCTTTGGACTACGAGATCGTCAACTTGGGAACTTCCGAGTTACCCAAGTGCCTTCATATCGGGAAGAACTTATCCACTGAGGAAAGAAATCAAATACTCATCTTTTTCAAGCCTCGGCTAGTCAATTTCGCTTTCTCTTACGAAGACATGCCGAGACTTGACAAAGATCTAATTACTCATCAACTCCCAATAAAGGCCGATTTCAAACCGGTGAAGCAAAAATTAAGGAGACTCAAACCGAAATGGATACCCAAGATAAGAGATGAAGTGATCAAACAATATAATGTCGGGTTCTTAGTCGTATCGCACTATCCACAATGGCTAGCTAATATTGTTTCCGTGCCCAAGAAGGATGGAAAAGTCTGAATGTGCATTGACTATAGGAATATCAATAAAGCTAGCCCGAAAGACGACTTCCCGCTGTCTCATATCGATGCTCAAATAGAAAACACGGCGGGTCATACATGATTTTCTTTCATAGACGGATTCTCCGGGTATAATCAAATCGAAATAGCCGAAGAAGATAGAGAAAAGACCTCTTTCATTACTCCTTAGGTGACTTTCTGTTATAAAATAATGTCATTCGGTTTGAAGAATGCCGGAGCCACATATCAACGCACCATGACGACAATCTTCCATGATATGATGAATAAAAAAATGGATGTTGTTCTCATAAGGCTGGGATCTTCCACCAAAGCCCGAGGCACACCCAAGAAAATTCCCAAGTGCTCCAAGAGCCACATCCGCAAGAAAAATTATGTTAGCCTTCTTTAAGAAAAATGCCAAAAATGGAAAAAGGAAAGGGAAGAGGAACCCGCATTATACCTGCAAAACGGATAGACAACCTTGAATGGGAGTTTTCTCTAAGTGCTTTAAGATTAATCCTTCATAGATGTGTGCTAATACCAAAAAGACAAGTGACTTATGATGGATGACCATGGATACTATGGGAAGAAGTTCTGGCCTAAAGCCGATGGCAGGACAAGGAATTAGCACTTTGGTGAGGATAGCAAAGATCAAGGCATTACTATAATGAACCCGTATCAAACCATCAGTTCGGCGATTACATGAAAAGAATGAATAAAAGACGTCTAATGGCATATGCATGTCAAAATTGACATAACTCAAGGCAATGGTGGAAGCCCGTAGACCGAACAAGTCAAAGAGAACCTCCCCCAAACGATCAATGGAGCAAGACACATACATAGCACTGGATAACGGGAGTCCTGCCAATGCAGTAACTTCCTCTAAAGAAGGGGAAAGTTCTACGCTCCCAAATCGAAATACACATAGGTTGGATACCCAATGCTCTACGGCCATTGTCAAGAGATCAAAGTTCAACAAGACTTTAGCCAAATCCAACACATCCAGAAAATTTAGTTTCATCAGCTCCAATCTCTCCTCTTCAGAAAGATCAGCTATCCACTTCAACAAAATTTCTTCCGCATAGGGGCCTTGAAGAGGAGAAACGGGAGGAGAAAAGGAGCTGTCGAGAAGCAGGAGGTCCTCCATAAATAGACCCCCGTTTGGCAAGACAACACCCCCATTAATAGATGATAAATCACCCACATTATCTTTGAAATCAGCCATGAAGCAAAGAGGATAAAGGCAGAAACAGAAGCACCGCAGAAATGGAAATCAAGAGGCAAGCACGGAGAAAGCAACACAAGCAAAAGCAGACAGTAAATGCAACCATGAAAACGTCATTAAATGGGCTTAAATAGGAGGTAAAACACCCACCTACCTGCTAAAACAGAAGCAGAAATCGATAATGGAAAGCCTCTCCACGTAATGATTTGCAAGAAAAAATTTGAGGGAAAGGAGGAAATCAGGCGCGAGATAATGAGAAGGACAGAAGCCATTAATGGAAAACCTATACCCCTAATCTCTGCAGCAACAAATCCGAGTCAAAGGGTTGCTTTTGTACCCGAGCAAGTTGACATTCAACGATACCATAAGAGAGAGAACAGTCCAGTAAGAAGACAACGAGCAAAAAGGGGGAAAATCGCGGGTAACACGCTGTAGCAACCCAGGACAAGTGCAAAAGAATCATGGCAAGAAGATTCCGACCCGGACGGATGAGAAAATCGTGCAAAATCAGGGGAAATATGTCACGTACTGGCCTTACTGTCTCGGTATTGTCCGCTTTGGGCCTCACCCGCACAGTTTTGTCCGTCTAGGTTCATGTGTCCGTCCTTCCCCAAAAGGGCCCTTGACAGGACAACTAGTTCCTCCACTTATAGCCCAGGCTCCCCCCCCCTCGTCCTAACCGATGTGAGATTCTACATCCACCCCCCTTAGAGCTCTAGTGAGGCTAGTGCGTGACATAATGGTATCAGAGCTGACTCCCAACCTTCGGCTGGTGGTGTCCAGTGGGGACGCTAGAGCCCCAAGGGGGGTGAATGTGGAATCCCACATCGGTTTGGACGAGGGAGGGAGCCTAGGCTATAAGTTGAGGCACCGGTTGTCTTGTCAAGGCGCATTTTGGGGAAGGACGGGCACGTGAACCCAAAAGGACAAAACATGCGGGCGAGGTCCAAAACGGACAATACTGAGGCAGTGAGACCAATGCATGACAAAATACGAACGCACGCATGAAATGTGCATTTCAAAGGCAGATCGCGAAAATGAAGGAACACGTCGATCGACTTGGAAAGTTTTAGGTCTATATATATATAACATACACAGGGTCCTTATGCAGAATTCTCAATGGCCTAGAGCCTACAAATGATCAAGGCCTTACAACAGATGTCAAGAACAAGAGCTTTACAAGATTAATACCCTGCAGAAGCAACATATCACATAAGTGCATCCAAAACACAAGAAAAGAAGGTCTTCTAAAAAATGAACCGATATTCACATAGCTTTACATCCAAAAAATGGGCATCTAAGCATTCAGATTTACAAAAATACAGTTTGGCTAAAAAGGAAAAAAGATGAAGAAAAGCCTTCAATGCATCCCACCGGCAGCCCTAGCTCGAGCAAGGACGTCGCCACCAGAGGCTCGTGATGACCGTCTGAGATGAGATCAAGAGCCCGAACATTACACCCGTACATCGAGTACCACAGATCATAACCTCCTTTTGGCAGCTAAAAATTCTCCAACCCTCATCCATCATGACATTGGTGGAGCTCTTCTATGGAAACCAAAGCTTGCTCCACAAAGGAATGGTGAACAAGGGAGATGGGATTCGCTTGTCACTTGTCAATTGCCACAGTAGTCTGTCCCCAAAATACCAAGTGGCATGAACCCCGTCAGAAAGCAGAAAGTGGCTAGTAGACTCTTCCGCCACAACATTAGCAACCGGATTGTACATCCACCAAGCATAAGGGGCAACATGAAACTGCCACAAGGAAAAAAATGGACGAGATGGGTCATAACCAAAGCCAAAAGATAGGAAGAAAGGTGGCGAAATGAACAAACCTACTCTTCAGACAAGTTACTGATCAAGGATCGCCACATCAAGGGAGGAATATGAGTCTTGCGAGACTCCGCCCATCGAGCAGCTGAAGAAAGGCATCAGGAGAATTATTTTGGGGCCGCCCAACAGAAAAGTAATCATAAAAGCATAACTGCGAGGAAAAGAAAGAATATAAGAAACAATACAGGCCAAGGTGGAAAAGAAAAAGGTAAGGAAAAAATATACCCCAATGAGATGCGAAAGACACGAGCAACTCCTGCAGCCCCGGCTAACTACATCCAGGTTTACGAAGAGATGACTCGAGAGTATACGTCCCAACCCAATTGGGTGAGAGAAAGTCAAGTCCCTCAAAACCAAGAGCCATCTCAGATCCGCGTTCCGAGAAGAGTCACCCCGGAAGAAAGACCCAATGAGGCAAAGTAGGAAGCTACGAATCTCCTACTGGATAGCTTCGGGACTAACCTTATCAACCATCATTTGGTCCTAGAACTTCCACGACTCTTCTAAAGGGAAAGACTCAGAAGAAGATGCCTCCAGCCCGATCAAAGATAAACAATCCTCTATAGTGATAGGATCAAGGGAGGAAAGAACGACGCCTTCTCGAGCCATAGAAGGAAGCCCCAATTGCATCTCCACGTCCAAAAGAGAAATCTCCCATTCTCCCATAGGCAGATGAAAGATATGGGTCTCTGGCTGCCACTGCTCTATGAGGGATGTCTTCAAGGCTCGGGGAATCAAAATCGCCTTGAGGCTCGCCAATCAATAAAATGGGGTCTGACTCAAGATGTCCCAATAAGCAGCAGATAGCTTATCAAACCAGGAACAGACTCTATTCCAGGAATGATAGTAAGTGACGTGGGAATCAACCTGCGAAAAAAAGGGACAAAGAGGTCAGCCAAGCTCAAAAAACGTATTCAAAGAAGAAAAGAAAGATATATACCTTGCAGGCTGGTACCGCACCAATAGCATTGACCTCATAGGGGACAAAGAAGGGATCTTCTCCTAAACTCGGGGGGGGGGGGGGGGGGGTCGAAGGCGAAACAAGCAAGGAAATCACCCTTGGGGCAACTGACTCCTCGTCTTGGGCTGGGAGTCCCTCTTCATGAGCGGAAGGCATCTCTTCATCAACAGGAAATTCATCCTCTTCGATCGCCACAGGCCCCTCTTTTTGGCCAAAAGACCCTTCTTCTTGAGTGGGGCAGTTTCCTTCTTGAGCATGAGATTCATCTTGAACCGGATCGCCTCCTTCTTGAACAGAAAATTCTTCCACTGGGGTAATGAGCTCTTCACCAAGGAAAGAGGAGTCAGCCTCCTGAACCCGAGATCCACTCCCTTGAACAGACGATCTACCCTCTAGAGAATAGAATATGTCATCGGATGACATATCATCATACTCTCCTGAATCTGACTCCGTCTCGACCGAGTCTGAACCAACTTCTGGAGGGATAGGAGCAGCATCAGTAAGACGGCGGAAAGGAAGTTTGGCGCGGCGACGATCGACTGAGGAGACACCAGCAGCAGAGACCCTAGCCTTTAAAGACGAAGTCTTCTTTCCCAGTCCCGCTGCATCATCTGGAATCTCAATGGGCATGTTCGCCGATCCATCTGGCTCGTTGGGTTTGAACCGCACTACCCTATCTCGATGACGCAGGCCATACTCCTTTCTGGAAGACATTTCGACAATTGTAACAAAAAAATGAACAAAGATCATATCCCAAGTAACATCAAGACCAAGTCAGTTTACACCAGCTGTTCAAGCTTTTAAGATTAAAAAAAACAAACAAACAAAAAAACAATGAAAAAAAAACAAACAAAAAAAAGAGAAAAAAACAAAACAAAAAAGGAGGAGTCAACACACGGTCACAAAAGAGGCAAGCATAAGCAATTCGAAAAAGGAGAAAAGTCATCATAGTAGCCACAATAAGCAAGAATAAGTCCACAAAAATGTTTCAACTGGCAAAAGGTGACAGTCACATGCAGGAGATATTCACGCATGGGACAAAAAGCAAAGGCATATAAGGGGCCACCCTCTTTCTTCTATTCAAGCAATGGGCCCACCACCAGGAATGGAAAGCGTCGCCCATATAAAATTTCAACAAAGGAAAGGTGGGGACCACCACTTCCAAGTGCTAATATAATTACAATGGGAAATGGTCCCTTAACAGTCTCTCCTAAATTTAGAACAACCCAAGGAATTCTCTTTAACAACAATGCAGGTAAGGTGCAGGCAAAAAGAAAAGCAATTAACAAAGCAAAGAGGAAAAGGAGGTACTTGTCTAAGGTAAACCTGCGGTAAGTATCCTTAGAAATCCTAGCAATTGCAGATCAATGAATTAGATGACAAATTCTTAGCACAGGCAAGCTGCAAAGAACAAACATGCGACTAAAAAAAAATCTACTGTAGCAACCGGAGTCGAAGGCGGTGGCAAGCAACCCTTACTGCAGCAACCGAAAACAGAGAAGCCGACAAGCGGTGGCGACTTCAGCAGCAGCAACAATGACAGTGGCTGGAGGAAGAAGAGGAAGCGGTGGCCACGGAGATGGCGTCCTGAGAAGGAGAAAAGCCCCTAGCGGCGGCGAGTTTAGCAGTGGCAATGCGCCAAATAGCAACAGCGATGGCAGCCGGAGACACAGAAGACCGACAATGGCAGCGACGACCCCAATCATCGCCGGGGAAGAAAACGGCAGCGTTTACGATAGCCGACGCTAAGGAGGACAAGCGGATGGCCAGAGACAAAGAAGACGGAGCACAGCGGCCCAACCAATGCCTAGCAAAGAAGAAGCCCCCAACGGCGGTGACGGCAATCGATAGCAACAGGCCGCAATGGCAATAACCGGCAACAGCAATAGGCGGCTGCGAGCCCACGGGAACAACAACAGTGCCCCTTCACGACCCCAACAATGGCGATAGCAGTTGCCGAAAACAGAGAAGAAAATGGGAAAAGCAATGGTGACGACCGAAGATGTAGAAGATGGCGCCAACAACCACCCGACAGTCATGGCCGGAGCAGCAGCGATAACACCCACCGTCGTCGGGGAAGAAAGCAGCTAGGGCCTGACACCGGAGGAGACCGACAAGCGAGGCAAAGGAAAAAACGACGGCGGCGAGCAAATCATACCATGGTTGCTGGAAGCGGAGAAGACAACGAGTGATGGTGACATAGGGACCCTCGACGACAACTGCACAACGTAAGGGCAGTAGCCAGAGGCGAGGGATGAACAACTAAGTGCCGGCGGCAGCAGTGGCGAAGAGGAAGAGAAGGGAGGCCAAGAGATGGGACCCACAGCCAAACCCTAAAAGGGAAGGAATTGCAAATGGCCCCCTGCAACCTTTAAGAAACCACAAAAACTCCTAAGCCCAAGGAAAAAACGGAGAAGACAAACCAATCCACAAGTTTTGCAAGACGACCCGCAGGGGTCTTTTTACAAAAAGGACCACCTTCAAGTCGCATTCACAGAAAAGCCACCACAAGTTTGCAAAATTGCGGAATGACCCAGCAACCTGAAAACTGCTTGGGTCAATGGGGTGTCCGGCACTTTGTCATTCACCGTCAAGATGCCTCTGGCAAAGGGGGGCAGCTGTAGACACCCCTCCCTTAAGCACAAAAATGGATAAATGGGAATGAAATTCAAGCCCAACAATGGTAAGCCACTCAGGAACAAACACCAACGGGCTTTGGAAACAACGGCTCATTCAAAGCAAACTGAAGTAAATTCAAACAAATCTCAAGCCAAGTCCACCATTAAGTGGGTCTGTCCAATCTCAGCTCATAGGAGCAAAGCTCCACAAAGTCTCAAAAGCAGACTCCTCAACAACCAGATTTGGCCCACAGGAGCAAAGCTCCAACGAGCCACCAAATAGGCTCTACAATGCAGCCCACCAGATCCAGCCTTGGCCCACAAAAGCGGGCTCTTCAAACAAAAGTCCATCATGCCTCAACAATAGCCCACCTGGAGCAACGGGCTCCAACCAGATCCAAGTCCACCTACCGCGGGCTTCCATCTACGGCCCAAGGCCTACAAATCCCGCTCCACCATCTACAAATAGGGAGCCAAGCCTCTCTTCTCAACACACTTGTAGAGGGCATCCTAGAGAGGAGGACGAGAGTCTGCAACAAAGTCCCGGCGTCCCGATTTTTTCGCTCTTCGAGATCCACGCCTCTTCCACTTTTCCCTTTCCTTCTCTCCTCTTTCCTCAAATCTTTCATTTTCCCCTTTCCATGCCCGTGTAAACCGCCTCGGATTGGCAGATTTCGCCATATTTGCTTCAATTCGAAGGCCGAAACTCAAACTTTGTACGATTAGTGCCTTTATTCATGGAAAATAGGGACTGATCTTCCTTCAAAGATCAGTGGCGACTCCATTTTTCTTTGTTTTGCGCGCTTGTTTTAAAACTCCGGCAAGGTGGGCGCACGCGGGTCCATAGATTCCAACATAATACGCTACCATTATGCTACCGAATTCGTGACTTAATATGTGTATAAAAAGCTCCGTCTTAGCTGTTATGCTACCAAATCCACTGGAGGACCCTCATATGTCAAGCAATTCAAAAGCCGTCAATCCTAACATATTTTACTTCGCAGAAACGTAGGAAAACTAAGCCCATGCCGCTGTTCCAGAAGTATTGAAGAACCGGCTCAAACCCATCCGACACGGCCCAGATTTCCAAGGCAAGGAAAACGATCCGAGCCCATCGTAGCGCCTGCAGCAGGTGCTACAGAAACCTATTGAAAAATAGTAAAGGTCAAATTGGCATTGTTCCAATCCAATATAAAAATAAAAGTCAAATACGATTTTAAAAACATAAGATCAGGGTTGGACATACCTTGACCATCTTAACCCGCTCTGATTCTCACCCTTAGACAGAATAGTATCGCTTTTTCCCGAAACAATTCCCGTGGAAGCTAGGTGGTGGCCGTTGGATTTGTTGGGACGTTTGCGAAATGAACACGTTTGAAAGGTGCCATGGGCCTCTCCTTGGTCTTCGCCCATGAAGCTGGGCTGGACCAAGGCGATGGTAAGGGTACCTAAATATTCCTACCGTTGCTAAAAGTCCAAATATACCATTGTACCCTTGAGCCGGAGAACAAAGAAAACTGCGTCCGCTTTGCGGGTTTCATCTCTGCAGTTCGTCGAGCTCCTGACAACACTCCAATGAATTCATGTCGGGGATGAGATCCAAATTTGTTAGGCATATCGATAAATTGGAATACTAGCTAAAGGAGTCCGGTGCCGTCTATGAGACGTAATACACATGATTGATATCAGATGTAAAATGTAACAGGTATAATTGGTATTCTAAAAATAGGAGATAACTTGTACGAAACTCTACGCGTATCACACTTAACTCTCTTCATTTTTAATATACCAATTATATTTAACATCATTATATTAATATAGAATTTTTTTCATTTATCTAATATTATTATATACAAACTTGTAAAATCAACATAATAAATGCGTTAGCACTATATATCAATGTTATTAAAACCGGACCGAACCGGCCGGTCGGACCGGTTCGACCGGGAACCGGTCCCGTATCCGGTTCGATTCACTACGGTTCGGTTCAATAGCAAAAAACCGGTCGAACCGGTAAACCGGCGGTCGAACCGGAAAACCGGTTCAACCGGGTTAGACCGGTCGGATAATAAACTAATAATAAATTGATATATTAAAAAAAATGAACGATATATAAATATATCAAATTTTCAACACTTACTTATTTGTTTTATTTCTTATTTTTTCAGTTATGTTTATAGCGATTCATCAAGGTACCGAGATAAAGAGGAAGAATTCAAGTAACAACAACCAAGCAACAAAGATTATAGCTTATTATAAGTTTAAGTCTTTCAGGTCAGTTAATGTAGTTAATTATTTAAAACTCACTATTAATTTTTTTCCTGCATGTTTTGTTATTGTATTGTGGTCCTTAAAATTCAACATATATATTTAGGATTTATAAAAATATAAGTTTATCAATATATTTATTTAAAATTTTAAAAAATTTAATATTTATGATGTCATAAATATGTTATGCTGACGTCATCGGTTCGAACCGGTTTGATTAACCGGTCGAACCGGTTCGAACCAGACCAGTTCCTTTACCGGTTCAATCACCGGTTCGGTTCTGACAACATTGCTATATATCAATTTTTAAAGAGTAATTTTAATATCAAAATCATCTAAAATATTACTACTACATGCATAAATAATTTTATAATATATTACTACATTCTAATACGTAAATGAATCTAAGTACTTTTTCTAATTTACATACGAATATATTTATTTTTGAGCAATGTGTCCAATGCGCATAATAGATTTAGATAACATTTGGTCTCCTAGATAAATAAATAATTTTAAATATAATGAATGAATTAAATTTTGCATCAATGCTTAACATCTCAAAAATGAACTGAATTTTACATCAATGTTCAACATTTCAAAAATTAAGGAGATTCTATGAACGCACATTTATGAAATCCGGTTTTATAGAAACATCAAACATTCCCATTTTAAACCATGACGTGTATGTGTATTTGGGATTAAGATTAAATATAGTGGTTATATTTAAAATAAACCTTGATTTGTACATAAAAAGTCTATACTCTAGGAATTGCACGTCAGGTGTGTGAATCACACCTAGCTCGCTGTTTCCTTGCCTCTCTTTGTTCATTTGTTGTAATAAATCTCAAAAATCATTTGCATAAAATTATATAGCTTAGTTGCCCCCTTAAATAAATTGTAAAGAAAAATAATGAAATTAGGGAACGGATGTAATAAAAATGTTGGCATTTTTAGGTGAAATGCAAATGCGAGCGTTTTGGTAATTTCATTCACTGAGAGTATCTTTGTGGTTAATGTGTATGGGTAGGTGGATTCAGTTAAGGTAAATCATGATACAAATTTTTTTTATGGTATACTATATGCTTTTAATAAAATAGCATAGATGATGAATGATCTGAGATGTTAAATATGTAACATAATCATCATAATGATAATAAGCAATATATGCCAAAAATTTCAAACAATGAATTAGATTCATCAAAAAAATATAACCGAACAAACGAAGTCATTTAGCTCGTTTTACTGATTTTAAATATTTTATGGATTTTTCACTTTATATGCAATTCATGAGGATGATGAGTTGTATAAGTTATCTGCTTTCGTTTTTCCTATTAAATATATTTTACAAGTTATTCGAATATAGCGGAAAATGTGTATACGTAATTGATGATTTTTGGATGTTTTACAAATTTTACAGAATATATTGTTTTACTATATAATCATTTAATTACATGGATAAGTTGTATAGTTTTGACACCTTATATAAGATTGGTGTTGTTTTATTTTCATAAATTATATGGGCAATGCAGATTTTACAATAATATTAGAAAATCACAAATTCATAAATAAATGTTTTATGACTTTTATAGATTATTCAAATTCTAAGGAACTAGTTTGATGGATTTTACATATTATTTATTTAATCTATATTGAATGTATCATCTACAAGTGTGACATGAAAATTATAAAAATATTAAATAATAAATTCTAGAAGCTTTTTAAAATTTTATTAAATTCTTATATAATTTATTTAACATATTTAATGAACTCAATAACTTTAATTTACATGATTACTTATTGAATAATTACAAAATAGTCTCTATACACTATAATTTGGTAGATCAAACTCTCAAGGTTCATTTTTATAGTAATAAACCTTACTTTACAAATAATTCATTATTATTTATCATCAAAATATTCAATAATGATAATTCCCTCCTATTATTTTTTTAAATATAATTGCTTTCAAAATATTTAAGCATCAAATAAGACTAAAAAATAATTATAATGAAGAGAAAATGGTGTAATATTCACATAAGAATATTATTTAACAGGGAATTTGAATTATTTATTTGAGATATAATCATAGTTAAAATTAACAAGAATGCTATCAAATTTGTATAATAATAATGCAAGAAGATTAATTTATGGATAATTTTACTAATTTATCCTGTGCATGGAATATTAATTAACTGGTAATATTAATTATTTTGTCTGAGAAATAATGTTTCACAAGGGTGGTATTAAAATTATTAACCACTAAATATCATAATTACACAAATTTTATTGAGCCTCCTATGGACATCGAAATTAGCAACATCAAAACAATTTAGATCTCATACGTACATAAGTCATTTTGCATTATTTTAAAAAATAATTACACATGCTAATAGAAATTAAATAAGCTAAAAATTTACTTTAAAATATGTATAAGCCTATTAATATGATTCAAGCAATTTTATTGAATTGTTTAAGTGGGTAAATCATATACATATATATTATTATAGATATATTTCAAAATATGCATACAGTGAACTATCATATATTTTGAGATAAAATAAATTACTCTCAAGAAAAACAAAATTAGATAAAATAAAATAAGTTTGAAATAACATGAAAACATTTATGCGCTTGTTAAGAACAAATTTATATAACATTTTAATATAGTAAATTAACATGAACATACTAAACACAAAATGAATCATTAAACAATAATTTTATAAATTATAAAAAGGCATAATTTAAAATAAAATAAAACAAAAGAAATTATTTTAGATATTGAAATATTTCCTAAACCATTAGAAAATTAATTAAAAGTAGAGCTTAATGGGTTATTTTAAATTGGGCTAATATATAATTATTTTTATAATTCAAATGGGCTTTATAGGATTTAAACATATTTATTAAAAACTTTGAGAAAATTGCATGTTATATCAACTTTCAGATGGCCTATATTTATTTAATGATGCTGCATGTGTACGGGCATAAAGCACTCCGCTGGAGCACCATATTTTGGTCCTCCAACATCCTAAGGGTGTGTTTGGTTGGGGGTAAAACTTTTGATGAAAAGTTTTTGAGATAGAAGTTGTCACATTAATAGAAAATGATGTGATATAATAGGAGTAATGATGAGAAGTAAAGAGAATAAAGTTAAAATAGATAGGTTAGTTGTATAGATAGTTGTGTAGAAATGATTGAAAAGTAGGGTAGTTTGTATAGGAAAATGTGAAAAAATAATTAAAAAATAAAGTAGTTATGGAGAGTGAAAAGTTTTAGATTGAAAAGTTTTGGTTGACATGTTTATATCCCAAACAAACATACCAGGCGCCGTACTTGACCAGAAATTCTGGCAAACCAACATCTTCAGTACCCGTCTTCCAAATCTGGTAAGCACGGATTGAACTAAGGAAATCAGCGGCCCTGCATCATCTTCCAGGCAAGCCGGCCATCAATCACCCTAAATCCAGCAATCTTGGCAGCCTACTTTCAGCAGCATTTCGGAAGCCACCACCCAATCCCATTTTCTAATAGTCTATCGGCAATCAGTAGAGCTCCATTAATCTAGGTAGCTTCCGTCAACCGAAACCCACTGATAGCTTGTGTCGTTCCCATCGAAAACTTAGTTGCCTGCCTCTTCCAAAAGCCTAGCCTCTATTCCAATCAAAATTTTTTCACCGACCAGATGCAGCAACTTCGATCGCACCCCTGTAATTAACGACAAAATCCTTCCGCAAACTGATGGAAGCCATGATTTTTGTTCTTCCGGCCATTCGAAGATCGAGAAGACTGCTGTGAGTGTTTGTTTACCATCAGATCTTTTTCACGGAGACCTTTTCAAATGCACATACTCATGAGGTCCTGCGCAGCTAATCCCCTAATTCGTAGATTCTAAAAAGTTTGTTAGACAGTTAAAAACAAAAGAAAAAATTAACAATTTCTTACAGACTGCCATCTTCATCTGATCGTCCATAATGCATATTGCACGAACAAGCTGACACAATGTGTCCCACCCACTCCAATCTGTGAGCACAGCAATCCCAAATAGCCGCTCCAGAAAAGTTGTCGCCACCAAAAAACATCAGCTTCTCGGACAAAAATAAACCCGCGTCCAGGATTAAGGCAGACCACCATCTCCGTTGTGAAAGTTCCAGCAACGAACCTGCAGCTATTGCCTCTCCTTTTTTCTCTCTCCGTCTTCTACTCTCTTCTCTCCGTCTCTCTCGCTGGGAGCAATCGATTAGACAGGAAGCTTCTTCTGCAAGCCACAAAGGAACATTCAGCGCATGTACGGGGTGTAATCGTATGCAGCCGATGCACTGAGGCTGTACTGTACCTACTTTTTTAATTTTTCTTTAAACTTTTGTCACGAAGCCGTTAATTTAAATGTGTTTAATATATATATATATATATATATATTAATTTTTACTATTTTTAGAGATTTTAAAATATTTTTTAGATTTTTAAAAATAAGTAAAATGTCGCTGATTTTTTAAAATTCGAAAAAAATATTTATAAATCTCTAAAAATGATAAAAATTGATAGAAATATTAAATACACTTAGATTAAGATTTTTTTAAAAAAAAATTAAATTTTTTTTAAAAAATGGTTGTATGCACAATATATATCCCAATTTTGCCACAACGAAGCTCAAAATGGACGGGCGTTTGCATGTTGAGCGTGGAAACATTTGCAGTGAAACCGATCCCATAAAATTAGTGGTCTCTACATTGCGATTGGGCGTCTTCATTCAAATCAGTAATCGCCGTGCTGCTGTTTTTAAAAAAGATTAATTAATGGCCGGATCCCAATCATATACACCCGGGTGCATTCAGCCTCAATGCACCTGGGTGTACTACACCCATTTTTTTTTTTTTTTGAAAATTTTTTTACACAATGGTTAATCTAGGTTTATTTAACATATGTGTCAATTTTTACTATTTTTGGAGATTTTTAGATATTTTTTTTAGATTTTTAAAACTCAGTGGCATTTTCGGTAATTTTAAATTACGGAAAATGCCACTGATTTTTAAAAATTTAAAAAATATATCTAAAAATCTCCAAAAATAGTAAAAATTGACACATATGTTAAAAAAACCTATATTAACAGATTCATGAAAAATTTTTCAAAAAAAAATAAAAAAAAAGGGTGTAGTACACCCGGGTGCATTGAGGCTGAATGCACCCGGGTGTATATGATTGGGATTCTTAATGGCCGGTGATCTTATATATTTTTATTTTTTAAAAAAATCTTTTTTATACATCAAAATCTTTTATTATTATGCAGTATTATTATCAAATTTCACATGGCAAACACACTTTGGCAGACCCAAATGAAATCACAAACCTGCTAAAACTGGCAAAAAATCAACAGCCGCATGAAACAGGCAAAATGGGGTACTTGCAGTGAATTTTTAGAGAGATTGAAACAGCTTAGCGGTGTGCATAACGTATGAGTCGACAAACCTTCACCATTAGTAGGAGAAGCCCAAGGGAAGCTGAGGTCGTGTTGCAAGGGAAACTGAAGTCACCATCATCATCGATGACGATCATTATTGTCATCATCTCTCATCTGAAGCTGCTTTCCCTAAAGTGAGGTTAACTTCATGAATCTCGTTTACGCATCCATTGATATAAATCTTGGATCATGTCATTCGTACGCTGGACGAATGCTTGGATATTGAAATACTCTGCCGATTGACTTCTTTCCCTGTTCTTTTCCGCATGTCTCTACTTCTGCTATATTTTGACGAATTCATCCCAGCACGTATTCTTTTTCTCAAGATTGACTATATATCAATCAAAAGCACAAATAGATTGGTTGGAGTAATTAGCTGAAACTTGCATTTGGTCAAATTTGTTATTTCCATGGAAGGATCAACGTTGACTTCTGGGGTAGCCCAATTGCATCAAGGACGGCTTCCGGCCAATTTCGGATAATATTTGCATTTGGCACTTGGTCGTTTCGTTCCCGCCGAGTCCGATTTCATCATGGGATTATTCAGTTTCATGAAACATGCATTTTCCCATGGAAAAATGAGCAGGACGGAAAAGTAACGCTTTTACCTAAAACAATTTCGGTGGAAGCTAGGTTGTGGCCTTTGGATTTGTTCGGATTAAAGTTGCAACTTGGGTTTATGAAACTCGAGTTGACCTTAGCCCTAACTTTATCCTTCTGTATAAAACATCAACCCTAACCTTAACTTTAACTCTATCTGTAAAATCTAAACCCTATCCCTATTTTTGAAAATCGGGTTTGGGTGGAATTTAAGTTGATAAATTCACATTTTATTTAAAAGTAATAAGTTTAAAATTTTATATGAATGTATAATAATAGCAAATCATATAAGTAAACATAATAATATATAATCAAACCACATATTTTTTTAAAAAAATATAATAATATAAAGTAGAAGAGTGATCCTATTAGCCCGAGCTAAGTAAATGTCCCGCTTAAACTATTTCAAAAAACTCATTTACAACGATTTTTTTATTTTTCTTTTCATACACTTGTTTATCTAAGTATATTTAACGTATAAACTGAGTTTTACTATTTTTGGATATATGTATATATTTTTTTGAGATTTTTAAACATTTATGTGTATATATGTATTTAAGATAAGGGTATGAAGATACATTAAATACACTTAAATAAATAAATATATGAAGAAAAATAAAAAAATTTATTGTTAATGAGTTTTTTGAAGTGAGCTAAGTGAGACATTTGCTTAGCCCAAGCCAATAGGATCATTCATCTATAAAGAATATCTCTAGAAAAAATTTGACATAAATAAAAGATAAATGAATAATATTATATGAATAAAAGATAAATATAAATAAAAATAATATACTTTATTTATAATATAATTACAATACGTCCAACATTTATTTAAATATAAATATAAATAACATAAAATACATAAAATACATAAAATACACAAAATATAAAGAAATATTGTTTAGATATTATATTAAAATATATTTTATAATAAATATAAAATAGAAATCGGGCTCGGGTTTGGTTTCACTTGAACCCTAACCATATTATATTTACAAATTGAGTTCATTAGGTTTGGGTTGCAAAAGAGCGAGTTCTAATACTATTATCGGCAGGCCGGGTTCGGGCTCAACCCAGCCCAAGTTGCACCCCTAGTTCGGATGTCTATGAAATCAGCATGCTGTGGAACCCCGATCTTAGAGACGTGTACAAAACCCTAGGGTTGTAAACCCTAGGTAATATAGTTGAGAAATATATATTGATGGATATGAAATATATGGAAATGAAGGTTAAAATACTTATGCAGGAAATTCCGATGAATAGTGCACGTGAATAGTGAAATATGAATAGTAAACGTGGGATTAAGGAAATATGTTAAGTTAATCACTTTAGATTAACTTAATCATAAAAAACGAAAAAGGAAGCTTCCCACTACAAGAAAAAAATGTTTTTTTGGATTAAAATATGAATTTTCGGATTTTTAATTGATTTTTGAAGAAAATGAAGAAAAATTCATATATTGCAATCCGGACATCGGATCAAGGTGAAATTTTTTATGGGTGGCCAAGATATGATGATGGATATGATGAATGTTCCAAGATTAATCAAAGATCATGAATTAAGGGTCAAGATTAAATGTCATTTGAAAATGGAAAAAGTAACTTTACTTTTTCATTAATGGCGTTTGACTTTGATTAATTTTAATTAAATAAAATTAATGCAAAGCCTGCAATTGCTGCTGGAGCATGGACTTTTGGGGCATGATCCAATGGCCCATGATCATCTTCATCAAAGATCAATGGCTAGAATTAATTTAGCCTAAATTAATTAATTTTACAAAAATAAAAAAATAGGTAAAAATAGGGCTGCAATAGGGCTGATGGAGCAGGCCTAGGGGGGGCTGCACAATTCTCCATGCACCTTTTAAAATTATAAAAAAACACATTTGCAAATTTACACCTCAAGCAAGAGGGGGTAAATTGCAAATATGTGAAAAATCAAAAAGTATAAATAGGGGGCAGGGGTGGACGTCCAAAGGCACTCCAAGCTTGAGCAATTCAAGCATTCCCACCCTCAAAACACGTTTTGGCCATAGAGAGAGAAGGAGAGAAGGAAGGAAAGAGAAAATGGGAAGGAAATGAGAAATTCTCCACTTGAGGTAAGCAATTTCTTCCCAAATTTATTTTGGATGTTAAGTAGGACAAAATCATGCTTAGATAATGCCTAATCATGAGAAAATAAGTAAATTTATAATGCTTAATTGGAATCATACCGAAACATCGAAAATTTGGAGCAAAGATAGAGCATTCGGGGAAATCATGTATGATATGTGGAAATAATGCTCCAAATTTGATAAATGATGATTTGGGATGTATGATTATAATAAATATGATGTTGGAATGATGATATATTAATTTCAAGATTTTTAAAATTAAGGATTATGCTTAAGTGAATTTATGTTGATTTTTAGTATATGGAGAAAATAATTTTTTTGGCCAAGTAAATGATGATAACTTCAAAATGTATGAAATTTCCTATGATATACTAGGCATAAGGTATGTCATGGTATTTTTTATTTTTGGAACCCATGAACAGTAACCACGTCTCTGTGAACAGTAACCTCGTATGAACAGTAACGTGAACAGTAATTGCTACAGTGCCATGAACAGTAATTATGAACAGTAAACAGCGTGATTTGGGAAAAAAATTGAGATTTATTTTTATATTTTATGAGGATATATGGATGGAATTTTTAAAGGATTTATGGATAAAAATCCATATAAATGAGTAATGACTAAGTATCTTTATACGATTAACCTCTATGGCAATGAGGTAATGAAAGGTTATACAGCAAGCATGGAAAGTAAACATAGAATGAATGGATAAAATATCTATTTTCCTTGTATAGGAAAAAAAAGGAAAGGAAAAGGTGGAGGACACGGACTGAGGAGGTAAGCAAGCAACCCTTCTGAAAATATGATTTTATTCTCAAGTATTTATGAAATGTGTTTTAAGGATGGCCATTCCTATAATGTTTTGAAATGATGAATGTTTATAAGTTTTTATGGAAAGTCATGCCGGCATATTGATATCATATGATGTTCATGGACATGTGCACATGTATGATGTATAAGGAAGAGGCTTTGGTGGAGGTAGAAAGCGGATCAGAGGGTCCCCCTTCACTATTGCCGAGTCGTATGAGCTGTGTGCCGACGGCGTCCTCCCCAGAGGTGGAGGCAAAGGAATGTTATGTTTAAATGAATACATTGCATTTTCATACATGGATTGAAAAGGAAAGCATGGATTTGAAATTATGTTTTTAAGGGATGGTGCAAATAATTCTTTACATGAGAATGACAAGTTACCTGGTGTAAGAGGTATATAACGCTGGGGAAATCAAAAGTCATGCATGTAGGAACCATGTAGGCGTCAAGAGGAAGAGAGGTTCCTCTTGATGAGGCCAAGTCGGAGACAGCCGGCGTATTGGACCATGTTATGTAAGATGTTCCCTGAGCTAGCGTACCCGCACACGAAGGTTTATGTCAGGAGTGGAAAGGAAGCATTTGCACATCCAATGTTTATGAAAAGGTTTCTATTCCATTGATAGTTGATCACTTGCTAAGTGTCTCCTATCGAATGGAGAGAAATGCATTTACGAATGATTTACATGAATGGTTTATGAAAGGTTTCGAAATATAGCTTACGAAAAGGTTTCTATTCCGTTGGTAGTTGATCACTTGGTAAGTGTCTTCTATCGAATGGAGAGGAATGCATTTAAAATGAAAAATGCTTGCTTATTGAGTTTCGACTCATGTTTTGTTTTCCCAACCTCAAACAGGTGTAGGGAAAGACAAGAAATGAAGGGCACGAGTTGCTAAAGGAAAAGAAGAATTTACAAAGGTTAGTAGATTTTTGTATGAACAGATTCCCTAATGGGATATGATGAGAAAGGACATAGATTGTATGAAATTATCAAGTTATGAATAATATGAGAAGTTGATGATTTATTATGTTATGGATAAGTACATCATGAATGATGATGAGTATATGTTTATGTGATGAAAGAAAAAGAAATGAAAAAAAAAATTTGGACGAGATCCAATTAAGAACCCGCCGCGTGATCAGGGCAACAATCCTGATTCACACTTACCAATCGATAAGATCTTGGAGTAAGGTTAACTGTGACGCCTCGGTTCGGGGCGCCACACATGCGTAAAAGGTGCCCTGGGCCTCTCCTTGCTGCCCGTAATCTGGGCTGGACCGAGGGGGTGGTGGGAACGGATTACATGCACTCAGGTGCTTTGATGCACCCGGTTGTAAATATTTATTTTTAAATTTTTTTTTACAGAATTGTTAAACTAAACTCATTTAACATGTGCATCGATTTTTATCAGTTTTAGAGATTTTTTAGATTTTTTTTTTTGGATTTTTAAAAATCAATGACATTTTTAGTAATTTACTAAAAATGTCATTGATTTTTAAAAATTCAACAAAATATCTAAAAATTGATACACATGTCAAATATACTTAGCTTAATTCTCTTATGAGAAATTTTTGAAAAATAAAAAAATGGGTTACTTGCACCCGGGTGTAAAAAATCAGTTCCCTGGTGCAGGGGTACCTAAATATACTCACCATTTCTAAAAGACTAAGGGGGTGTTTGGTAAGATATAAAAAATGTCTAAGTTAAAACTTTTCATTTTCCATAACTACCATATTTTTTAATTATTTTTTCACATCTTCTTGTACAACTACTATACTTTTCAATCATTTTTACACAATTACCTATACAACTAACCTATCTACTTTAACTTTATTTTTTTTATTTCTCATCATTATCCTTATTATATCACATCATTTTTTTTCGTCATAACAACTTTTATATAAAAAAACTTATCGTACAAAAGTTTCATCACTTCCCTAACACTCCCTAAATATACCATTATACCCTTTAGCCGAAGAAGAAAGAAAATTGCATCGAGCACATCCATTGAATTCAAGTAGGAGACAAGACCTAAATTTGTTGGGTATATCGGTAAATTGCAATACTGGCTAATGGAGTCTGGTACCGTCTACGACGTAATACACATGGTTGAGATCAGATGCAACACATAACAGGTATTTTTGGTATTATGGAAAAACGGGGATACTTTTGAGAAACCTCACTTTTACGGAATGTTCTCTGATTTTAATATCTAGATTGTTGATGGAAAATACACTCCATCTGTTGCATTTAACATCATTTATATTATCAATTTATCATACAAGCTCTTTCATTTGTCTACTATCATTGTATATCAACCTCATCAATTAACATAATAAAATAATTTAATACTAAATATTAAAAGGGTGTTTATTTACACAGAATATTTCAAACTAAAATTTTTCACTCTTCATAATTATCTTTTTTAATTATTTTTTCACTTCTTCCTATAAAACTATCTAATGTTTAATCATTTCTACATAACTGCCTATATATCTAACTTATCTATTTTAACTTTATTTTTTTTACTCCCCATCATTACCTCTACCATCTAACATCGTTTTCTTTGATTGTAAAAATTTTTATACAAAAATTTATTTATTAAAAGTTTCATCACTTCTTAAATGGTCCATAATTTTTAAGTACTATTTTCAACATAATTGTCTAAAATATCACTACTATGTGAATACATGACTCTATAGAGTATTCCTACATTCTAATATATGTAAGTAAATTTAAGTATTTTTCTTATTTACATGTGAATGCACTTATTTTTGAGAAAATGTGGCCTAACGCATAGTGGATTTAGATAAAACTTGATTTTTTTAGCTAAATAAACAATATTAAATACCATAAATTAAATTTTGCATCAATGATCAACATCTCATAAATGGAAGGAGTTCCATGAGATCATTTCTATGCGAAACATTCCCAACTAAAAACATAATGTATATGTATATTTGGGATTAAGGTTAAATATAATAGGTATATTTGAAATAAACCTTGACTTATACATAAAAAGTTTAGACTCTAGGAATTGCACATGACCACACATGCAGTACGTGAATCATACCTTGGTCTCCTGTAGAGTTTCTATCTTTTAAATTAGAAATTTTTGCAAATATGCCAACAAAGTTTGACTAATATTGCATCTATGTTCCTAGATTTATCAATATTGTAAATATATCCACAAGGTTTGCATGAAATTTCAAGCTTGTCCCTTTCATTAGAACACCATTAAAATTTTCTATAAAATGATGATAATTCCATTTAAGCCAAGTAATACACTTGCAAATTTTCAAATATTGTAGGCATGTTTGCTATTTCATTATTTTATCTATTTCTGCATATATTATTTATTTAGACTTTTAGCAAATATTCTTATAACATTCGTAAAAGTTATAAGTGCATTATTTGGATTAAAAGGTATTATTATTATTGTTATTTTTTACAGAAAATTTTGACAGCGTCCTAATGGAACAGACATACTTGCAATTTCATGCACAACCTTGTAGACATATTTGCAATATTGACAAACTTAGGAACACAAATGCAATATTGGTCACACTTTGTAGACATATTTGTAAAATTTCCTCTAAATTATTTTCCTAATTAAGTATACTGGCTTAGCTTATGTATCCCCAATGCATTAGCAAATCAATAGAATGGGGACCAAGTTTTCCAATTATGACTTTGGGCATCTTATAAGGAATGTGATTTGGGTTGAAATAGATTATAGTCAAAGCAAAGATAATAAATAAGGTTATGGAGATGCATATAAAATGCCTCACACACATTCACTAGAGGCTCTCATACACCCCAAAACAAAACATTCCGATAATTTCCTCTCTCACACCCCAATAAGATACCTCTCAAGGCTCTACTGAATCCCTAAGTAATATTCCTTTAAATATGATGCCTATGGGTACTTATGCAAGACCAATATGCTAGATACAAGACACAATCTTAAAAACATGTCTACTAGGATGAATTTATGACTAACCCATTATTTATCCTTTAGCTAATAAAATTTCAAGTAGTCATCCCGGCTTTCTTCATTCTTTGTGAGACTAAGTTAGTCCAAGTTGGATATATAAGATAATTTTCTATAAGACAAGCAACAGAAACCTTGTCCATTAGGTGAGCATGTTACCAAATCAACTACCAACAACTTTGGCAAATGCAAGTAAAATCATATGATGGTTAAAACTGGCAAACACACTTGAAATCACCACCTAGACGAAACAAGCAAAATGGGGTTCTAGTAGTGAATTTTTAGAAGGCTTGAAATAGTTTTGTGGCATGGATAATATATGTGTCCACAAAACCTTCACTGTTACTTGGAGAAGCCCAAGGGCACTTGTGATCATGTTGCAGGGATGAACCATATCAAGGGAAATTGAAGGCACCATTATCATCAATAACGATCATTATTATCATCATCTGTCATCTAAAGTTGCTTTCCCTCCAAATGAGGTTAACTACATGAATCTCATTTAGCCATCCATTCATATAAATCTTGGATTATGCCATTCATAAGCTCAACAAATGCTTGTATATTGAAATATTTTTACTATTGAGTTCTAGCCATATTCTTTTTGGTGTTTCTCTAGTTCTGTTATATTTTGATGAATTCATTCTAGCACATATTTCTTTTCTTCATTTAACATGACCAAACCACCAAAGCACTGGTAGGTGTCAACTTAATTGGATAATTTTCAAATCAGCAATTATCCATTTTTAATGATTAATAACCAAATTTGAGAATATTAAAGGTACTAATGTGTTTGATTCAATATTTAAAGTTAAAATTTTGAATTTCAAGTGAAAATAATCAAAATTTCAATATTAAGTCAATTTCAGAATCGATTTGAATGAAGTCAACTTCAAACAAAATTTTGGAAACAAAAACAACAATGTGGATGCTTGACAGGTCGAAATCGCACCCCAAGATGACTCTACTTGAGACTTGGGTAAAGTCGCATACAAAATCGATCCAAACATAGTAACTTAAAGGCTTAAATCGGAAGGATGAAAATTCTACTGAGTATCGAGAGTGAAGTTGCAACCCTAAGTCGACTTCACTTACAACTTGGGTCATGTCTCAAGCTAAGTCAACCCAAGTTCAAGACTTGAATGAAAAAGAGTTTAAAGTTCCTACATTTCAACGTATAGTGAAGTTGCATACCCAAGTCAACTTCACTTATGACTTGGGTTAAGTCTCAGACCAAATCGACTCAGGATGAAACTTAGAAAGTAAAGATAGAAGAAAAATATTCCAAAAGGAAATGGAGGACTAAAGTCGCATGCCAAGTCGCCTTCAATATGCGACTTGAGTGAAGTCGCATATGAAGTAGACTCTAGCTTCTATTTGAGTCGTAATGGTTAGAAAAATTCAAACATTACCATATTTGATGTGCACCACCAACCTTCAAATATTCAAATTTCTCCAATATTTATTTGAGACATGTCAAGGGGAGTTATAAGGGTTAGCTAGAGCATTCATTGAGTCTTCATCTTTCTATTTTTAAGCAATCAAGAGTATATGTAATGGCCCAGAACTGAATCCTACATTAAAAGGGGAGTAAGTTCCTAGTAGTTTATAAGTGGTCTCAAGTTAAACATAGCGTGAAATGTTTTAAAATCATGTGGCTATGCTATTAGGCCAAAACAGATAATATCACACTATAAGACCCATAACCCAAGTTCCTGGTGGTTTATAAGTGACTCTCAAAGTTAAATATAATGTGACACATTTTAAAAACTGTGTGACTAAGTTGTCAGGCCAAAGCGGACAATATCACACTGCGAGGCCCACAACCCACGGGCCCAATGGTCATTTTTCTGAATATGTACATTTTGTATCAGGCTCAATGATCGTTTTCTAGGCCTGTGCGTTACAATGCATTGAGTAATTTTTAAGGAGAGACTCTCAAGTATACTGCAAGAGCTATAAGTTCTCATTTTCTTCAAACACTCAAGAGTTTTCTCAAGTGCTAAAATTGCTCTACATAAATTTGTGTAGTGTTGATTTTTTCTTTCATTTATTCTTCTTGTATTCTGACACTTGGCTTGGCCTTAGAGATCAAGGCAAGAAGAGACACAAGTAGTGGTTGGTTGGAGTAGAACTTGCTATGAACTTGTGTGATTGTTATGAAGGCCTACTAAAGTTAGAATCTAAAAGAAAGTTGAGGCTCTAGTTGTAATATCACTTGAGTTATTGAAAGCCAAGACATAAGAGAGTGTGTTCTTGAAAGAGTAGAGTAGAGAAACTTGCCCAAACCACTCTAATTAGTTGTGTCTCATGTCATTACTGTGTTTGATTATTTACTACTTTATCTAGCTTTGTACATTTCATTTAAGGAGATTGAAAACACAAGAGGCTAAGCTTAAATTTTCCAAATAATTTTTAATAACCTAATCCTCCTCTCCCCTCTTGGATTTTGCCTATAACACGTAGTAGGTTTATCATTAGTAGCTCTCCCACAGCACAATTGTTAGGCGTGTCTTGTATTCTGTGTATCTTAGTTGAATAAGTCTAGAATTACATATGGGTTATGCAAGTGTTATATGAGAATTGTAAATGGAGATGCGATCTATAAAGTTGTTTGAAACACAGAGAGAGAATAAAGATAGTCTTAGTGTGAGAGATTCTCTGAGAGAGGCAACTTGTTGCATATAAGAGGAAAGTTATAATCATTTAGTAATTAATTAATTACTTTTTTCTCTGGTGTAGGAGGTTTAGAACAGATCCATGTTATTTTTTAAGTGCATGCGCGCTTGTAATGTGTTCTCAACCCTAACAGGTGGTTTTAGAGAGAGGTTCAAAGTTTGAGAAGGGTTTTTCAATTGGGGAAATCTTGAGGAATTGAGAACCTGACATTTTACAAACAGATCGTGTTGGACAGCCCGAATTTGGTGGATTTAAGCTATCGTGATTACGATAGCAACATAAGTGTCATGACAAGAAGAAATAACAATAGTTTCTAATAAGTTTTTCAGTTAGTTGTGGGAGGCACTGTTAGGGCAATGTAATAAGCATTGAGAAGGAAATGAAAGGTGACTTCAACAAGGTCATCATAAGCAGAGGTGCGGCGAACCGATAGTGATAGATTTGAGGGGTCATAGTGATGTTTCATTGCAACCAATAGAGAAGAGGGTGACTAGAGGCAAGCAAGCTCTACTAAAAATACAGAAGAAGAGAAGAAGAAAGAACCAACAATAATTTTAGATTCCTTTGAAATAAAATTTTTATAGGTGTAAGAATTTTTTGGGTCTTTATTTTTGACAGCTGAAGCAACATTCCAATGTGAGGATGGCCTGATCGGAGTCAGAATCTGGCAACTTCCAGTGTGAGGATGACCTAATCGATGTCAAAATTTGGTAACGTGCTTTTCTAGTACTGATCAACAGATAGAAGTCCAATGGTGGTGTGTAGGGAGGAGCTGCAATGGCAGCTAGGGCATATAAGCAATGAGTTAGTTTTATTTTCAAGAAGGCGATGTACCATAGAGTATCCATTGCGATGGACAAAGGTTTAGGTTAAATTTGCTCAGATTTATTTTTCTTAGATTTGGTGATTTGGTGTCCAATTTGAGTGATTCAAGAGTCAATTTCTATGTTTTAAGGTTCTTTGAATCATGTTGATGGTTTAGATTATACAAATTTAGTTTAGTTGTAAATGCTTATTTGAAGAATAGTGAATATGATGAGTATAAAAGTGACTAGTTTTGCAATTGAGCCATTCAAGGGGTAGAATGATTTTACGCTATGGTAGCGACGAGTAAAAAATATTTTGACTCGAGAAGGGACAATTAAAGCATTGAAGAAAGAATCTGAGAAGTCTGAAAGGATGAGTATGAAGGCGGCAAAGTATGATAGATTTGGCAACCAACACAATTTAAATGTATCTTGCAGACAACACACTTCGGGAGGTGATTAGTTTAACATATCCTAAAGAAATTTGGACAAAATTGGAGATTAGGCATAAATCTAAATCTTTAACTAATAGATTATATTTTTAAAAAATTATACGCATTGAAATTTGAAGAACGTAGAGATCTTGGAAAGCAATTGAATGAATTCAGTAGGATCACAACAAATTTGACTACTTTTGGAGAGAAAATTAAAGAAGAGGATAAGTCGTTACTTCTGTTAGCCTCATTACCTTAGTTGTTTAATCACATTATGACGACGTTGTTGTTTGGAAAAGATACTTTGAAGCTTGATGACATTGTTACTTCTCTACTGATGAATGAGATTTATAGAAAGAATAATGGTAGTGGATCATCAAGTAGGGAGAGCGCTTTAGTTATGATTGGCGGTAAGCAATACAGGCGAAGATCATCAAATAGGCCCAACAGATCCAGAAGTTCATCCAGATTGAATAGAGATATTAAATGCTTAGAATGCGGCAAGAAGGATCGTATAAGGAGAGTCTACTACAAATGGATGGAGAGTCGAAAGAAAGAAAAGAGAAAGAGAAAGAAAAGGAGAAGGGGAAAGAGAAGTAGGTGAAGAAGAAACATTTGATCATTCTTCAGTTGCTATAGATGCTGACAGTGATGTGTTGCTCATTGTAGAAGTATCTACATATAGTGATGATTGAATTTTAGATTCTGAATGTTCTTTTCACATGTGTGCAGCTAAGTACCAGTTCAACTTGTACAAAAAGTGTGATGATGGTATTGTGAGGATGGCATATAAGGTAAAGAGCAAAGTTGTTGGTATTGGTACAATACAAATTCACATGTTTGATGAAGTTATATGAATGTTGACTAATGTGAGACATGTTTCTGATTTGAGGATGAATCTAATTTTACTGGGAATATTAGACTCCTGAGACTCTCTAGCCAAGAAGTCAATGCACCAGCAGCATCCATGCCCAAATTAATTTCAGTAGTAGAATGAAAATCAAATCCTGAAATAGCCTTCTCCATCTCCAAATTCCGGCCATGAGAATACCAAAGCTAACCTCCATTAATCCAAGTAATCTGCGTTCAAACCAGCCGCCCAATTCAATTCCAGCATACCCATTTAGCACCCACTTTCCTACCACCTACAAATCCAACGACCGACCCCTACTTCAAGCTTAAACGGCAACGGCATCACAGATTTGTAATTCTTACAAATCACCACCAAGCTTCAAGCCAGCCGAAAATTAATGCAACCTTCTCTACATTCGGTAGAATTGCAGCAGACGGCCATAAAAAATTCTAGCAAAACCCAAAAGAGCAGAGCCCGTCCAACACTGCTTTGCTCTCCATACGTTCAACCGCAAATACGCCATCCATTTGACTGCCATTTTCAGCAAAGCAAAAATGCTCCTGCTTCTTTTGTTTTTCGACCAGGCATAGCAGCAACGAATGCCCAAATGAAGCTGCCACATTTCCGGAAATGCTGGGAACGATAGATGTGGGCAGAAGTAAAGCCAAGAGGAGGAAAACACTACGCATGGATCCCACATCGTCGGGAAAGCATTCCAAGGGGTGCCCCACACACTTATAAAGAGGAGGGTCCTTTGGCCTTGTGGACACATAACTCACTCCCTTGGATGGTATCTACTCCTTGTGGGACCTATCTATCAAGTGGGGGTCAGTAATAAATTTCCTATGGTAGTGTAAACACCCTTCCCTTAAGCCTAGATAAATATACAAAGAATAACAAAGAAAATATATGTATAAATCAAAATCCAAGCCCAACAACCACAAAGAAAATCAATCCAAAATAATTGTCAATATGTTCTAGAACCAACGGCCCACATGGAGCAAATCCAAGCCTACTAACCACTATACGGGTCTGTCCAACATTGGACATTATCGAAGAGATATAATTATTGATTTAGCATTTTTCCTTAGCTTAACCGGTCTTAGCAATTTTTCGTAGTGACGCTGATCGTAGTAGGTGTGAACCTACAAGGCGTTACACCTTGCTTTTTGAATATGTGCACTAGCCATTTGTAGCTAGCATTAGGCACACATGGATGGACAACAAAAATGTTTTATGCTCCAGGAATAACATTTGTGGAACTTGATTTAGTGAGGAACACATGAAAATAAGGCTAGCACAATACTAAACCTTCAAGATAGATAACCAAATTTCAACTCCAAAACTCAAATCAAAGTATAAGGAAAATCTTTAGAATATTATTTAGGATATATTTTTAAAAATAAAAGAAGCTACAACTTTATAGAAAGAAAAAATAATTCCTATGCTAACCACCTACATGCACGCTTGTACATATGTAAATTGCTGACCACTCATAGTTTGTATGTTTTACTAAAAATAGTAAAATGCACAATTTACAATAAATAATAAAGAAAATTACGTAAAGCTTCAAAGGCCTTAATTCATACGAAAATAGTAGATTTTGACATAAAAAATATGCTCAACTGAGTTTCACCCTGGTTGCCACATCAACGGGTTTGAAAAATACTTTTCATTGATATATTATGATCCCAATAACTCCTCCCGGATCAAAACTCGTAGTCAATTGAATTTGGACACTCTTTTACGGGTCGCAATCTCCTGCGCTCGGGTGCAGGCAGCGCTCCCTGCTCCCGGGCGCATATACTTATTTTTTTTTATTGTTTTTTCAAAATTTTTCTATAGAACTGTTAATCTAGGTGTAGTTAACATGTGTATAAATTTTTACCATTTTTGAAGTATTTTAGATATTTATTTTTTATTTTTGAAAATCAGTGGCATTTTAGGTAATTTTAAATTACGAAAATGCCACTGATTTTCAAAAATAAAAAATAAATATCTAAAATACCCCAAAAATGGTAAAAATTTATACACATGTTAAATACACCTATATTAACATTTTTAAAAAAACAATTTGAAAAAAAAATAAAAAAAGAGGTGTGTGCGCCCTAGAGCAGGGAGCGCTACCTGCTCCCGGGCGCAGGAGATTGCAACCTCTTTTACCACATTCGGAGCCTTACACGACGATCCTTTCTCTCTAGGAAGTCTTCTGGGATGGCATTTATGTTAGAACCCATATATAATTGATAGCTAAGGACAATGAAACTATGAAAGATATTGGTTGTATTTATTGTACTTGGAATGAATGACATCACAGAAGATATTTACAAAAAAAAAAATTACAATTAATGAGTAGTATATAAATTCATCATGTACGAACACTAGAATTGAATTAATTAAAGGTTCTTTGGATTGTCAATATTGCAAACTATAGTTTCTTTTTACTCTGATTTGCGTGGGTGAAAATTTGTCATTTGACCAGTCCAATGAATGATGGTGAATTATGGTCCCAGTTCGGCTACTCTCAATGTCATCAGCATTGTCGTTTTGTGCTGCTTGTTGATCATCACCATTGATGACATTGAATTCCATGGATGAATCAGGAACTGATGAAACCCTAGAAATCCTCCTTAGTGACGATGTTACTACTCGATGGAGGTTCTGGCCCATGGCTAAGAACTTCATCCATAAGCCATTACCAAAGAATATTTCCCTCAGGGCTTCATCATGCTTGCGCTTGTAGAAGAGCTTAAGGAAGTAGACAAGTAATAAGATGCTGGCAACCACTGCAGTGATGATGAAGATGCTGCGAAGGCTGTATAAGGGCAATCTTAAGCTGGTCATG
Source organism: Annona cherimola (assembly GCA_030490835.1). Lineage (NCBI taxonomy): Eukaryota > Viridiplantae > Streptophyta > Magnoliopsida > Magnoliales > Annonaceae > Annona > Annona cherimola. The sequence goes on from CM059977.1 coordinate 70,181,864, forward strand.
TGAGCTTCGTCAGGACATGTTGTTTGATCACCAAACCATTTCTTTTCCATCTCTATCATCTTGTCTCCTTGGGTGAAATTGAGGACCGCCCTTGATATGTCAAGAACTATGGGAGAACCTCTAGGAAAAACCTATAAGAAACCAAGATTATTAGAAATGATTAATTAATTACTTCATGTTAATTACCAATTAATGTTCCAAAATTCATAGATGGTAACTATATTCATCTTCAAAATTTATCATCATCCCTGTCGTCCTAAATTGTAATTTTCTACCCGATATAATGTTTTTTAACCAAAACTGGACATGATCACTACTCCGGCCCAAAATAAAAACCATGACGTTATTCACAAACAAAATGATGTCAAGCCTCTTGGTTGTTGACCATTTTCATATCACTCTTAATTACTTACGGTTATATTGTTTTGGGGTTTCCTTTGGTTCTTCTACAACTTTCTATCTAAATGAATCATGCATCCCAATTGACCGTGATTTAATGCACCCCGGTGTACTGAGCTTCGGTGCACTCTGGTGCATTAAACCTTTCTTTTTATTTTTTTTGAAATTTTTTTTATACAAGTGTTAATCTAAATGTATTTACATGTGTATCAATTTTTAAATTACCTAAAATGTTACCGATTTTCAAAAATAAAAAATAAATATCTAAAATACTCCAAAAATGGTAAAAATTGATACATATGTTAAATACTCTTAGATTAATACTTGTATAAAAAAAATTTCAAAAAAAATAAAAAAAATAGGTTAAACTGGTTTTAATGCACCCGGGTGCACTAAAGCTCGGTGCACCCGGGTGCCTTAAATCGCGATCCCATCCTAATAGCATGTCTATGAATCATCTTAATTAGTCCTCACTCTATTCTCCCCATTTTGTTACCTAATATTGGTTCCGCCCTACATGGCCATACATAAGTTCAATTATAATCTTTTTAATTAGAACGAATAAAATGTGGTGTAAAGAAATTAAAGGAGTTGCAAGAGACGTACAAAGCCAAATCCACCGGTTCTGTAAGTTGGCCCGGTTGTCGTGTACTTATCGCAATGTGTCCTTAGAAAGACCTTGAGGTATGGAATCTCATCCATGATTGCAGAAACTCCACCTCTATGGCTTCCCAGCTCCAAGGCCTCAGCATACTGCTCTACTGTAGAATAGTTCTTGAGTTTTGATTCTTGAAATCCAAGATTCTTCAAGAGCCCATAGACAAAGGATCCAGATTGATAGCCAACATTGTCCCCGTTCTTCAGCAACGATTGCACATCCCGGACAGTTGGTTGCAGCTTTTCTACGGTTAGCATTGATGTGAGATTTGCAGTATATCCGGTCACCAAAACGAAAACCAGGAATGTCCACAGGTTTTCGATGAACCTGGAATAGTTGCTTTTGAGCTGTGCGGCTGCGTAAACATGCAATGACCAAAAGTTAATAAATTGTGGATGAATCAATAATATCATTACTGGAGTTGAACCTCAAGCTTGAATTATATTGATTCTTTTCTCTTTCGCATTTCTCTACTGACATCTCTTATATCTGTACAAAACACGAGATATGAGTTTGATTCCTTTCAACTAGTTAAGAATCAAAAGTTAAGTCGGAAACTGGGGTGATCAATTGAAATCAACACGCGCCATTATTTTTGAACCAATTCAGGATGGACTAGTTGAGAAATCTCTCTAGTGTCATATTCTTGCAAATAAAGGGATTATTATTATTATTATTATTATTATTATTATTATTATTATTATTATTATTAAAAGAAGATCCTACAACGCTGCCTAATTGAAACTTATTTAAATTATTTTTTCTGCACCCTTTTGATATTTACCCCGTTTAGTTTGCAAATATTCAAATACAAGAATCTAAGTAATTTTTTGATTTAGATTCTTGGATTTGAGTATTTACAAATTGGACTGGACAAATTTCAAAATGTTGCAAAATCTACGTTTCAACCGTTTCTTAATTACGAAAATTTGCTCGCAGCTAACATCAATGTCAGGATTTAGGATGTGTTTGTTAAATAATGGAAATTTTAATGAATAATTTTTATATAAAAGTTATTAAAATGAAAGAACAAGATGTGATGTGATATGGGTAATGATGACGAGTAAAAAAAAATAAAGTTAAAATAGATAAGTTAGATGTGAGCGTAGTTGCGTAGAAATGATTGAAAAGTAGGATAGTTGTATATGAAGAAATGAAAAAATAATTAAAAAATAGAATAGTTATGAAGAGTAAAAAGTTTTAAATTAAATTTTTTTTATTTTAAAATGCTTTTGGTGTAAACAAACGCCCCTTAGTTTACAACATTTTTTTAACCTTAATTAGGTGGCTCCGAACGAGTCAATTTTTCAAAAACCCCAAATAAAGACAAGCAAAGAAAGAACTTGGGGTTTTGCTTACTCACTTGATGCGAATACGAAAGTCGAGAAGGAGAATGAAAGGATCTTCCCAACTAGCTGTGGCCCCTGAAAATCTGAGTTGTTGTCATGCTCAAAAATCCATACTAGAATCCCTTTGATCACGGCAAAAATGAGTGTCGTAACCCAAAGATCAGTGGTGAGTGGCTTGAGGAACCACCATGGACTCATGGTGTCATCATCCTCGGTTGGCACAAGCAATGACACTCCTGCATCCATAAATCCATATGTGAAGTCCACAAAATCTGATCTATTCGCCGTGATGGCTGTATCTCCAACAACCGCATGGAATTTCTAGTCATGACACAAGCAAAACTAATTCCATTAGACTTTATATTTTTTTTATTAAATGAAAGAAAGAGAAACAACTTGATTATTTCTTGCAGCATATATTTATCTACCTTGTAATATACTTGAGAAATCAGTTCATCATAGTATTCAGGGTTATCACCATCACCCGTAAATGCAACGAACTCATAGGAGATCTGATAAGGTAATGTCTTCATCACTTCATTGAATACTTCTATTGGGAACCCTTCTGGCGGATTAGATTCTACATTCATGAATTCTTTGAATCCATGTTTGATGGGGACGCCAATCTTTAACTTTTGCCTTGTCAACTGATCTATGGATAAAACACCTACATATATATAACAGTAATATTATCTGCGTTAGATAAATCTTAAACCAAAATGAATATTTTTATTTCTCGATTCTGCAGCCATGTATGCAAGCATGCAACTAGTCGGGTTTCCTCGCAAGTTCCAAAACAGCAAACATGCAATAAATGTTCCCTGATGTTGGATTTAGAGTCCTGATATTAAAACAGCAATATATTAGCACAAAAAAAAATTTGGGAACGTGTTAACCCTACCTAGATCCTATTGCCTATAAAATTTGATAAATTCTTTAAATTTATTAATTTAGCATTTTTATTTTTGAAAATCGACAACACTGAGCATGGTGCCTGCACATTTTGTTGATTTTAAAAATTAAAAAATTACCAGTCAAATTTAGAAAAAAAATTATAGACAGGGCTTTTGAGGTGAGGCTCATATATCTATACGATTTTAATATGGTCAGATATCTAAGATGTGTTTGGCAATCACAAAAACTTATAAATTTAAAATTTTTTCTCTTTACTTCTACTATATTTTTTAATTATTTATTTATATTTACTTCTATAATTAACTTAATTTTTAATTATTTCTTCACAATTATCCATAATATTGCTCTATCTATTTTAACTTTGTTAACTTTGTTAACTTTTTATCATTATCTTATTCACGTCACATCACTTCTCACCATTCAAAAAGTTTATATCAAAATTTTTTCTTTTAAACGTTCTGCAAACACACCCATACCGTAGGTCAACCATACGAGATCGGAGCAGTAGGTATTGATAATCGTGTTTGTAAATAAGCATGCCCAGTCAGTTCGAAATTAAACAGTTAAGGCTTCATCTACAGATGCATGAAGATGAGATATTACCAGAGGAGGAAGAGGAGGACAAAGCAGCGGCTGTTGTACAGGCAGCGGAAGCAGCTGAGTTGCGGGGAAAGGAATAGAAATCCTGGATGCCCACAGACAAGCAGAACGAATTAGTGGCAGTGGATGATGCAGACTCGTCGGCAGCTGCTGCAGAATTGGCCGTCGACGATGGTGTTGCTGCTGCTGCAGCAGCCGCATACACAGGAGCAGGAGGCAGAGGAGGAAAAACAAGGAGAAGAAGAAGCAATGACGATGACGACCACCAAATGAAGAGCTTCCGCTGGCCAAGGATCTTGATTTCCATTTTTTAAGTTGTAGGTCTATTTCGGATCTATAGCAAGCGAGATAGAACATAGAAGAGAGAGCTTTTTTGTATTCCTTTTGATGTGATGTATACGTTTATATATGCAATTAATTCAAAGTCAAATGGGGATGGAGAGGCAGAGGATGAGTTGCGGGTCAGCCTAGCACTGCCCGTTGACATTTCCTTGCTCCTCACGCGTATGAAAGAATCCAAAACCTACCAATCAATGGTTCACCAGCTCTTCCCTCTCTCTCAAGTCATAATCATAATCGTACTACTGCAAGCAAGTTTTCCAAGAAGTTTCAGCCCGTTTACTTAATTCACCTAAACAAAATTCTGTATTGGTGGTGGCCGCTGGAATTTTCATTTCCTAGAAAAGTACAATATTCAAATCACCAGGCAACGTGCACACAACTTGCGGTTCTTTGAAAATGTATTTTCCAGACATACTGTTGACCTCGAAGGCCAGCATGCCATATAAATTGTTTGCTAGGGGTGTGACGTCGCCGGCTTGGTATCAATTCAAACCCTTCTTTCCATTTGGATTAAAATTTTAGGATTCAACCTCGAACCAATTCAAACCCTTCATCAATATTTATTGATTCTTTACCCATGCAACTTAGAGGACCAAGAATATGCCTTTGTTGTCTCTTTCAGTTATACCTCCACTGACATTCCTTCTATTTTTTATCGACACAACTTCCTGCTTCTTCGAACAAAACCATTTTGATACGTGGGTAGATGACCTATTCATCTTTCTTGGTTTTAAGTGTTTGAAATAATTTTTCTTTTTACGATTCCCTATGGCACCCCGACTTGAGGTAACGCTATAATGTTAACCTTACTTCAAAATTGCTTGGTTGGTAAATTGTGATATGGGTTGTGTCCCTTTTCAAGTGGCGGGATCTTCTTTTTCCAGCAAGTCTGAGCACGCGTCTAAACCAACTGTTTTCATCATAGCAACTAACTAATATTATAATCAAACTCATTCACAACCTTCACACCATAGATCCAAAGGGAGAAAAGGAATAGAACACCAGAGGGTGGCAAACATGCCCCCACGGTGTTACCATTTAACTAGTTGCATCTTGTATTCCTTTCTTTAATCAAAATAAAAAGATCTTTCAAAAGACATTCACCATCCACAATAAAATACAAATCAAATGCTCTATGCCTGTTTTTTGCATATTCAATCAATGACATATATGCATAAATGATATTAAATTAATTTCCTTCCTAATTTTTTTGAGTTACATATTAGTATTAAAATTTATAAGTGATTTATACATTAAAACTTTTTCTCATTCATGTATATATATACATGTCATATGATATTACGAATCAGTACATGTATAATCTTCATAACACGGAGGAAACAAATAATACATTGACCACTAAACAGACAAGAAAACCCTCACTATTGGAGGGAGGAGAAACTAGCCAAAAGTGCTGCTGGCAACAATCAAAACTACGCACACAGGATTGGCACATGGGCGGTTTACTATTGAGGCTCCACCTCATTGGCTAAAACTTTTTATGTATGCGAACAAATATCCAAATAGAAGGAATAATGCCCAAATATGTTTTTGGGTACTATATTTACATTTATGTTCCTTTTGTAGAATTATTCAAACCAACCCTTTGAAATTTAAAATATAATTATCTTATGTAATATTTACAAAAAGTAATGTAAAAAAATCTCACCTTAAGCTACAAGTGATTGCCTCCAAAACTAAGTAACGAAATTTCCTTACATAAATATGGAATTATATGCCCAATTTACTTTGTAGCTGCTAGCTTGGGCATACTTTAGTGGCTAACATCTAGCATAAATTTCTCAACAGCTTCAAAACTCAAGCTACCTCTGCAACTCCTTACAATTGCTTGCCACATGTAACCTCATTGGCTTAATTTCGTTGAACAAACACTCTATGTAATGTATTGTGACTTGTAAGATTTTATTGAAGACACTTGCAAATAGACTAGAGAGTTGATTATGAAGAATAATATTAGAGGAACAAAGTTCATTTATACTAGGGTGCTTTGGATTACATGATGCTAGTTTTTGAAGTTATCCATGTATTGACAATAGAAGAAAAGGAGAAAAATGAAGACATGATGATTAAATTAGATATGGCTAAAGAATATGATAGAATAGAATAAAAATTTATTAAATGTAATGGAGAGATTGGGTTTTTATAGTCAATTGATACAATGGGTTAGAGTGCTGCATTTCCTTTTGTTCTTACAAGTCCGACCAGGATCGTTCTTGATCTATAGCTATCTCTCCTGGAAGGGATCTTGGACAAGGAAATTCTTTATCTCGCTATTTATTTCTTTTTTGTGTGGAGAGACTATTTTCTTTAGTTCACATGTGGATGAGCATAGGATGTGATGAGATATCACATATCCTAATAGCCTTTACTCATTCTCAATAAATCTTAATCTATTCTGTAATGGCTTGAACTAAAAATCAAGGCTTTTGCCTAAATTTTCAGTCCAAGTCGTTTTAAAACTCCAGGATCTTTCCACGCGACGATTAAATCATCTTATTTAGGCAATAAGAAATAAACTTGCATTATTATACCAAGTCCATAGAGTTATTACAAACATGCCCACTTCAATAAATTATTTACATCCAAGTCAAGCCACTCATTACATAGAAAGAAATAAATAAAAAGATTTATTCATTAACACGCCGCCACCACCTCATTGGCCACCATCCTCGGGATCATCTGAGAGTCAAAGAAAAAAGGGGTAAGTTCATAAGAACTTAGTAAGTAGGATTATGCCCCACAATTAAGATCATAAGAACACATCAACTTTTAGAGCTTTTAATACATTTTATATGTCATCATCTCTTCCTAGAAGTACTCAACTTAAAATTTGGGGACTACCCTAAGGATTTAAGACCTTAAATCCTTTAGGATACTCCTCTATACCAAAAACTCAAACTTTTAGGCATCATTTGGCTAATCTATCCCTTCCATTGAACTCAAAATGTCCAAATCCATAGGAAATGACCCCTGGATCACTGAAATCGGACCTCTAGAGCTCTATTTACATCAATTTGAAGATGAATGCACCAAACGGTGCCACGTGTCCCTCGCCGCCGGCTACTTGGGCTCGCCACCAGTGGTCCTGCCCGACTGGGCTTCCTGGTGGGCCGCACTCTGGGCTTTACTACCTGGGCTCCTGCCTGGGTATCATCTCTGAGCTGTAAGACATGAGTTGGTTCACTGGATCCTCCTTCTGAGGCACATTGCAACAGTTGGGCTCATCTGCAGCTGGGCTCAGCCCGGATCCAGCCCACTCCCTGAAGCCCGTACCATCTTTTGGAAATTTACAGATTCTCCTGCTGTCTTTTGATTTTACAGAAACTCCTTGACAGCTTATGGTTGTCAGAAAAACCATTAGGCAGAATTGTAAAATATCCAAAAACTCGAAAATAGGCATTAACATCCATTTTTTCCATCCGTCCATTTATACAAGATATATATAATAATATTTTAATATTATTTTCGCGTATAAATATCTTTTAAACATCTTAAATGCATTAAAATGCATTAAAAATTCATCTCATCAATAATTTGGCAACATATTTAATTTTAGGTCATCCAAGCATAATATAACGTACATAATTTTACTCATTAATTTATTTTTACTCAAAATAAATTATAATTATGTCATTATGCTTTCCGTCTTGCCCAAAATTACATTTATGTTATACATCCTCAAAATTATTGATAAATCCTCACATAATTAATTTAATGTAAATAATACATTTCTTAAATAATTATGTGGCATCCATTCTGTGTGCAATTAAGCATATAATATCTCATATCATCCCAGCATGATTAATGACCATAAAATCACATATTAGTAAAATTACTAAATAATTATGTGATAAATCCTCATTAAATCATGCCATAATTAAAGGCTAAAGAGGCAAAATCCTCCTTATCTTAAAGAAGAAAATGAAATGGATCACTTAAACGGATTAAATCGACCTTTTCCTTTCTCCTGTGGCAGCGTTCCTCCTCTTTCCTCTGGTACCTCCATCGAGTACCCAACTAGTCTATTTATAACTCACCGGAGGATTCACCGGAGGATTGTCCACTCGAAATCTGATTTTTCAAATTCGAATTTCAAGTTAACCGATCGCAATCCGATCTCAAATTCAATTTCAAATTCAAATTTCAAACCGGTGAGGCCATAGAGCCCAAAAAGGTAAAAATACATCATTTACACACTCATTGGAATTTGAACTCGAGACCTCCTCTACCAAAGACCAACACCTTAACTACTTAAGCACCTTGGGCTGTTGAGTTAAATACTCGCGATATTTTATATAACTCAACTCATCATTCTAAGTGGGCTTATTTGGGTTTAGCCCAATAACCTTCTACTTATTCTTGGCCCATTGCTTGGTCAAATGGTCAATGGTCAGGATGCCACCTCAGTAGACACATCATCAATTGAATAGTCAACTTATCATTTTTTTTCCTAATTATTACAATCTCCCCTCCTTAAAAAAGTTTCGTCCTGGAAACTTACATTTCATTATAAGGTAGAAACAAATTAGGACATATTTCTCGAATATTTTCCTCGAGTTCCCATGTTGCCTCTTTTTCACTGTGGTTACTCCACTGCATAGAACATGCTTGATCTTTCGACCCTTCAGTTCTTTCTCTTTGGTGTCAAGAATTCGTATCGGTTGCTCTAGATGTGTTAGATCTCCTTCCACATGATACTGCTCAAACTTCAGCACATGGGTTGGATCAGACACATACTTTCTTAGTTGTGAGATATGAAACACATCATGCACTCCCGCCAATGCTGGCGGTAATGCCAATCGATATGCAACTCCACCAATGACGTCCAAGATCTCAAATGGTCCAAGATAACGAGGACTCGATTTCCCTTTTACTCCGACTCTCATTACCCCTCGAGTAGGCGAGACCTTTAGGAAAACCTTTTCCCCGATTGCAAATTGCAAATCGCATCGTTTTCCATCAGCATACTTTTTCTGTCGATCCTGAGCGGTCACCAGTCTCTTCCTGATCAACTGCACTACCTTGGTAGCCTGTTCGATCAGTTCCGGTGCTAATATCTTCCTCTCGCTGACTTCTTCCCAGTAAACTGGGGTGCGACATTTCTTGCCATATAAGGCCTCGAAAGGAGTCATACCAATGCTTGCTTGATAACTATTGTTATAAGTAAACTCTGCCATTGCCAAATGCTTAACCCATGAGTCTTGTAAATCTAACGCACAAGCCCGCAGTAAGTCCTCTAATATCTGGATGGTTCTCTCAGATTGGCTATCTGTCTGTGGATGATATGCAGTACTCAGGCGTAACTCTGTGCCCATAGTTGTCTGCAATTTTTGCCAAAATTCAGACACAAATCTTCTATCTCTATCAGAGACTATGGATACAGGAATTCCATGAAGCCTAACAATCTCCCTCACATACAATTCCGCCATCTGCTCCATCCAATAAGTCATTCGGTAAGGTAGAAAATGCACCGACTTAGTAAGACGATCTACCACTACCCATATTGCATTCATTCGGCTTTGCATTTTTGGCAATGCAGTCACAAAATCCATCGTGATGTGTTCCCGTTTCCACTCTGGTATCTCTAAAGGTCGCAATAATCCTCCTGGTCTCTGCTTTTTTGATTTTACTCGTTGGCAGACCAGACATTGAGACACAAATCTCGCAATCTCTACTCGCATTCTCTTCTACCAATATCTCTGACTCAAATTCTTGTACATCTTGGTACTACCTAGATGAATAGAGAATCTCGACTGGTGTGCTTCTTCAAGGAGTTCTCTTCGGAGTTCTTCATTTCTTGGAACCACAATTCTCTATTGGAGCATCAAAACACCATCAATCCCTTACCGAAAATGAGTGGACTGACCTTGATTCATTTTGTCTAAAATTTTTAAGACAAATGAATCTTGCTTCTGTGTTTCCTTGATTTTCTCTACTAACAAGGATTGCAACTGCAAAACACTCAGCCAAGCAGTATCTCGAGAGGATATTACCTCTATCTCTAAGGCTTCAAACTGCCTCAGCAACTCCTCTTATTGGGTAATCAAGGTTGCAACCACTGTATTCATTTTTTGGCTAAGAGCGTTTGCCACAACATTGGCCTTCCTTGGATGATACTGAATTGAAACATCATAGTCTTTCAGTAACTCCAGTCATCTTCGTTGCCAAAGATTCAATTCCTTCTGGGAGAATATGTACTTCAAACTCTTATAGTCTGTGAATATCTCTGTTCTTTCACCATATAGGTAGTGACGCCAAATCTTTAAGGCGAACACTACTGCAGCCAACTCTAAATCATGGGTAGAGTAATTCTGCTCACTTGGCTTCAACTGCCTTGAAGCATAGGCTATTACCCTTCCTTGCTGCATAAGTACACATCCCAGATCATTCCTGGAGGTATCACTATATACCACAAACGCTTTCCCACTTACCGGGAGGGTCAAAATCGGTGCCGTGGTTAAACGATTCTTCAACTCTTGAAAACTTTCCTCACAGTCCTCTATCCAAATAAATTTGGCGTTCTTGCGGGTTAATCGAGTTAACGGCACCACAATTGAAGAAAAGTTCTCCACAAACTGTCGATAATAGCCTGCCAATCCCAGGAAACTTCTTATCTCAGTAACTGTGGTCGGCCTCTCCCAAGACACCACAGTCTTAATCTTTTCTGGATCAACAGAGACTCCTTTGCCACTGATCACATGTCCAAGAAATGCAACACTTTCTAGCCAAAACTCACACTTTTTGAGTTTGGCATAAAGTTTCTTTTTCCTAAGGACTTGCAATACTTCTCTCAGTTGCTGCTCATGCTCTTCACTTCCCTTGGAATATACCAAGATATCATCGATGAATACACCATACACCGATCTAAGAACTGTTGAAACACTCTATTCATTAGATCCATAAATGCAGCAGGGGCATTGGTCAACCCGAATGGCATCACCAAGAACTCAAAGTGACCATACCGAGTGCGAAAAGTTGTCTTTGGTATGTCCTCTTCTCAAACTCTCAATTGGTGGTACCCTGACCTCAAGTCTATCTCTAAGAAGACAGATGGCCCTTGTAGTTGGTCAAACAAATTATCGATGCGTGGAAGAGGATATTTATTCTTAATCGTCACCTTATTTATTTCTCGGTAGTCAATGCACAGTCGCATACTATCGTCCTTCTTTTTAACAAAGAGCACAGGTGCTCCCCAAGGTGATGAACTTGGACAAATAAATTTCAAATCCACTAACTCTTGCAGCTGCTCTTTCTATTTAAGTTCTGCTGGCGCCATGCGATATGGGACTCTTGAGATTGGATTGGTTCCCAAAATTAGATTGATCTCAAAATCAATCTCTCGTATAGGTGGTAACCCTGGTAATTCCTCTCGGAAAACGTCAAAAAATTCTCTGACTACTGGGACATCCTCCAGTTTTACTTCAACCTCACTCGTCGTCATGGCCGCCACGAAGAACTCATAACATCCTTGCCTGAGTTTCCTCAAGGCTTGAATTGTCGTGATCCAATGTCGCACTTTTCGTCTGTTTCCTTCAAATAGAATCGTCTGATTGGGTATGCCAACTGTAATGCTCCGTGTCTGTTGACTAATATGTGCTGCCTTCTTGGTCATCCAATCCCATCCCAGAATTACATCCAGGTCTCTCATGGGCATCACTACCAAGTCAGCTGACATCACGAGTCCCTTGATGTCCATAGGACATGCATAACATGCACTTCTCACGGAAAGACTACCTCCCATTGGTGATGCGATAATTAACTCTTCCACCAATGGCCTCATTGGTATGTTATTCTATTTGACAAACTCAGATGCAATAAATGACAAATCTGCACCAGTATCAAATAAAGTTCTGGCATAGATATTGTAAACCTTTACAATACCTGTAATTCTGTCTGCTGGTATCTGAGCTTATCTCGGGTGCAGTGCAAAAACATTTGCCGACTGTCTTGCCCTAGGATTTTGCACATTCTGTTGTCGCCCCACTGGTCTCCCAGCTTGCCTATTTTGATTTTGAGGTTGCTGGGGAGTTGGTGCTCCAGTGGCAGTACAGAATTTTGCCATATGCCCCGGCATTTTATGCCAAAAACATACCACTCCCACTGGGCAACTCTCTGGTGAATGTCCAGTCTCTCAACACTTGTGACAAGTGCCAGGCGGAAGGCGACACTGTCCCTGGTGGAACCGGTTACATCGCTTGCACTTATTTTTCCGCCAATTCATCTTATAGGATCCTTTGCTCTTAGACCCTTGACCCGCTAAGGCCCCAGATGTCTGCATTGGCATTTTATTTGAAGTTCCTCCTTCAATAGATTCCCCCGATCTCTTCTTTACAAATATCTTACTGAGTTGAGCTATTGTTTTCTCAGCCCACATTTCTTGATCCACTGCCTTGCCATATGTGTTGCATGGCTCGGCCATCACCATGTCTCGAATGCTTTTATTAAGACCATTTTGGAATATTCGTATTCGAGCATCGTCATCTTCCACTAGATTAGGGGCAAATCGTATCAAGGATGAAAACTTTGTTTCATAATCAGCCATAGACATCTCTTCTTGTTTTAACTTTACAAACTCTCGAGCTTTGGAGATCCGAACAGTTGGTGGAAAAAACTTCTCATAGAAGGCATCCGAGAATCTTTGCCACGTAATCTCTTCCTTCTTGCTCTCAAAGATTCTATTTTGTGTTTGCCACCAACGGTAAATATCTCCATACAACTTGAATGCAGCAAAAAGCACCTTCTGTCGATCCGAACATTCGAGGAACTCCATATTTTGTTGATAGCCAATAACCAATTCTTAGCTGCTGTGCTATCACCTCCTGAAAAAGAAGGAGGATGCTGCTGATGGAAAGCGCTAGCATCCTTCCTATCTTTTTCCTCTCTAGCACTGTAGTCTCTGGAGGGCATTGTGGTGGGTTGGGATTCAGCGGTTTGCTCTTCCACCCTTGGTCGAAAACCACTAATGTGATCTTGACCATCTTCGCCAGATCTTTCCTCTTGCCCCGTCATATTTGGTTGTTTTCTTTGGCTTACAACTCGTCCTCTCTGTTGGTTTGCGGTCGCAGCTTGATCACAACCAACTAAAGTAGTTCCTTACTGATGAGGATTTTCATCGATTTTATCTAATCAAGCTAAAATCCTCTCAACGAAACTTTCGAATCGAGCCTCATGCTACGTCATATGCTCATGAATTGTTGGCCTCCTCCCAGGGTTCTGGTTGGTACCAACTGTCCCTTCAGACCTCTAAGGGGACCTCGAGCCTTCGTCAAGTGGTATAAAAACTCCTTGGTTTGCCCTCTGAGATGGTTCTCCTTGGGGGTGGGTGCACTCCTTGGCTTAACCTTGGAATAACTTCTGCTTGAGATGTACCTGCTTCGGATATACCAACAGTTGATGGATTAACTCCCTGACCCTGCCTTTGCATTGGGTTAGGTCTTAGAGGATTCCCATGAGAGGTCATGTCTGAAAAGAAATGTAATATTTAAACTCAAGAAAACATCTTAAGTTCATACATGGCCAAACAAATTATATCCATCCACATAAAAAAACAATCCATCGTAAATAAATTTTATTATTCACTGCAAGTTTATTACATCTCAGAAACCTCAAAAGAAAATAACTCAATTTAATCTTCTCTTTTCCTCTATCCCTTCATTGGACACTCTTTAGCCCGACGCCCAGGGGCCCTACAAATATTGCAAGCAATCTCATGAGGGCAGTCCTTCGCCTTATGTTCAAGCTGCATACATCTGAAACAAGTGTTCACCGGAAGCACACACTTTCCTCCATGCCTAAACTTGCACTTAGCACATGGTAATAGCTTCCCTAAACTAGGCGAAACTTTCTCAGATATAGGCTCTCTTGAGGGTAAGGCATGTGTCGGCAGAGGAGATGGTTGGAGGGCCACATTTGGAACATGCATCTGTTGGGTTGGAGGACTTGGCTTTGAGATAGACGAGCTAGACCCACAATAGGTCTCATATGGTTCCTTCGGCCCCTCTTTGTCAGTTGACTTGAAATTATCATCCGACTCATCATAGGCCTTAGGCATCTTGCTCGCCATTTGCTTATACCACTTCCTAGGAACAGGTTGCGGAATAGTTGCCTCCTTACTCGCTTGCTTCATCATCTCAGGGGAAACATCAGCAAGCCTCTTAGGAGGAGATGTTTGAGTCTCTGCAGGTTATTTTTGGAATGCTGTCAACTTTGCCCTTAGCATGGCCAACTCTGCATCCTGTGACATCTGTTTCTCTTACAGTTTTAACATCACGGACACCGAGTTGGACACCACTCTTTGTAAGGCTTCAAAGTTTTGACACATCTTTTGTCGGACAGCTTCTTGAGCTCGAAGTAGCTCGAATTTAATTGCGTCCTGTGCCAACCTCGACTCTTTTAGATCATCCCTCATCAGGTCCAACTTCTCAGTGTTGGTCGGTGCCTTCTTAGCACGTGTCCCGTGATGCTCCAGGTTCACCATTAGTTGGTGCATTCCCCTTCTTTGAATCTCTCTGCGGGAAACTTGTTCCAAATGCCATCTCTCTGCTCATGAAAATAGTGAATGTCAGTTTAATCACTATTTTCGACATCATAGGAGAAGAGAAATTAAAATTACTCTTAACATGTTTCCATGTTCTCTGGTTTATTCGTCACTATGCATGGAAATTTTCTTTGATACCATCTGTAACGGCCTGAACTAAAAATCAAGGCTTTTGCCTAAATTTTCGGTCTAAGTAGTTTTAAAACTCCAGGATCTTTTCACGCGACCATTAAACCATCTCATTTAGGCAATAAGAAATAAACTTGCATTATTACATCCAAGTCCATAGAGTTATTACAAACATGCCCACTTCAATAAATTCTTTACATCCAAGTCAAGCCACTCATTACATAGAAAGAAATAAATAAAAAGATTTATTAATTAGCACGCCACCACCACCTCATTAGCCACCATTCTTGGGATCATCTGAGAGTCAAAGGAAAAAAGGGTAAGTTCACAAGAACTTAGTAAGTAGGATTATGTCCCGCAATTAAGATCATAAGAATACATCATCTTCACTCAATTGTTCAACTTTTAGAGCCTTTAATACATCTTAGATGCCATCATCTCTTCTTAGAAGTACCCAACTTAAAATTTGGGGACTACCCTAAGGATTAAGACCTTAAATCCTTTAGGATACTCCTCTATCTCCAAAACTCAAACTTCTATGCACCATTTGGCTTATCTAGCCCTTCCATTGAACTCAAAATGTCCAAATCCATAGGAAATGACTCTTGGATCACTGAAATCGGACCTCTAGAGCTCTATTTACATCAATTTGAAGATGAACGCACCAAACAGTGCCACATGTCCCTTGCCGCCGGTGACTTGGGCTCACCGCCGGTGGTCCTGCTCGACTGGGCTTCCTGGTGGGCCACGCTCTGGGCTTTACTGCCTGGGCTCCTACCTGGGTATCATCTCTTAGCTGTAAGCCATAGGTTGGCTCACCGGATCCTCCTTCTGAGGCCCATCGCAACAGTTGGGCTCATCTGCAGCTGGGCTCAGCCCGGATCTAGCCCACTCCCTGAAGCCTATACCATCTTCTGAAAATTTACAGATTCTCCTGCTGTCTTTTGATTTTACAGAAACTACTTGACAGCTTATGATTTTCAGAAAAACTATTAGGCAGAATTGTAAAATATCCAAAAACTCAAAAATAGACAGTAACATCCATTTTCTCCATCCATCCATTTATACAAGATATATATAATAATATTTTAATATTATTTTCGTATATATATCTCCTTTAAACATCTTAAATGCATTAAAATGCATTAAAAATTCATCTCATCAATAATTTGGCTAACATATTTAATTTTAGGCCATCCAAGCATAATATAACGTACATAATTTTATTCATTAATTTATTTTTACTCAAAATAAATTATAATTATGCCATTATGCTTTCCGTCTTGCCCAAAATTACATTTATGTTATACATCCTCAAAATTATTGATAAATCCTCACATAATTAATTTAATGTAAATAATACATTTCTCAAATAATTATGTGACATCCATTCCGTGTGAAATTAAGCATATAATATCTCATATCATCCCAGCATGATTAATGGTCATAAAATCACATATTAGTAAAATCACTAAATAATTATGTGATAAATCCTCATTAAATTATGCCATAATTAAAGGCTAAAGAGGCAAAATCCCCCTTACCTTAAAGAAGAAAATAAAATGGATCACTTGAACGGATTTGATCGGCCTTTTCTTTTCTCCTGCGGCAGCGTTCCTCCTCTTTCCTCTGGTACCTCCATCGAGTACCCAACTAGTCTATTTATAACTCACCGGAGGATTCACCGGAGGATTGTCCGCTCAAAATCTGATTTTTCTAATTTGAATTTCAAGTTAACCGATCGCAATCCGATCTCAAATTCAATTTCAAATTCAAATTTCAAATCGGTGAGGCCACAGAGCCCAAAAAGGTAAAAATACATCATTTACACACTCATTGGAATTTGAACTCGAGACCTCCTCTACCAAAGACCAACACCTTAACCACTTAAGCACCTTGGACTATTGAGTTAAATACTCGCGATATTTTATATAACTCAACCCATCATTCTAAGTGGGCTTATTTGGGTTTAGCCTAATAACCTTATACTTATTCTTGGCCCATTGCTTGGTCAAATGGTCAATGGTCAGGATGCCACCTCAGTAGACACATCATTAGTTGAATAGTCAACTTATCATTTTTTTTCCTAATTATTACATATTCATAATAAACCTTTATTGATTCCCAATACAGCTTTCCCCTTCTCAATACATTTTTTATCCTAAATTCTCTTTCCATTCCTTATATGAACTAAGGAATCGGTCTGCATAGAAATTGTCCATGGTTGATTCACTTGTTCTTGATAGATGATGTGTTGTTATTCTTGAAGATTAATGAGAAGGAAGCAGATCAACCTTTAAAATCTTAAAAACCATAAGAAGGTTTCTAGTCAAAAAGTCAATATGGAAAATTCACAAGTTTTTTTAGCAAAAATACAAGAGGTGAAATGAAAAGGTGAGGAGAGGATAAATTAAAATCAGTTGGAAATCAGATGTTTGTTTATTTAGGATTACCGATACAGGTTAGAAAGAATAAAGTCAGGACATTTCAGAGTATAAAAGAGAAAGGTTGGAAGCAAATTTAGGGTTGACATAATAGATTTATATCATGTAGAGGAAAAGAGATATTGATAAAAGTAAGCAATTCTGACATGCATGATGAATCTCTTTCTTCTCCCCCAATTAGTTGGTGGGAGAGGGATAATAAAAGGGGAGTGAGTTAGGTGGCCTGGACTCCAAAATCAGTTTATGGGCTTGTATTTAGAGATTTGAGAGCTTTTAACGAAGTATTGCTTATGAAACAAGGCTGAAGATTACAGATATCGATGAGCTCACTGTGCCATAAGCTTTTCAAAGATAAATATTTTCCATCAATAAATATTTGGGATAGTAAATGGGAAGAGACACATCATTAATGAGGAGATGCACCTGACAATCTTTTCATTTTCTTAGAAAAGGAATGTAAATGGAGAGTAAACAATAAAAAAAAATAGTAAGATTCTTCACGGACCACTGGACAAATACTAGTTTTTCTATGGCTAGTCCTCTCCCACAAGAAATCAAGGAAGATGTTATGATTGAACATTAATTGATCATGGATTGGGAAGATGGACGGAAACTGATAAAAAAAGGGTTGCAGAAAATGAAGGGAGGGAGGTAATAAGAAATATGTTACAATTGATAATCTAGAAAAATCTAGATGAGTAAGCCAGTAAAAGAAATCTATAGAGAAATCTGGACAGTGATGTCGGTTAAAAATTTCGGCTAAAAAAATCAAGCCACACTCTAAAAATTTCGTTAATCAATATGTCAAAAAAATGGCTAGTGAAACCAACATATACATTCTATATAAGGAGCTTGTTCCTTCCCATGAGATGTAACACCAATACCGTTCCATATTAGAGCCCTTGTATCAATTCTGTTAGTTACTAAAATTTTGTCTTCTCCCCATATTTTTTGCTCTCCTCCCTTTTACTCCAGTAGTCATTATATATATCCTACTCAATTTCCATTAGTGATATCAAAGCTATATCGTCCCGAAGCTGTGGTAACTGGTATTTTATTTACTACATTGTTGTTGTAAGGAATTATAAGGTACGCTATTAATGACTTTTGTTATATATTTAATTATACCCAAGCATCAGACCCCATATTTGAAGGCAAAGTCTACAATTTTTGGAGTTTCCAAATGAAGATCTTGTTTATATCACATGTATCATAGGATTTAGTACAAAACGGTTATAAGCTACCTAAAGATGACACAGAGCTTGCATCTTGAGGTGAAAATAAGAAAAGTAATATTATGAAAATCAAATATATATTGCAAAAACCTTGCTATATCTTCAACAAAGTGTAGGCAAGCCAATACATTCAAGAATCATGGCTGCTACATCATCAAATGGGACTTAGATTATTTTGAAAAATGAATTTAAAAGTCATGACAGAATAATTTCATCAAGCTATAATTATTATGGAAAGATTTTGATATTCTATTAATGAAGGATCTATAATTATTATGGAAAGATTTTGATACTCTATTAATGAAGGATCTATAATTATTATGGAAAGATTTTGATACTTATTAATGAAGGAAGGTCAAACTGTAGATATTATAAATCAGATTAAAAGATATGGGAATACAACAAAAGATAAGAGAATTATCTTAAAAATATTGAGTGTAGATTTTCAAAACAACTATTAGCGCAAGATTTTCAGTCAAAATTTAATATTTCAAAAAGGGATGGAGAAAAGAAAATTCAAGAAAAATAAAAAAATTCCCATGGAACTAATTTTCAAAAAAACCACCAAATAATAGTAGTAGCATGGGGAGAGGAAGATTTCAAAATCGAGAAAATAGAAAAAATGTTAAACTCTCTTCTTATTGCAAGTTATGCAATAAAAGTGGTCATGACACAAATAATATCTGAAGTAAATGCACAAGATGTAAGAGGGTCACTTATTTGATAAAGATTGCTGATATAAATAGGAGACAAATTATTTTGAAAATAATGACTCAAATAATCAAGTATTTATCTCTTGTTTAAATCTTCAGAAAGAGCCACATGATGTTTTGTACCTTGGTAGTGGTGGTTCAAACCATATGAATGGTTATAGAAATTGCTTCGTCAAGATTGATGAAATCATGAAGTCCAAGGTGACTCTCGGGATGGTAAATCCCAAATTTTGGAAGGGAAAGACATTACTGCTATAAAAACAAAAGGTGAAAATTCTAAATTTATCGATGTTGTTCTCTATATTTCTGGATTAACCCAAAATGTATTAAGTGTGGGTCAATTAATTAGTCCGAAGAGACTATATGGTGAAATTCAATGATGGTAAATGCCTCATTATTGATAAACAATAGAGGCAATTAATTGTTGCAGTAAAGATGACTTCCAACAATGATTTTCCTCTTATAATGTCTCCTACTCAAAGATGTACATTAAATTGTAACAATGTAAATGATTCTACATTATGGCATCTGAGATTCGACCATTTAAACTTCAAAAGTCTAAAAATGCTCAAACAAAAGAAAATGGTTATCGAGCTTCCATCTTTTTCTATTTAAAAGAAGTTGAGTGAAGATTATATATATGAAAAAATGCATAGATTATCAGTTCCTACGTCATTCGTAAGAGTTAAAGCACCTCTAGAGTTAGTTCATGCTAATATATGAGGCCTTTCTCAAAATACATCTCTCGACAGCAAAAGGTTCTTCCTTCTCTTTATTGATGATTTTTCATGGATAATGTGGGTATATTTTTTGGAGTAAAAATCAAGCTTCCTCTTATTTTATTTAATTTAAGGCATTGTTAAAAAATAAAATAGGCATTATCCAAAAATTCTGAGAACTGATCGTGGTGGAGAATTTACAGGTCATTAATTTGATAAATTTTGCAAAGTGCAGGCATAAAAAGAGAACTCGCAGTTGGGTGCACATTGCAACAAAATAGTTTGGTTGAAAGAAAAAATAAAATAATTATTAAAATGGCCTGCAATATAATCTAAAGTAAAAATATGCCAAAATCTTTGTAAACCAAGGCTACGAACACAACCATTTGTATTCTCAAAAAAGCAATTCTTGATATGACATCCTATGAGGCTTGGTATAAAAGAAAGTATAAAGTGAAATATTTTTAAAATCTTTAGGTGTGTCGCATGTGTACACATTCCAAATGAAAATAAAAAAAAGATGGATCAAAAAAGAGAAAAGTGCATATATTATTGATTATAATAATGAATCTAAGGTCTATCATGTTTATAAGTCCGATGCCAAGCAACAATTATTTCAAGGGATGTCATTTTTTATGAAACGAAATCTTGTCTTTGGATTGAACCTCAAAAATTAGGGCCAGAACTACACCAAGATGTTGAAAAGAAAAATAATTAAGGCTCAATTTCTCCACTAGCATCTCCAAGGGCTGATTTAAGACCTAGTTCTTCATCTCCGGACTCATCTCCTCTAAGGAAGTGGTAATCCTTAGAAGATATCTATCAAAGTTGTGATGTGACATTTTTTGCATGTGACTCACAAAATTTTCAAGATGCTGTAAAAGAACAACATTGGATTGATGCTATGAATGAAGAGATGAAAAAAAATAGATAAAAATCAAACTTAGATGTTGGTTAACAAACCACAAGATAAAAAGATTACTGCACTAAAATGGATTAATAAAACCAAATATAATGAAGATAAATCTATTCAAAATACAAAGTCTGCCTGGTTGCCAAAAGTTATTCACAGTTACTTGAAATTATTTACATAGAAATATTTGCCTCCATTGTCTATATAGAAACTATTGGAACTGTGCTCGCTCTTGCCGCATAGTTAAAATTTTAGGTTTTTCAATTGGATGTCAAATCAACCATTCTCAATGAAGAAATTGAAGAAGAAGTGTATGTGAAGCAGCTAAAAGGTTATATCCTCAAAGGTTGAGAACACAAAATATATAAGCTGCTAAGCGTTATATGGTCCAAAGCAAGCTCCAAGAGCTTTGAATAGCAATATTGATAAATATCTTCTTCAACATGACTTTATCAGAAGTCCAAGTGAGTCGTCATTCTATATAAAGACATAAGGGGCTTAAGATTTTCTTATTTTATGCTTATATTTAGATGATCTTATATATTTGGGCAGCGATCCGCTAATGGTTGAAGATTTCAAGAAAGCTATGATGTAGGAATACGAGATAACAGACATTGGTGTTATGAAATATTTTCTTGGTATGCAGGTATAATAACATGCGGGTATGATATTTATTTCTAAAGAAATACAAAGATGATATTAACATAGCAAATTGCAAACCCATGGCCATGCCTATGGCCATGAATGAAAAATTATAAAAGAAATGATGCAAAGGAAAAGGTGGATGAGACAATCTATCATAACTTAGTTAGATCATTGACATATCTAACCAATACTAGGCCAGATATAGATCATAACGTTAGCATCTTCTCCAGGTATATGTCGAAGTCAAGCAAGCTTCATTTTGCTACTGCTAAGAGAATTTTAAGATATATTCAAGGTATGAAGAATCATAACATTTTATACAAGTTAGGAAAAGACTTCAGCTTAACTGGTTATACAGACAATAATTGGGCTGGATGTATTGATGATAAAAAAGTACAAGCATGTGTGTATTTTCTCTCGAATCAAATATTATCTCCTGGTCATCAAAGAAGCAGAGTATCATGGCACTATCTATAGTAAAAGCAAAATATGTCGCAATAACAAGTGTAGCATGTGAAGTTGTATAGCTAAGAAGAATTCTACGAAATCTACAATATGAAGTGAAGTCTCATACTACAATCTTTTATGATAAAATGTCATCTATTACAATGACTAAGAATCTAGTCTTTCACAGTAATTCAAAGCATATCGATATTCATTATCACTTTATTTGAGAGCTCATGGAGAAAGGCAAAATTAAATTACAATTCACAGGGCACACAAACAACTAACACACATCTTCTCCAAAATTATTCCAATAGAGAAATTTTTACGATTTAGACAATAACTTGGTTTTATAGATTTTTCTGGATTAAGAGGGAGTGTTAGAATCGGCAATCCAGAAAAATATGGATAAGTCGGTAAAAGAAATCTATAGAGAAATCTGGACAATGATGTCAGTTAAAAATTTTGGCTGAAAAAATCAAGTCACACTTAAGAAATTTTGTTAATCAATATGTCAAAAAATGGCTAATGAAACTGACATATACGTTCTAGATAAGGAACTTGCTCCTTCTCATGAGATGTAACACCAATATCGTTCCATATTAAAGCCCCCATATCAATTCTATTAGTTAATAAAATTTTGTTATCTCCCCATTTTTTTACTCTCCTCTCTTCTATTGTAGCAAACATTATATATGTCCTACTCAGTTTCCATCAAAATATGCCTCTAACAAATAATGAGGAAGATGATAGAATTTTTTGGGATTTGGAACCTAGTTAAAACTTATGTGATAGATCTACTTATAAATTGATATATGATGAACACATGAAGAAGGAGGGTAAACCATTTCTAGCTATTGATTATAGTTCAAAGCATATTTTATAGCCATCTGAAGAGGAAATATTCCCACTAAAATAAGAAAAAATTGCTAGAGGGTGGTAACTAACTCCCTACATGTGAGATCCAATCTTATAAAAAGAGGCACTAATGTTGCAAATTATTGCTTTCTTTATAGTCCGATGGATAAGGAGGAGACAAATTTGCATATTTTCTGTTGTACAGTAAATGTGTACAATTTCTAATAGTAGCACATTTATAAATTTGGAATTTGTTGATTTTAACGGAGTGCAAGTTATATGAAGAAAATTGTTGAAGGAGAAGGATGATTTTCCATTCTTGTTGTTTGTTACTATATGTTGAAAATTTTGGCACTTCTACCATAGAATCCTAGTGGAAGAAGAGCTAACAGTTTCTCTAAATTGGTTCTTTGGTGCATTAGATTTCTCTGTATGTATGATTCTCAAAAACAATTATTAAGGGAAATTCAAATATTTATTCTAGCTAGGCTAGATCGTAGATACCAATAGGGATTTTGTGAAGGTAATGTAGCTACAACTATAAATGAACAGTTGAATTTGATGACTTTTAGTGTGATGGTTTGATACTGTAATGTTTCCTTCTTAGTTGCAAGAAGCTGAAGAATAAGAGAGTAAAGAAATAAATCAAGATAGGAATGAATGTTGCTCTTCTGGGTTTGCAATAGTCCTCTGAAATGGGTTGGAGAAGGGTGAATCTTGAATCAGACTGCATTTTTTTGATAAACTAGCTTATAGTTTATGAGAGGATAATATCATGTCTAGGTATTTTTATGGGAGGCCCAACCCATAGGTAGCTTCTTCTACGATTCTCTCATAGGAAGCTAGTCATCCACCGTTGAATTTCATTTGATAGTTTGGATTCAAAGAGGCAGTTTCGGTAACTTGAAATTCTCTGTTAGGGGTGTTGATTGGGCATGCTCCTCTCTCTCCCTTTCTCTCCCTCCTCTCCTTTCCCAAATCTCTACAGGCAGCTTGCATGAGCAGGCGCCCCTCCTGCCCTTTCTTTCTTTGTGATTTTTTCTCGGGATCTTAGTAGACTTATCAAGACTCATTTGTATTCATTTTGAATGTTAGTTCAAGTAAAACATATAAACTTACATAGGTTTTGCATCAGTTTTTATCATTTGTGTAATTCTTGCATCTTGTGCGGTTTCCATGCATTTTAGGTTGCATTTAGTTAAAATTCATCTCGTTCCATTTGTTTTAATTTCACTTGATAAATTAGGAATGTATTTACTTACTATTACTTTGTGTTATAGGAAAAGGAAAGTAATTCTCATGCAAACTCAAGGCACAAAGAGTATAGAATAAGAGAAAAATCATTTTAAGCTGTCAATAGGAAAATTTGGCTCCGACATGATGGTGGTCACAGCCACTAGTTCCACCGCCTTAAGAAATTGCACCACCATGCTATCTAGCAAGGCTGCGATCGCGACCACAAAGGTCATGTGTGAAAATTTTCACACGTGTGAAGCTCCAAATGCAAAGGGTTATAAATACTAGTTTTGGTTCAAGAGGAGAATCTCTAGAGCTCATGGCTGTTATGGGAGAAGGAGAAAAACTCAAGCTTTAAAGCAAGAGGGTGAATCAAGTAGAGATTCAAGCCATTCACTGCACTACATAGAGTTTCATGTCCTCTTTTTAACTCTCCTTTCAAGTTTGTTATTCTCCTCCCTTTGGGATGACTGTGAACTTAATTTTCATGGAAGTCAAAATCATATTTATAGGCTAAATCTCCTTGTGATGAGAGATATAGATGATTTGAACTCATAGACTATGTTGTTTGGGTTTCCTTTGTGCTAAATGATTATATGATTGTGTTGTAACTTGTGTTGTTTGATATTACCCATATACATTATGTTTAATGTGTTTACAAATTTTGCAACCTTGTAGATTGATTTAATATCCAAATCTATGCTTGACAGAGTGATTTTTGGATGAGATCCATATATAAGACATAGGTTTTCCAGCTCCTGTTATGTTGGATGTTAATATGGATCAAAATATACCTATTAACTTTATGTAATCTTGATTAGGTTATATAGCTATCTGATAACTCTATAAAATTAGAGTTATCAATGCTCATTTTACACTCATTTGGAATGCTAGTTTAAGAGAAACATTTAAATTTACATAAGTTTTGCATTAGTTTTCTCAATTTTTGCATTTCGGGCCTTGTGTGAAGAATTCATGTATTTTTTTAGTTAATTCAATGCAAATCATGTCATTTTAACTTGGTAGTAATTTCGTTGCATCAATTAGGATAACATTTACTTGTTTTATGTCTTTTATTACAAGGAAAGATGGTGGCTAACTCGTGGACTTTATGCCAAAGTGATGAGAAAAGAGTGCATTGGAAGCACACACTAAATAGTCAAGGCAGAAATTTGGCGCCCCGGTGCCAAAATCTGGTGCCTCGACCTCAGATATAGCTACAGTAGAAAGTTCCAAAAATAGGCAGCTTCTAGAGAAGTGGCGCCTAGGCGCTAACCCCAGCACGAGTGAATTTTAGCACGTCTTATGCTATGTTTGAGGGGATATAAATATATCTCTTAGGGTTCTAAAAAGGGAGAGAGGTGTCATGACTACTGTGAAGAAAGGAAGAAAAACCAAGGTTCTAAGGAAGGAGAGAAGAGCAAGTGGAGATACAAGGTATCACTGCAAATCTTTTAAGTTTCCTCTCCTCTTCTGATTTATCTCTTCATTTTTATTATTCTCCTTGCTTGAGATGATTATAACTTGATTTTAATGGAAATTGAAGTCATGTTTATGGGCTAAATCTTCCTATGGTAGGAGATATGTAGGATTTGAACTCGTAGTCTATGTTATTTAGTTTTCTTATACTTAAAATGATAATACAATTGTGATGTGACTTGAGTTGCTTAAGATTACCCTTATATATCATGCTTAATGCATTTATAAGCTTTGCAACCTTATGAATTGACTGAATATTCAGATTCATGCTTGAAAAAGTGGAATTTGAATAAGATCAATATATAAAGCACAAGTATTCTAGCTCTTATTTGTGTTGGATGTTAATATGGATAGGAATATACCTATTATCCTTGTGTAATATTGATTAGATTATGTAGTTATCAACCCTGTTTTACTTGTGTGCATGAGAACGCAATACATTACTAAAACTTGGTTAGGTTTGCATGTGTTGGAAGACATATATGAATATGAATGAACCTACATTAGTAGTCTCTGCACAACTAACTTAAATGGGACCAAATGACATAGCTATAATTCAATGAATTCATATTCTCACCTTTGTTAATCATCCCAAAGCAATCTCAGCAATAACCACTCCACTTTGGTCATTTACTGTTTTGTTTAGTTTTGTTTAATTCAATTCTATGAAAACAAATTCTCTTTCACTTTACCAGTTCACTCAGACAATTGAGATTTAAGGTGCTGATTTGTTTAACATAATCCTCGTGGGAACGATACTCTACTCACTCTTTATTACTTGATCGGCACGTATACTTGCATTAAAACGAGCATTTTAATTAGATATATATGCAGCTCATCACTGTCAACCTTGTTTTACTTAGTTGCATGAGAACAAAGTAATAAATTAAAACGGGGTTAAGTTCGTATGTATTGGAAGATATGTATGAACAAATGAACCTAGATTAGCAATCTATACACAATTAACTTAAAAGGAAATCAATTTAACATATTTTAGTCCATTAATTCATACTCTCATCCATCTTAATTATCTCAAGGCAAACTCACTAGTAGTTATCCTACATTTAATCATCTACTATTTTGCTTAGTTTATTTAAAATTTAGTTCTTTCAATACAATTCTCATTTAATTTACCAATTCACTTTAGACAATTGAATTTTAAGGTGTTAATCCATTTAACACAGTTCTCCTGGGAATGACACTCTATTTACTTTTTATTACTTGATCGACACATATACTTGCATTGAAACAAACATTTTAATTAGACATATACGTAGCTCGTCAGGTATGTTGTTGATAATGGTCGTGAATCTAATAGCTGGTGAATGGATCATGGATTTATTTGTTTTAGGCAGTGGATGAAGCTTTGGAGAACATGATTCGATTGGGAGATGTACAATGGCCTTAGCTACTGCCTAGGGTGTTGTTTGGTAATGTCCATGCGTGGGAAACCATGATTTTCCATAAGAATTGTACCAGTGCATGTTTTTTAAGACATGATTTTACCATTTAAATTTTCTATTTTTTTTACTTTTACCCCTATGTTCCAATTATTTTTCTTTCCAACAACCTATTATTCTAACTCTACACCTATCATTTTCTATAAACCATACAATTTTTCATTTTTTCATTTCCCATAATTTTTCACAATCCCACACTTTTTTACCTTACTAAACGTTACCTACCTTTACTACTAATTTGCAGTAGTTTTCATCGGCAACCGATCGATCAACTCCGATCTGTTTGGAGCTAATAACCGGAGCCATATCTGAGAGGTCAGGAGCCGTCATATTATAGAGATAAAACACTCCTAACGGTGTTAGATTTGAGCAGGGATGATTGGAACTTTTCTTGGCTGACTCTAAAAGGGCAAAATTCATCACCTTTATTGACATTGGATAGAAAAAATGCTTATCGTAGAAGATGGGTTTGTGCAACCATGGCTTTGGAGGAAGATGGTGGAGCACCGGAGTTCAATACTCCAGCGGTGCACATGCACCCCATTTTGCAAAATGAACTATTCAAATAATATTACAATTTTACTCCAATTATTTTAATAACTCGGTAATTACTCCCCAAATTATTTAACTAAAAGTTTTTAAGAGAAAATTATATTTTTCAAAATTACACAAAAGCACTTTATTAAATTCAAATTCATAATTCTATGTAAAAAAGTGGAAATACGTATAAAAGTTTATGGCTAGATATTGTTAGATTTAGGTGATTCATTAAATAAATTTTTTACTAATATAAAAAATACTTAGTTATTAAATTAGTCCTAAAAATTACATATATTTATTCAATTTATTTAAATCTAAATTATAATTTTACATCAAAAATTTTTATTAAATTTTTTTATCTTTTTCCAAAATAAATATAATTTAGTACAAATTTATTTCTAAAATTAATATATAGAAATTGATCATTATAGTTCTATATATTTATTTAAATTTAAATTCATTATTATTTTTAATTATAAATTTATATATTTATTTAGTTTTAAAATTATTTCAAAGGTTTGTATAGTTCTAAAATGAATTATTAAGTACATATGTTCTATAAAATGTCTATATTTATGTAAAATATTTTTGAAAATATTAAAATCAAATGTTGTTAGATATAATTAGATGTTGTTAGATATGATTAAATGCAGTTGTATAATGTTAAATGTTATAAGTATTATTAGATACTATTAGATGTCGTCAGATATTGTAAGATACTACTAAATACTTTTAAATGTCGTTAGATGTAGTTAGATTTAGGTAAATTTTAATAAGTCCTATGATTTGAGTTTTAATTTTTGTAATTAAGGTACAAATGACCTTATAATGTGCCTAGAATCATATCACAGGTATTAAATTATTATTAACTTATTACTATCAAAAATTAAATCTGATTAGATATTGTAGTTAGAAGCGGTTAGATTCTGTTAGAGTCATTAGATGTCATTAGATTTAGGTAGATTTTATTAAATCTTATTATCTAAGTTTTAATTTCAGTAATTAAGATACAAATGACCTTATAAAAGGCCTATGATTGTATTATAGGTATCAAATTAGAATTAACTATTAATATCAAAAGTTGGATCCAATTAGATGTTGATAAATGTAGTTAGATACTGTTAGATATGGTTAGCTGCAGTTAAATGTTATTAAATGCCATTACGTTTAGGTAAATATTATTAAATCCTATTATTTGAGTTTTAATTTCTATAATGAAGGTATAAAAGATCTTATAAGAAGCTTAGGATCATATTATACGTGTTAAATTAGGATTAACTTATTAATATCGAAAGTTAGATCAATTAGATCCAGTTAGATGCTATTAAAAATCCGGTTAGATGGAGTTAAATGTTATTAGATGTCATTAGATTTAAGTAGATTTTATTAAATTTTATTATTCGAGTTTTAATTTCTGTAATTTAGGTATAAATACCTTACATTATAAGAGGCTAAGGACCATATTATGAGTGTTAAATTAAGATTAATAGTTAATTATCAAAGGATTAGATCCAGTTACGTTGTTAGATCCGGTTAAATGTTGTTAGATATCATTAGATTTTGGTAATTTTATTAAATCATATTATCTGAGTTTTAATTCTTATAATTAAAGTATAAATGATTTTATACGGGGCATAGGATCATATTACAATTGTTAAATTAGGATTAACTTATTAATATCAAAAGTTATATCCGGTTAGGTCCAGTTTGATACCGTTAAATTCAATTAGATGCTGTTAGATTTGGTTAGATGCAATTAGATTCTATTATATTCGAAAAATAAAAAATAAATTTTTTTTTTAAAATCGTTATCCTCGAGAGTATTTTCTTCATATGAACTCTAAATAATATAATATAATTTTGTATATAAAATATATTTTTTAGCTTTACTAATTATAATAAAAGCTTATTAAAAATAATGTTTTCTACAAAAACATCTTTTTAAAATATCAAATAATGAAAAATTATGTCTACATATGTTTTAGTGTCTGATCCACCAAATAAATGAAATGGATTGAGATTTTGCATACATATAATTCAAATTTTATCAAAAAACTAAACATACTCGGACTTTCAAATAAATGTATTCATACTATAAAATTACAACAATGTCTCTACTTTCTTTTTTTCTCTAGGGAAACCTTTCCCATGGATTAGGCCTCTTTTTGTTGAGGAAAAAGGGAACTTAAGAGAGGTTTTTTATCATACCACCTTCTCTCGTGTTTTAAGAATAAGAAATGTATGTGCACACCAACTAGCTGGATGGACTTTGGAGCATGCAGGCAACGCAGTTCTATGGGTTAGGAATCCTCCTAGCTATATTAGAGATGCAATTTGTAAAGATTCCAATATTTTGTGTAGTATTTCGAGTGCATATTTTTTTTATAAAAGCCCTAATATGATATTTAAATCACTTAATGTTACAAACAAATAGTTTACCAATATTGATTAAGTCATATTAAGGTTGAATTATTTTTATTAAAAATTATGGTGGGACAGAGTAGTCTTTTCAATAAACAAGTTAACAATTGTTTTAACTGCACGGATATAATAAAAAAAATTTAAGATAAAATGTTATGTGTATAATTGGAATTACGAATAAATGTTGTCGATATAAGAGAATTTGTTTCCTATTTTTCTGAAAATTTTTCTACTCATAAACTCTATTAATTTATATACTATTAAATTCAATATAACAAATTCTTACATAATAATGATTTTCGTAATAAAATTTATTAATATGTGAGAAATAATAATTTGTAATTTAATCTATTTTCTATAATATTCTAGACTTTGAGAGCTTTACTTCAGTATATCATATGCCTCATAACTCTATGGTTACGTGGTGCATAAAACTCATCATATTTTCTTCTATTTTGGGCAATTTAATTAATTAATTAATTTTTTACACATAATTAATTATAAATTTTTGTTTCTTTCATTAATTTTGTAGTAATATTATACATTACAAAAGCTTCACCATAATAATTTATATTATACTAGATTTCAAAAATATTGCAAGTTTTATATACCCTCACAAGGGGCACTACTCCCTTTACTCTTATGACTCGATCAAGCACGTTGGTTTTCTTATATTTCGTGAAACACTCCTATTCATCTGCAGTGACAATTACAGGTGTTAATGGTCATAGATTCATAGTCAACCCATCGACCCGCTCGTCTAGCTCGTTTATAAATAGATATAGGTTAAAAATTTTGAATAAATGAGTTATAGTGTGCCAACTCATTTAACCAGTTAATTAAATAAATGGATTAAGGTTAAAATTTTATAACATGTCAATCCATTTAGTAACTCATTTAATCAGTCGTTCAACCCATTTAACTCATTAAAGTTTTTTTATATAAATATAAATCCCTTGGTTATTTTATCTCGTTAAGTCTTCCTTCTGCTACTTAATTTTTCATTTTTCGATTATTGCTCTAGTTCTATTTTTCTGCTACTGTCCAATTTTCATTTCCCATTTCCCACGTGTTGAAATAATTTTCTCGTCTCTATTTGCGAGATCATCGTCCGGCAGAGTCTACGCTTTCAAGTTGTGTGTTATATAACCCGTTAACAACCTATCGACTCATTTATTAAACGAGTTGTAAATGGATTTAGATTGAGGTTTTTTAAATGTGTTGATAAACATATTAGGATTGAGATATTTTAAATGATAAGGATTATGATCAAGTTCTAACCATTCCAACCGGATCCGTTTAACATCCCTAGTTACAATGAGCTTCCCTCGTATCATTCCAAGCAGTAAGCCATAACATAGCTAATATGAAATATCACCGCCTCAACCTCATCCGGCCAAGATCAGATTCCATGAGCTATCACATGTTATAAATGCATGTATTCCATGCATTCTGCTATGTCAAACGATCGCTAGTACAATACATGACCACCTTCAGTTCTTTCTCACTAAGAAACAATTCAACAGGCTATGCACGCCTGTCATCATCAATATCCCCATCTGATTATCCGCCCACATCACGGTGGACAAAACTTGTCGGTTCACAACATCAAGTGGCCTCAAAATTTATAAATAGCCATTTTTCTATCATATGTATCCCACATAAAGTTGTCCAGGATAATTATATTATTATCAAAGAAAATTCCTCTAATGCCCATAAAATTTACTCATAATTTCTTATATACTCATAATGTTTCTTAAATTCCTACCGTACCTACAATATTTCGCCCTAAATCACATATAATAATACATTATAGAATTATTTATCCATATATTTCTGATTTTTTATATGGTTTAAATATTAAACAGACCACTTAAAAATTAATTTTTAATTAAATTATTTTATTACATTGATTTTAGACAATTATAAATTGTGTCATATACCATGATACTGAATAAATAAAAAAGTTTCTACAATAATCTAAATTATGCTAAATACAGTAGATAGAGTCAATTTTTGAGCAAAGATTAAGATATTAAAAATAAAGAGAGGTACATAAAAGAAATGTTTCATAGAAGTAAAGTCCTTATTTATTTATTAAAATTCATGTATTGATGTGTTTAGACAAGTATTTATTTATTGCATGAAATGGATGTAATAGGAGTGTAAGACTAGTGGATTTTGAAGTTTTGAAGTTTTACTCATTATAATAATTGATTATGCAATATATGCGTGATTGGTTGAAGATTCTCATGCAACAACAGCAACGAAAAAGAAGTAAAATTACTTTTATGGACCTGTTTGTTGCATCTTTCAAGCTCACCAATGGTTATGGCCAAAATGCTCTGAAATATGCCACATGGAAAAGCTCTTGACCCTTAGGCACATGCTGCCAGTAAGAAGGTAAGCCATCTGGGCCTTCATAAGGACGACAGCGAACTCTACTATCCATGTCGACACCTTTGTTATCTAGAAGCAAACGATGAGGTTGAAGGGCCAAATGAGCCCTAGCCCAGTTGCTACGCACCAACGCTTCTATTTTTATTTGGGAAAGTGCGGTTTCGAATCACGGGAGCTAATGTTTGGGAGCTTGTGTGGTCTTTCTCTTGAAAATTATAAAAATTGTATCAGCGTTCAATTATAAGAGATACGATATATAATATTCTAATTTTTTTTAAAAAAAAAAACAATGAGCTTGATGGAGATATGTATAAGTTGAGACACGATATATAATATTCCAAGTTAAAAAAAATAAAACAATAAGCCTGATGGAGATATGTACAAAACGCTCCTCAGTATATTCGCTTGTATTACTCCCTTCGTTTTTAATATTTTTAATAGTTGATAGAAACTTCACTTTATATATTATATTAGCATCATTCATATTATCAACAAATATTCTTATTTCTTTAGTATCATTGTATAGGAGACTTGTTTATAAATGTATGAAATCAATGTTACAAAATAATTTAATATTAAAAATTAAATTTGAACTTTTAAGTAGTATTTTTCAACAAATAAACTATTTAAAATATCAATATTATGTGGATAAATGATATATGTTATTATTTTATTTTAATACATATGTGAATAGATTTACACATTTTTCCTAATTTACATGTAACTATATTTATATTTGAATAAATGTGACATATGCAGGTATTTGATTTAGATGAAACTTTAGACTCTATTTAGCATTGAAATGACAATTTTTTTTTTTTTGGCTTAAGAGAAAGTAGATAAACACTTTTAATAGAAGCAATGTATTAGAGCTTCTGTATTAAATGTTTTTGAATTGTCTTTTTTTATTTAAAAATAGCAATAAGTATATTTATAAGCCATAAGTAACCCACAATGCTAAATAGGGCCATAAGTTCTATTTAACCAAGCGGTTGCATAATCGTACTTTTTTCAACCAAAAAGCAGCGAATTGGTGTTTGACAAACATTTTAAAATCACTTATGTGAATATTAATTGAAAAAATTCGCGATACGAAAGAGGCTTGAATTTGACGCTTACTTCAATCGTGGATGCTACAATAAAAAGACAAAAATGCTCCCATAAAATTATGCACTCTTTACAGTTTACTCTCATCCGTAATCTTCTTGGCATAATATTTTTTTCGTCGAGTTTATATAATTATTCTCGTGTCATTTGGTTTACATTTAAACTTTCAAAGCTAATACTAATAAAAACGTGTTAATAGTAATATACAGTGTCTATTCCAAGTCTAGTTTAATTTATTTCCGAATAACTCAATACAGGTAAATTAATTTCCATACAATTTACTATGAGCGTTTGAAATAGAAATTGATAAAACATTACGTTAAATTTTAAATAAATAAATTCTAAAGATATCTTAATAGCAATTAGATAAATATGATCACTTTTACAGTTGAATACTATAAAATTTTTTAAGAAAAAATTTTATACAATGAGTGAAAAGTAGAAAAATTATAAAAAAAGACATGAAAAATGTTTAAAAAAGGATAATCATGAAGACAACAAAGTTTTAACTTAACATTTTTTATTATTTTTCAAATACGCCCTTATTTAAAAAGCCTCTTCATAATTTCGATAACAATATTTTTGATATTTAATAAAAATATTTTATTAGTAAAATAATTCATATGTATCTGCATAGAATCGATTACAATACTTTCTTTATCCATTTTGGTCATTTTACATATCTATAAAAGTATTTTATCTTTTAAGCCAAACACTAAAATATTACTAAAAGTGCTTTTTAAATATAAAACCAAACACTTTCCAACTTCTTGTCATCACACTTTTTATAGAAGTTACATTTCTAAAGGGACTTTTTATTGAAGTTACATTTCTAACGGGACTTTTTTAAAAAGTTGAAATTTAAAAGCTTGTTCAAACAGAACCTTATTTTCTTATCTAAACTAATGATAGTAAGTACGATAAATGGATTAGATTAAGCAAACTTCAATATAGCCCAAGTATCCCATCTTAATGGCAAGTTGGATGCATGCAAACAAAAGCTAGCGGTACCATTTCATCTCCATTATGTATACGTTCAGAGTCTGTTCGGGGTATTCAATGCAAAATTAAATAAGGGCAGCAATGCAGTGGAAACATTTTCGGGAAATGCTCGTAGTTTGGTGGCAATGCTTAATTTGGCCCTATCGATTTTTTTTTTTTTGTTTTTTTTGTTTTTTTTTTTTTTAAGGAAGATGCTTTTGGTATTTAGTAAAAGAAAAAATTTTATATGTGGATTTTGGTTGAAGTGATGTCATATCTATTGTATAAATGAAATTTGTTTTCAAATAATATATATGGAGGGATAAAACTTGATGGAAATAGTTTTAACGTGCTTATAAATTGTAAATGAATTTTAATTTATAATATAGTATTATAATTATTTTATGGTCGTGATCCTCTAGGCCGGGGACAAATGGGGCTATTTGTGTAAGGGCTCAAATACAATTTTTTATTTTTTTTATAAATTTGTTTGCTATGTATATATAATTCATAAACTAAGTTTCACCAAATTTGAAGATTTATATATATTTATTTAGAAATTTTAAACATAGGGGTATGCTTGTTATTTTAGGGGTTGAAAATGATTAAAATATTTTTATATCTGAAATTCCAAATATATATCTGTAGAAATGATAAGACTTGACTTAGGGAGAATATACACATAGCATGACCATTTTATAAAAAAAATTTAAAAATAACATCTATGCGAATGATCAAGCATTATTTTATGATGAAAATTTCTCCATTTCCTAACTAAATATGAATGTTGGACGATTTTATACTTCATAAAATGAATTTTTCATAAGGCTTAAACATGCCGAAGAATTTGACATTGGGAAAGCGTGAAATATTTCAATTATTTCTCAATACTAGTATTGTTTTTATGGACAAAATGCTAGTGTTGTTTTGATTAGGTATATAATATGACATCTCATCTTATATTACAATAAACCTCTATTCTAAAACTTTGCACTATCTATAACTATCTTATTTTCTAATTATTTTTTTACTTTTTCATATACAATTAATCTACTTTTAAATCATTTTTACATAACTATTCATACATCTAATCTATCTATTTTAATTTTTTTTATTTTTACTTCTAATAATTATCATTTTTATATCAAATCATTTTTTCATATTTCAAAATTTTTTATTCTAATAATTTTTTATTCAGAATTTTGTCAGTCAGCAAACTCATCTCGCATCCATGGCTTCTTTGGCCACATCCACCACCAACAGGCCAAGGACCCTAACTGGTAGTGCTGTTTCGAGTCCAAAATAATGTTTGGATGAGGCCCAACCCATAGGAAGTGCTTCTTGCGTTTTTCTCGTAGGAAGTCTCATCTGAACCATTGATTTTTAATATACGGTTGAGATTGATCAGGGCATTTTGGGGAAAAAATTTCAGAGAAGGGTTCCCACACGCAGCAGTCTCCTGCGCTCCTCCTCATCCGATCGCTCGCACGTCTCCTCCTGCGTAACAGTCATCCGCCCATCGATCTTCTTGCTAGGTTCCTTGAGTGCAAGCAGCGCACCATCGATGTGCTTGGAAGTAACGAAGCCATAGCCTTTGCTCTTGCCAGTTGCCTTGTCGACAATCACAACGGCCTCATCCAGATCGCCGTAGGCAGAAAAGAGGGAGCGGAGGCCGTCGATTGTCGTGTCTCATCCAAGGCCACGTATGAAGAGCTTGCGCTGGGTGAGATCACGATCGGCTATGGAGCGGATGGCGTCTAGGACATCGGGATGGCGAATAACCGCGTTTTGGAGGATGTCGAGGAGATGATCGGGGCTGAATGGCTCGAGGATCTTGCGGGCATCTTCCAGAGTGAGCTTGGAAGCGGAGAAGGCGTCCGGCGAGTTAGGCATCACAGTTAACAAGCCATCGGTGAGACATCGGTCTGTTCCGATCGGCGATCTAGCGGCCGACGACCGGTGGGTTTTGAGGAGGTGCGCGGCTGCCGGCTGCGATTCGTAGAGGGTGATGCACCGTGCCCATTTGTCGCGACGGACAGAAATTAGAGGGCTACTGGTCCAGCGGACTACCTGAATTCGTGCACATGCAGATTGTTATTTTTCAAAACAATTTTACAAAAAAATTTCAATAATCTAATAAAATCCCCAAATTATATAAATACAATATTTGTGTATAAAATATAAATATCTTATTTATTGCATCAAAACCCCAATTTCATTGTAATTTCTCTTAACATTTTGTGAAAATGATATAAAATAACTACAAAATAATGTAATTTTTTAATAAAGTTTCTATTTATATATTTTAAATAAACTTGTAAAAATAAATCTTTTATGTAGTTGGAATTTTTTAGATTTGTATAGATGTCCAATTATTTAATTCACAAACGTAGTCAATTGAATGATTTTATATAAAATATAGATGAAAAAAATTTGAAAATTAGAATAGTGAAATAATTAGCTTAACGAATTTGAATATATATTGTAATTGAAGATCAAATTTATTTTTTTAGATATAATTATTAATATAATAATGTGTGTGAAAAGGCACATGGGTGGGATGTCGGGTTAGTTTTTATCTTTTTTAATGGAGTTTTGCGGGTGCGTGAGTTTAATACAATTTTTTATCTTTTTATAAAGTTTCTTACCTTACTTTACTTTGATTTGCAAAAAATTTATAACAATAGAGGGTGACCGCTATAATTTTTAGTATTAAAAATGTAAATATATTTTGTTTAATTAATGCTTATATGTTAAGATGAAAATTACTCTATATATTTTTTTAAAATTATCAAAATTTTATGGCCCTCGTTTACATAAAATCATACCACTTTGTTAAGATTTTATGGATATAACGGTTATATTTTTTATTTTTATTTTAAATTTATTAATTCTAGTATCAATAAATCACAATTAGTATATTAATACGTTAAATTTGCAATATAAACTATAATAATATTATTTTATTATTTTAATAAATTTTATTATAAATTTTTTATTGAATGTAGTTATTTACCAAATTAATTATTTAACCAATCCCAAAATTTCTATTAATTAATTATTTACCAAAATTTCTATTAAATGTAATTATTTACCAAATTAATTATTTAACCAAATTATTTTAAAATATACTTATAATCGGTATTTTAAAATATATTTATAATTGTATATATGTGTATGATTTATCTAATGAAATTTGTAAAAATTATATTTAAATACTAATTCATATTTTGAAGTTAAGGATTTTAGTCTATTTAATTCTTCTTAACATGTGTAATTCTTTTCATGTTTTTATATTTTCAAAAATGTTGTAAAATAAATTTATTTTATACAAAAATTAAAAATTATATAAAAATATACTTTTGAAGAGTGTTCATATAAAAATCATAATTAATTAGCACTTTTTATAATTAAATGCGAAAATTGAATATGAAATCTTACTAAATAAGTTTAAATTAATGTATTTAAGATATAATTTATTTTTCTCTAAACTTAAGTAAATAATTACTTTTATTTAATCTCTTTACTTTTATTTAATCTAATGTTTTTGAACTACATATTTTTTATTGCACGAGATATATACATGTATCCCGCGGCCTCCAAAAATGAATATTTTGTTTTCTAAAATATATATTTGTTCCGCGGGCGTCCAAAAAATGAATATTTTATTTTCTAAAATATATGTATATATGTGTCCTGCGGCCTCTAAAAATAAATATTTTATTTTTAAAATACATGTGTCTCGCGAGCATTTAAAAATTGAATATTTTATTTTTCTAAAATACATGTGTCCCGCAGGCGTCCAAAAATGAATATTTTGTTTTCTAAAATACATATGTGTCCCGCGGGCGTCCAAAAATATATATTTTATTTTCTGAAAAATATATATATTTCGCGCGCGCCTCCATAAATGAATATTTTGTATTTTTGAAATATATATGTGTCCCACAGGCGTCCTAAAAATGAATATTTTATTTTCTAAAAAATATATGTGCCCCGCGGGCCTCCAAAAATGAATATTTTATTTTTCTCAAATATATTTATGTCCCGCGGGCATCCAAAAATGAATTTTTTAAAAATATAAAATATATATGTGTCCCGCTGGTCTCCAAAATTAAATATTTTATTTCTAAAATATATATGTCTGTCCCGCGGGCGTCCATAAATGAACATTTTGTTTTCTAAAAATATATATATGTCCCGCGGGCCTCCAAAAAATAAATATTTTATTTTTTGAAAATATATATATGTCCTGCGGGCCTCAATAAATGAATATTTTGTATTTTTAAAATATATATATGTCTCGCGGGAGTCCAAAAAATTGAATATTTTATTTTTAAAAATATATATGTATCCCGCGGCCTCCAAAAATAAATATTTTGTTTTCTAAAATATATATATGTATCTCGCGGCCTCCAAAAATGAATATTTTATTTTCTAAAATATATATGTGTCTCGCGGGCTTCCATAAATGAATATTTTATTTTCTAAAATATTTATGTCCCGCGGGCGTTCAAAAAATGAATATTTTATTTTTCTAAAATATATATGTGTCCCATAAATAAATATTTTATTTTCTAAAATATTTATGTCCCGCGGGTGTTCAAAAAATGAATATTTTATTTTTCTAAAATATATATGTGTCTCGCGGGCCTCCAAAAATGAATATTTTGTTTTCTAAAAATATATGTGTCCGGCGGGCCTCCAAAAATGAATATTTTGTTTTCTATATATATGTGTGTGTTCTGCGGGCCTCCAAAAATGAATATTTTATTTTTTAAAAATATATATGTGTCACGTGAGCCTCCAAAAATGAATTTTAATTATATTTTATTTTATTTTAATTTGCAAGATATATATTTTAATTAATACTTTTCATATGGATTTAAATTAATTTTCAATTTTAATTATATTTGATTAACTTTCGTTAAATTTAATTCGGCCTTATTTTGTTACAATGTTGGGACGGCTTTTTAGCGACCAAGTTTCCTAATTTTGACCACGCGGCTCAATTTTGACTTCATTTTACTTTTGCCGCAGCTTTTGCGTGGTTCCGTCAACGAAACTTACCCGTGTTGACGGAACGACGGCCACCTCTGCGTACATATATATGTGTACGATTTATCTAACTAAATTTGTAAAAATTATATTAATATACTAATGCATAATTCGAAGTTTATTTTTATAGTATATTTCATTCCTCGTAACACGTGTAATTGTCTTAATATTTTGATATTTTCAAAAACATTGCAATATAAATCTATTTTATAGACAAATTTAAGATTACATAAAAATATACTTTTGATATTTGGTTCAAAAGGTATTTAGCCCACGAATAAATAATTAAGTACTCGCAAAATACATTGATTAGGTAAAAATTTCATAAATTATAAATAAATTAGATGTTGTTAGATGCGGTTAATGAAAATTTTATTTTTCTAAAATACATGTGTCCCGCGTGCATCCAAAAAATGAATATTTTGTTTTTCTAAAATACATGTGTCCCGCGGGCATCTAAAAATGAATATTTTATTTTTCTAAAATACATATGTGTCCTGCGGGCGTCCAAAAATGAATATTTTATTTTTTAAAATACATATGTGTCCCACGGGCGTTCAAAAATGAATTTTTTTTTCTAAAATACATATGTGTCTCGCGGGAGTCCAAAAATGAATGTTTTATTTTTCTAAAATACAAATGTGTTCCGCGGGCGTCCAAAACATGAAAATTTTATTTTTCTAAAATACCTACGCGTCCCGCGGGCGTCCAAAAAATGAAATTTTCATTTTTCAAAAACACACATGTGTCCCGCGAGTGTACCGAAAATGAAATTTTCATTTTTCAAAAACATGTATGTGTCCCGCGTGCGTGCGAAAATGAAAATTTTATTTTTCAAAAATACAAGTGTCCCATGGGCGTCCAAAAATGAATATTTTACTTTTCCAAAATACATATATGTCCCGCGGGCAACCAAAAATGAAAATATTTATTTTTCTAAAATACCTACGCGTCCCGCGGGCATCCAAAAAATGAAATTTTCACTTTTCAAAAACACATATGGGTCTAGCGGGCGTCCGAAAATGAATTATTCATTTTTCTAAAATACCTATGCGTCCCGCGGGTGTTCAAAAAATGAAATTTACAATTTTCTAAAATACGTATGTGTCCCACGAGCGTCCGAAAATGAATATTTTATTTTTCCGAAATACATACGTGTCTCGCGGGCAACCAAAAACGAAAATATTTATTTTTCTAAAATACCTACGAGTCCCGTGGGCATCCAAAAAATGAATATTTTTTTTATAAAAATACGTACGTGTCCCGCGGGCATCCAAAAATGAATATAATGATTTATAAAAATATCTACGTGTCCCGCGGGCGTCCAAAATGAATATATTATTTTTTAAAAATATATAAATGTCTCATGGGCCTCAAAAAATGAATATTTTGTTTTTATAAAAATATATACGTGTCCCGTGGGCGTCCAAAAATGAATATAATGTTTTATAAAAAGTTAAATGTGTCCCACGGGCCTCAAAAAATGAATATTTTATTTTTATAAAAATATATACGTGTCCCGCGGACATCCAAAAATGAATATAATGTTTTATAAAAATATATACGTGTCCCGCGGGCGTCCAAAAATGAATATATTATTTTTTTAAAATATATAAATGTCCCACGGGCCTCAAAAAATGATTATTTTGTTTTTATAAAAATATATACGTGTCCCGTGGGCGTCCAAAAATGAATATAATATTTTATAAAAATTTAAATGTGTCCCGCGGGCTTCAAAAAATGAATATATTATTTTTTAAAAATATATAAATGTCCCACGGGCCTCAAACAATGAATATTTTGCTTTTATAAAAATATATACATGTCCCGTGGGCGTCCAAAAATGAATATAATATTTTATAAAAATTTAAATGTGTCTCGCGGGCTTCAAAAAATGAATGTATTGTTTTTATAAAATATATAAATGTCCCACGGGTCTCAAAAAAGGAATATTTTGTTTTTATAAAAATATATACGTGTCCCGTGGGCATCCAAAAATGAATATAATGTTTTATAAAAAGTTAAATGTGTCCCACGGGCCTCAAAAAATAAATATTTTATTTTTATAAAAATATATACGTGTCCCGCGGGCATCCAAAAATGAATATAATATTTTATAAAAATATATACGTGTCCCACGGGGGTCCAAAAATGAATATATTGTTTTTTTAAAATATATAAATGTCCCACGGGCCTCAAAAAATGAATATTTAATTTTTATAAAAATATATACGTGTCCCGTGGGCGTCCAAAAATGAATATAATATTTTATAAAAATTTAAATGTGTTCCGCGGGCTTCAAAAAATGAATGTATTCTTTTTTTAAAATATGTAAATGTCCCACGGGCCTCAAAAAATGAATTTTTTTTTATAAAAATATATATGTGTCCCGCGGGCGTCCAAAAATGAATATTTTATTTTTTAAAAATTTAAATGTGTCCCGTGGGCCTCCAAAAATGAATGTTTTATTTTTTTTAAATATATAAATGTCCCAC
The DNA here is from genome assembly GCA_030490835.1 of Annona cherimola. Taxonomy (NCBI): domain Eukaryota; kingdom Viridiplantae; phylum Streptophyta; class Magnoliopsida; order Magnoliales; family Annonaceae; genus Annona; species Annona cherimola. The sequence continues at coordinate 70,223,962 of CM059977.1, forward strand.
GGGCCTCAAAAAATGAATATTTTGCTTTTATAAAAATATATACGTTTCCCGCGGGGGACAAAAATGAATATAATGTTTTTTAAAAATTTCAATGTGTCCCACGGGCCTCAAAAAATGAATATTTTGTTTTTATAAAAATATATATATGTCCGCGGGCATCCAAAAATGAATATAATGTTTTATAAAAATATCTACGTGTCCCGCGGAATGTCCAAAAATGAATATATTATTTTTTTCAAATATATAAATGTCCCACGGGCCTAAAAAAATGAATATTTTGTTTTTATAAAAATGTATACGTGTCCCGTGGGTGTCCAAAAATGAATATAATATTTTATAAAAATTTAAATGTGTCCCACGGGCCTAAAAAAAATGAATATTTTGTTTTTCAAAAAATATATACGTGTCCCGTGTGCGTCCAAAAATGAATATAATGTTTTATAAAAATTAAAATGTGTCCCGCGGGCTTCAAAAAATGAATGTATTGTTTTTATAAAATATATAAATGTCCCACGGGTCTCAAAAAATGAATATTTTGTTTTTATAAAAATATATACTTGTCCCGTGGGCGTCCAAAAATGAATATAATATTTTATAAAAATTTAAATGTGTCCCATGGGCTTCAAAAAATGAATGTATTGTTTTTATAAAAATATATACGTGTCCCGTGTGCGTCCAAAAATGAATATAATGTTTTATAAAAATTTAAATGTGTCCCGCGGGCTTCAAAAAATGAATGTATTGTTTTTATAAAATATATAAATGTCCCACGGGTCTCAAAAAATGAATATTTTGTTTTTATAAAAATATATACGTGTCCCGTGGGCGTCCAAAAATGAATATAATGTTTTATAAAAATTTAAATGTGTCCCGCGGGCTTCAAAAAATGAATGTATTGTTTTTATAAAATATATAAATGTCCCACGGGTCTCAAAAAATGAATATTTTGTTTTTATAAAAATGTATACGTGTCCCGTGGGCGTCCAAAAATGAATATAATGTTTTATAAAAATTTAAATGTGTCCCACGGGCCTCAAGAAATGAATATTTTGCTTTTATAAAAATATATACGTGTCCCGCGGGCGTCCAAAAATGAATATAATGCTTTTTAAAAATATATACATGTCCCGCGGGCGTCCAAAAATGAGTATTTTGTTTTTATAAAAATATATATGTGTCCCGCGGGCGTCCAAACAATCAATATAATGTTTTATAAAAATTTAAATGTGTCCCGCGGGCCTCTAAAAATAAATGTATAGTTTTTTAAAAATATATAAATGTCCTACGAGCCTTAACAAATGAATATTTTTTTTTACAAAAATAATCACGTGTCCCGCGGGCATCCAAAATATATATAATATTTTTTACTATTTTATTTCTTTATATAAATTTTTATTTCATTAAATCAAGTAGAGTTAATATTTTTAATTATAATTTAATATATTTATTTGGGTTCCAAATTTGGTTTTGAAGACATATATGATCTTATAAGGGTCTTAAGATTATATTAGAGGTGTTAAATTACGATTAACTTATTAATTTCAAAAATTAGATGCTGTTAGATGCTGTTAGATGATGTTAGATGCGATTAGATGCTGTTAGATGATGTTAGATGCGGTTAGATGCTGTTAGATGTGGTTAGATGCTGTTAGATTCCGTTAGATGCTGTTAGATGCTGTTAGATGCCGTTAGATGCCGTTAGACGCTGTTAGATTAAGTTGGATTTGTTTAAATCATATTAACTGGGTTTCAAATTCAGAAATTAAGGTCTAAATGACCTTATAAGAGGCCTAGGATCATATTACAGGTGTTAAATTAGGATTAACTTATTAATTTCAAAAATTAGATGCTGTTAGATGCTGTTAGATGCCATTAGATGCTGTTAGATGCTGTTAGATGCCATTAGATGCTGTTAGATGCCATTAGATGCCGTTAGACGCTGTTAGATTAAGTTGGATTTGTTTAAATCATATTATATGGGTTTAAAATTCCGTAATTAAGGTCTAAATGACCTTATAAGGGGTCTAGAATTATATTACAGGTGTTAAATTACGATTAACTTATTAATTTCAAAAATTAGATGCTGTTAGATGCTGTTAGATGCTGTTAGATGCCGTTAGATGCCGTTAGACGCTGTTAGATTAAGTTGAATTTTTTTAAATCATATTAACTGGGTTTCAAATTCCGTAATTAAGATCTAAATAACCTTATAAGGGGCCTAAGATCATATTACAGGTGTTAAATTAGGATTAACTTATTAATTTAAAAAATTAGATGTTGTTAGATGCTGTTAGATGCTGTTAGATTCCGTTAGATGCTGTTAGATGCTGTTAGATTTCGTTAGATGCTGTTAGATGCTGTTAGATGCCGTTAGATGCCGTTAGACGCTGTTAGATTAAGTTGGATTTCTTTAAATCATATTAACTGGGTTTCAAATTCAGAAATTAAGGTCTAAATGACCTTATAAGGGGCCTAGGATCATATTACAGGTGTTAAATTATGATTAACTTATTAATTTTAAAAATTAGATGCTGTTAGATGCTGTTAGATGCTGTTAGATGCTGTTAGACGCTGTTAGACGCGGTTAGACGCTGTTAGACGCTGTTAGATTATGATGATTTTATTAAATCATATAATATGAGTTTCAAATTCTGAATTTATGGTCTAAATGACATTATAAGGGACCTAGGATTATATTACAGGTGTTAAATTATGATTAACTTATTAATTTCTAAAATTAGATGTTGTTAGATGCTGTTAAACGCTGTTAGACGCTGTTAGATGCTGTTAGACGCTGTTAGATGCTGTTAGACGCTGTTAGATTATGATGATTTTATTAAATCATATAATATGAGTTTCAAATTCTGAATTTATGGTCTAAATGACATTATAAGGGACCTAGTATTATATTACAGGTGTTAAATTAGGATTAACTTATTAATTTTAAAAATTAGATGCTGTTAGATGCTGTTAGATGCTGTTAGATGCTATTAGATGCTGTTAGATGCTGTTAGATGCCGTTAGATCCGATTTTATTCAGAAAATAATAAAATATTAATAAATTTTCAAAAATTCGAGAAAAATAAAAGAACTTGTTATTTTTGAGAGTACCATGATTACATTAACTTTAAATAATATGAAATAACTTCTAATAAAATTTATATTTTCTAACTTTACTAATTATAATGAAATCTTTTTAAAAAATAATTTTTTGTACAAAAAAATTTTTAGAAATTTTCAAATGATGAGAAATTATGTCCACATACATTTTAATATTTCATCTAGCAAATGAATGGAATAGATTGAGATTTTGTATATATATAATACAAATTTTATCAAAAAACCAAACATACTCACGTTTTTAAGTTATTATACTCTCGCTGTGAAATTACCAAAATGCTTAGCTTCCTTTTTTTTACCCAAGGGAAGTGCTTCCTATGGGTTGGGACTCTGTTTGGATACTGAGAGCCAACCCATGAAAAGTGTTTCCCAACGTTTTCTCATGGAAGTCTATTATCCACCGTCCATTGAAAATGGACGGCTTAGATTGCTAAGGGTAATTTAGGTATTTGAAAATTTTACAAGGGGGTGTCGGTTTTGAGATGAATCATACATGCATCCCTTTCTCCCTCTCTTCTGCAGTGGCTAGGGCTCTTCGTGGCCGTCCCATCAAGTCCGACGACATTGGCCGGTGCCTCTTATCTCTACAACGATCTATGGCAGCCATGTCTTCCTTCTCTCAACAACCCCAACCAAGTTTCAGTGTTGTAATTGATGGTGGCAGATAGAGAACGATTGCTCAGATTGGGGAAATCAACCCCTACTAGTACTAATGCTCCAATCTACTTTTGCTTTTGGGATTAGAGATGTTAATGTTTGGCCATTGCACGAACTCCGTGCTGCCAGTACAATAAATGTTGATAAGTGTCAGATAGGCTAACGAAGATAGTTCCTGCCGAACTTCAGGGGTTTTTGCTAACTTTCCACTTGATGACTCTGATCATTGGATTAAAATTTGTTGATGCTGGATCTAGAGAAGAAAATTTTTGTGCAGAAAGGTCGTGGCTGCCTTTCGTCCCTAGTTGACGATGGAGCACCAAGTGTGGTGCTCCGGTGATAGACCATCAACCTGCACACGCATCATTTTAAAAATGCAATTTAAAATATCGAAGTGACGTAGCCTATTCGAATTATTATGATAGGCCAAAAAACTTCGTGATTATTTTAATAGGTTAATACATAGACACAAATCATTTTAAACCTAATTAATCTTATTATTAAATTTTATTTCTAAATAATAATATTAATCAATATCTTTTTGCTCCATATTTTGAAAAAATCATATTATACATCATAAATTTCAGCACATGCAATCCAATTGATATAAATCATTTAAGATGTCTATGCATTTGTTCCCAATTGATTTAAAAATATTTAATAACGAAATTAGTCTAAAAAATAAAATTTTGTATTTTTATACTTTGCAAATAATTATATAAGAACTCAACTTTAAATAAATATTTTATAGGGTTTAATTTGAGAAATTATATAGTATGTACCACATATTAAATATTTAAACTAAAACTAGCTATCATAGAGATGACTAAGGCCATATTTAACATTCAATTTAGATAAAATTTACAAATAAAAATTAGAGATCACTTTGAAAATTTTGTCTATAAAATTTATATTTAATATAAGTATTTATTAACTTCAATAATCGACATTAATATAAGTATTTATTAACTAATATATAGATATAATATTTAATTATAAACTCAAACACTTTATGATTTTTTTATAAAAATATTCTAGTATTAATTTATAAGGACTAATTTTATTTATTCGCCTAATCTAATTTAACTTGTCAAATGATTCAACACGTTAAAATTATAATGGAAATTTATTAAGTTAAAATTTAAATTAAATAACTTCTAAAATTTCTTTCTTGGAAATCTAGAAAATTAAATAAATAAAAGTTAAGTAACTTTTACATTAATTTCTTTAATTCGAGGATCATCCTAAATATTTTTTTAAATAGATGATTTTTTAAAAATAAATATGTTAGCAGCCTTTTAAATTTTGTAAATTTGTAATGTGAATGTTAATAAAATTCAATTGTTTTAAATTATAATAGATAAATAATAAATTTAATTTAATTAAGGGAATCGATATACAATTGATTGCCATGATAACTATTTATATAATTTGATTCATATCAAGTTTTTGCACCAACTATTACCTAAATAAGGAGCAGATGCCATAATATCCATGAAGGAGGTATAAGGTATAAGTGAGATTTTATGAAGCTAAATAATTTTAATATGCTAATAAAATTAATATAAATTAATTGTTATTTAAATTATAGCCTTATATGTTTATTTACTTCTTAAAATTATTTAATTCAAAATCAAGGTTAGTTCTAAAATGAATTATTAAGTATATATCTTTTGCAAAATATACAAATTCATGTAAAATATTTTTAAAAATATTAAATAGACAATAATATAATAATAGTCAACATAAATTTAATTGAAAAACTCATATGTATTTTTAAAAATTCATACAAATAATTACTATAATTTATATATTTATTTAATTTTTTATTTTATTCAATTTAAATTATTTATTATGATTTTTAATTATAGATTTATATATTTATTACATTTTAAAATTATTTAGAATCATAAAAATTGAAGAAACGTCCATGAATTAAAAATACACCCTTATTAAAAAAGCCTCTTCATAATTTCAATAACAATATTTTTGATACTTAAGAAAAATATTTCATTAGTAAAATAATTCATATATATCTACATAGAATCTATTACAATACTTTCTTTATCCATTTTGGTCATTTTACATGTCCATATAAGTATTTTATCTTTTAAGCCAAACCCTAAAATATTACTAAAAGTTCTTTTTAAATATAAAACCAAACACTTTTCAACTTCTTGTCATCACACTTTTTATAGAAATTACATTTCTAACGGGACTTTTTTAAAAAATTAAAATTTAAAAGCTTGGTCAAACAGAGCCTTATTCTTCTATCTAAACTAATGATATTAAGTACGATAAATGGATTGGATTAAGCAAACTTCAATGTAGCCCAAGTATCCCATCTTAATGGCAAGTTGCATGCATGCAAACAAAAGCTACCCATACCATTCCATTTCATCTCCATTATGCATATGTTCAGAGTCCGTTCGGCGTATTCAATGCAAAATTAAATGAGGGCAGCAATGCAGCGGAAACATTTTCGGGAAATGCTCGTAGTTTGGTGGCAATGCTTAATTTGGCCCTATCTATTTTTTTTTTTTTTTTTTTTTGAAGGAAGATGCTTTTGGTATTTAGGAAAAGAAAAAAAAATTATACGTGGACTTTGGTTGAAGTGATGTCTTATCTATTATATAAATGAAATTTGTTTTCACATAACATATATGCAGGGATAAAACTTGATGGAAAAAGTTTAACGTGCTTATAAATTGTAAATGAATTTTAATTTTATAATTTAGTATTATAATTATTTTATGGCCGTGATCCTCTACGCCAGGGACAAATGGGGCTATTTGTGTAAGGGCTCAAATACAATATTTTATTTTATTTTTATAAATTTGTTAGCTATGTATATATAATTCATAAACTAAGTTTCATCAAATTTGAAGATTTATATATATATATATATATATATTTATTTAGAAATTTTAAACATAGGGGTATGCTTGTTATTTTAAGGGTTGAAAGTGATTAAAATATTTTTATATCTGAAATTCCAAATATATATATATCTCTATAGAAATGATAAGACTTGACTTAGGGATTATATACACATAGCATGACCGTTTTATAAAAAAAATTTAAAAATAACATTTATGCGAATGATCAAGCATTATTTTATGATGAAAATTTCTCCATTTCCTAACTAAATATGGATGTTGGATGATTTTATACTTCATAAAATGAATTTCATAATGCTTAAACAAACTGAAGAATTTGACATTGGGAAAGCAAGAAATATTTCAATTATTTCTCAATACTAGTATTATTTTTATGGGCAAAATGCTAGTGTTGTTTTGATTAGGTATATAATATGACATCTCATCTCATATTACAATGAATCTCTATTGGGGTGTTTGTTAATACTTAAAATTTTGCACTATCTATAACTATTTTAATTTTTAATTATTTTTTTACTTTTTCATATACAATTAATCTACTTTTCAAATCATTTTTACATAACTACTTATACATCTAATCATTTTTACATAACTACTTATACATCTAATCTATCTGTTGTAATTTTTTCTATCTTTACTCCTTATAATTATCATTATCATATTATATCACTTTTTCATATTTCAAAAATTTTTATACTAAAAATTTTTAATTCAGAATTTTGTCACTCAGCTAACTTATCTCGCATCCGTGGCTTCTTTGGCCTCGTCCACCACCAACAGGACAAGGACCCAGCTGGTAGTGCTGTTTCGAGTCTAGAATAATGTTTGGATACTATTGGGAAGTGCTTCCCTCCAAAAATTAAGGATCCATTTGGCGTAACTTTTTCTTGGAAAATCGATGGGATGAATTGAAAGCCTGCACAGATTATGTAAATCTAATTCATCCAGACACAAGAGGCACCCGCACCAGCAGGAGGTGAGGCACGTGAACAGGAAGTTGGTCTTGTGTTCTCAGACCACGTTGCAAGTTGAGGCCTAGAGAAAAGCTTGATCTGTGAATATTGAGTATACACTTGTCCTCAATTTTTCTCTTAGATTGTGCAGCAGCGTGCATGATACGTTTCTTTGCAATTGTATAAAAGCTTAGGAAGGTCATTCGCCAGTCAGGGAATTGTCATTTTGCTTGTAATAAGCTAGCAGGAGCTGTTTCCTCCTTAAGAAAAACCTTACCGATCAGTCATTTGACTGGTAGGAATAATCATCATTCGTCGGAGTTTTCTTGAATTCAATCCGCTTGTATCCCTTCCCCGGATGTCATTAAAAAAAGAGGTTCTAAATAAGGCAGCGATTATCAATAGAAAACGAAAAAAAAGTATAAATCCTTGACCAGACCTCATAAGCAGATTTTGTGAACAGTCTGAGTATTATTTTATAAGTGGTAAATAAAAAGGGAATCATTAAAAAACAAACATTCATACGCAAAAAAATTTATAAAAATGGTTATTTTTCATTACCCATGTGCCTTTTTGACATAAAAAAAATGACTTAAATGCTCCTAAAATTGATCAACATCATCATCGTCACATCATAAATCATTTCCCACATAGGTGGGGTCGGTTGCATGCACTCTGTTGCGCCATTCTTGGCGATTTAAAACTAAATTTTCTATAATTTGTAATATTTTTAAATCTTATTTAATTACTTTCATCTATGTTTTTTTAGGTCTTCCTCTCATTCTCCATCCACCTTCTACTTGAATAGACTTTGTTCTCCTAACCAGTGCTATTTCAGACTTCTTTTTAACATGACTAAACTATCTTAATCCATTTTATCTTATTTTATCACAGATTGATCTCACTTTTAAGTTTTCTCAAATTATTTTTACCACTCATCCACCTTAACATTCTTATTTCCTGTTATACTTATTTTTTGTATATATTATTTGTTAACTATCCAATATTCGACCCCATAAAGCATAGCAAGTCTAATTGCAGTCTTATAACATTTTTTTTAGTTTGATTGGAACTCGACGGTCATATAAAATTTCTGATGTACTTCTCCATTTCTTTCATCCTGCTTAAATTCTATGTATTATATCTTTCTCGATTTTCCCGTTCTCTTAAACTAGTGATCCTAAGTACCAAAGTGATTAGTTCTTATTACAACTTGATCTAAAATGTTTATTGGTTCCTCATCTAGGTTCTCATTATTATTAAAATTGCATTTCATATGTTCAGGTTTTGTGCGACTAATTCTAAAACTATTAGATTCTAAAGCTTCTACTCACTTATTCAATTTTAAATTTAGTCATTCTTTAGTTTCATTTACTAGAACAATGTCATCTGCAAATAACATACATTAAGGTACTTCTTCTTGGAAATGTCTAGTAATTTTATCTATTAATAAGGTAAAAAAGGTAATAACTCAATGCTGAGCCTTGATATAAACTTATTTTAACTAGAAAGATATTAGTATTTCCACTAATGGTCATCACATTTGGGAAACGTTTTGTAACATTTGACCATAGGAAACATGGTTTTCCCATGGATTTGGTTTCCCAAGGCCAAATATTACTTCATCAATCACACTATTTTTCTCACTTTTATCCCTACATTTCAATCATTTTCCCTATCACATATATACAACAAATCTATTTATTCTAACTATATCCCTATCATTTCTTATCAATCACATATTTCTCAAAATATTCTCTTTTTTATTTCCTACCATTTTCCATAATCCCACAATTTTACACATTACCAAACGTCTCATTGTATATATCTTTAATAATATCAATGTATCTGTTATTAACTCATTTCTTTTTCATCACTTGCCATATTAACTTTCTTGGTACTCGATCATATGCTTTTTCTAAATCAATAAAAATTATGCGTAAGTTCTTTTTCTTCTCTCTATACTTTTCAAATAATTGTCTAAGTAAGAAAATAACTTCAGTGGTTTATCTTCCTGGAATAAAACTAAAATTGATTTTCAGATATATTAGTTTTTGGTCTTAGTCTATGTTCAACTACTCTTTATCATAGTTTCATAGTATGACTCATTAATTTTATTTCACGATAATTTGCGTAATTTTTAAAATCTCTCTTATTTTTATAAATTGAAACAATAATGTTTTTCCTTCATTCACGTGACACTAACTTTGTTTTTATAATCATTAAAAAATTTGTTAATCATATTGCACCTATATCTCCTACGCACTTCCATGCCTCAATTGGTATATTATCTAGGCCTAAAGCTTTTCTTGTTTTCATTTTCCTTAGAGGTTCCTTTACTTCAGATATTCAAATTTTTGAGAAGTAACCGATAGTCCTAGTTTCTTCTATATTTAAACCAACATCTAGAGTTAAATGTTCGTGTGAGGTATCATTTAGTAAACTGTAAAAATAAATTTTTTATCTTTCTTTAATATCATCCTCTTGCACTAAAACTCTTTTGTCCTCACTTTTAATACATCTAACATGTGTTAAATTTTTACCTTTATTTTCTCTTAATTTAGCCAACTTAAAAATATCCTTTTCACCTTGTCTAGTTTCTAATCTGTCATATAAGTTGTCATAAGCTTTGTATTTAGCATCGCTAATAATATATTTAGTAGTTTTTTTATAATTTGTCTTGTTGTAAGTTTATATCATTTTTATTTCTCTGTCATGTTTTAAACTTTTCTTGTTTAGTATTTATAACTTTTTGAACATCATCATTCCACCATCAAGTTTCCCTATATGAGGGTCTACGATTTTGATATATATTTACAATACTTTGTCCTACTTCTTTTAGGTTAGTTGTCATCTTATCTCACATTAATTCTACTTTATCTTCTTGTGTGTCCAATTTTCCTTATTCTATTATTCTTGTACTAAAAAGTTTCATGTTGTTTCTTTTTAAATTCCATCATTTAATTTTTGGAATTATATTGCTTTTAGTTTTTGTTGACTCTTTTTTTGTATATATATCCATCACTAATAATCTATGCTGCGTAGCTAAGCTCTCACCTGAGATAATCTTACAATTAAATGCTCCTAAAATTAATGCTTTTTTAAAAATAAAAATAAATATGTAAAAATATTGTAAGATAACAAAACCTTGAATGTATTAAATATATTTAGAAAAATATATTTATATTTGAAATAATCTAGATGTTAAAAAAACTTTGCAATATATAAAAAAATTATTTTTGATCAGGAGTAAACTTCTAGCATATATGTGAGAATTATATACAGATGTCTTAGATATGGCATTTAAGCTTTAATTTTACATAATCATCCAATAACACGATAACTATTCCGCTAGGGAACAGAAAATTATATGTGATTGTTTTCTTACATCTTTTATTGGATTTGAAATTCTAACAACCTAATTAACTGTTCTACTTTTTTGCTATTATCTTTTTATAATAGAGTTTTCATTATTATATTTGTGTTCTAATAATTTTTACATCTTTTCTTATAACTACCCTATCCAATTTTTTATTCTATTTATCCCTAGAAATTACACTATGTCATGTTACGTTACTCTCTCAGTTTTGAAAAATTTTCCCCTTCTAATTTTTCCACTTTTATTTTTACTTCTTCCCAAATGTACCCTTTTAATTAATTAATTAAATCATCGTTTTGAGCACATACCGAAGGGGACTTCAACAACTAACCATTGGGCAGCTATTTTTTTGAGGGCCAACCCATGGGAAGCACTTCTTAGCGTTTTCTCATGGGAAGCCTCATCTGAACCGTCCAGATTGAATCAACGGCTTTGATTTCACAGGGCATTTTCGGTAGTTGAAAATGCGTGTAACCTTCGTTTCCATGCTCTTCTTCTCCCTTGCTTCTCCATGCATCTCTCTTGCCTTCGTTTCCACCCCATGCTTCTCCCTTCCCTTGCGACTCGCTGTGGAGCTTAGCCGGATTTGCTTGGAAGCCGGCGGGACGGAGAAGGTGGAGACGACACGGTGAGATTTGAGATGATGGGTTCCGCCTAGGAGACGACGCGCTGCTGACGAACTGCTGCTGCTGCCGACGATGTGCTGCTGCTGCCGACGACGTTCCTTTGCAGCAATGAAGCGGGTGGATTCGAGCGGCAATGGCAGCATCGACCGGCAGAAGAGAAGAAAACTCGCAGCGTTAGTTTTTTTTTAGATTCAGGCGATTGGAGAACAGATCTGTCCGGCGAGTTAGGCATCACAGTTAGCAAGCCCTTGGCGAGTCATCCGTCTGTTCCGATCGGCGATCCAACGACCGACGGCTGGTGGGGTACGAGGCAGGGGCGCGGCTGCCTGCTGCGATTCGTGGAGGGTGATGCACCGTGTCTCATTTGTCGCGACGGATTGTAGAAGCTGATGCACGGTGCGTTATTTATCGCGACGGATAGAAATTTGACGGCCAGTGATCGCGACGGACAGACATTTGAAAACAATTTTACAAAAAAATTTTAATAATCTAATAGAATTTCCAAATTATATAAATATAATAGTTGTGTAAAAAAATATAAATATTATAATAACATGCTTTTGATGGTTTAGATCTTGAAAAAACTGCTCTGCAACTTCACCGGAACAGTGGTGCGGTTAATCCAAAAACGTCCCTACAGTTATTATAATGTAATAAATTTTATATAATCATTTATCCATATAAATAACATGCTTTTGATGGTTTAAATCTTGAAAAAACTGCTCTGCAACTACACCGGAACAGTAGTGCAATTACTCCAAAAATGGCCCTACACGTATTATAATGTAATAAAATTTTATATAATCAATTATCCATATAAATAACATGCTTTTGATGGTTTAGATCTTAGCTTAACGAAATTGAGCTACTATTATTTTTAATTATACATTTATATTTCTTTTGTATATGTTTATATTATTTAGAATCATTAAAATCGAATAAAAGTCCATGGATTATAAAAATTTAAAGATATATTGTAACTGAAGATCTAATTTATTTTTTAAAATATATTATATTAATATAATAATGTGTGTGAAAGGGCGCGTGGGTGGGAAGTTAGTTAATTTTTATGTTTTTTAATGGAGTGTTACGGGTGTGTGAGTTTAATACAAATTTTGATCTTTTTAGAAAGTTGCTTACCTTACTCTATTTTGATTTGCAAAATATTTATAACAATAGACGGTTTATATTAGAAAAATTCAGCTAATTAAATTATGAATATGAATAATTATGTACACGGTTAAAAAAGTGCGATATTTTTATTTAAATGTGAATAAAAATAATAATATAATAATAATTATTTATTAATTATTTATTTCAAAAAAGCAATTATTTTATTTTATATTATTTATTTTTATGTTTGAATGCATGTTTATATGTTGAAATTATATTATAGATTATATTACTTAATTATTAAACCAGTACCAAAAAGTCATATATATTTATATTATCAAATGTTAATTATAGTAATTTAATTTAAATAAATATAATTTATACAATTTTATTTTTAAAAGTTAATATAAATGTGCCCCGCGGGTGTCCAGAAATAAATATTTTATTTTCTAAAATATATATATGTGTCCCGCGGACATCCAAAAATGAATATTTTGTTTTCTAAAATATATAAGTGTCCCACGGGAGTCCAAAAATGAATATTTTGTTTTCTAAAAAATATATGTGTGTGCCGCGGGCGTCCAAAAATGAATATTTTGTTTTATAAAAATATATATGTGTCCCACGGGTCTCCAAAAATGAATGTTTTGTTTTTTAAAAAAATATATGTGTCCCACGGGCTTCAAAAAATAAATAATTTATTTTTTAAAAAATATATATGTGTCCTGCGGGCGTCCAAAAATGAATATTTTGTTTTATAAAAATATATATGTGTCCCACGGGTCTCCAAAAATGAATGTTTTATTTTTTAAAAAAATATATGTGTCCCACGGGCTTCAAAAAATAAATAATTTATTTTTTAAAAAATATATATGTGTCCCGCGGGCGTCCAAAAATAAATATTTTGTTTTATAAAAATATATATGTGTCCCACGGGTCTCCAAAAATGAATGTTTTGTTTTTTTAAAAAATATATGTGTCCCACGGGCTTCAAAAAATAAATAATTTATTTTTAAAAAAATATATATGTGTCCCGCGGGCGTCCAAAAATAAATATTTTGTTTTATAAAAATATATGTCCCGCGGGCCTCCAAAAATGAATATATTATTTTTTTAAATATATAAATGTCCCACGGGCCTCAAAAGATGAATATTTTGTTTTTTAAAAAATAATCATGTGTCCACGGGCCTCAAAAAATGAATATTTTATTTTTATAAAAATATATATGTATCCCGCGGGCGTCTGTAATTGCAGAGGATGAGTTTGGTCAAATCTTCCTTTTATGCAAAGGTGCAGACCGGTATGTATTTCCTCACCATTTCGAACTCCGGTTGAGTGTTAAAATAATTTTTTTTACCTTTTGACCTATTATCTTCTAAAGAGTCTTCATGCCCAATTTTGACTTTTGCATTCGGATACCTATTTCGACTGCTTTTGTAATTTTGACCAGCCCAATTTTGACCATCCCAATTTGTAATGTTAGTTTAAACTAATTAAGTGGGTTATATATCCTTCTTTAAAAAAAAATATTCTTGTGTAAAATATAAAAAGTTATTAGATTCTGATGCATTAGAATTTAATAATATTATAGGATTATTTATCCAAATAAAAATGATGTTTCAAATAATCTTGAATATCACTTTAAAATTTATATAATCTCTTGTCAAACTATTATTTTACACGTATTTAATAAATTTTGTTATCAAATTTCAATTTAATATAGTTATAAAAAAATATACGCATCCCGCGAGCGTCCAAAAGTGAAGATATTATTTTTTAAAAATTTATAAATGTCCCACGGGCCTCAAAAAATGAATATTTTGTTTTTTTAAAAATATACACGTGTCCCTCGGGCGTCCAAAATTGAGTATAATGTTTTATAAAAATATCTACGTGTCCCGCGGGCTTCAAAAAGTGAATATATTGTTTTTATAAAATTTAAAAATGTCCCACCGGCCTTAAAAATTGAATATTTTGTTTTTTTAAAATATATACGTGTCCCGTGGGCGTCGAAAAATGAATATAATGTTTTATAAAAATTTAAATGTGTCCCACGGGCTTCATAAAATGAATGTATTGTTTTTATAAAATATATGAATGTCCCACGGGCCTCGAAGAATGAATATTTTATTTTTATAAAAATATATACGTGTCCCGTGGGCGTCCAAAAATGAATATAATATTTTATATAATATATATGTGTCCCGCGGGCGTCCAAAAATGAAAATATTATTTTTGTAAAATATATAAATGTCCCACGGGACTCAAAAAATGAATATTTTGTTTTTTTTAAAAAAATATATGTGTCCCGTGGGCGTTCAAAAATGAATATAATGTTTTATAAAAAATTAAAGGTGTCCCGGGAGCTTCAAAAAATGATGTATTATTTTTATAAAATATATAAATGTCCCACGGGCCTCAAAAAGTGAATATTTTGTTTTTATAAAAAATCATACGTGTCCCGCGGGCGTCCAAAAATGAAAATAATATTTTATAAAAATATATACGTGTCCCGTGGGCCTCCAAAAATAAATGGATTGTTTTTATAAAATATATGAATGTCCCACGGGCCTCAAAAAATGAATATTTTGTTTTTATAAAAATATATATATGTCCGCGGGCATCCAAAAATGAATATAATGTTTTATAAAAATATCTACGTGTCCCGCGGGCGTCCAAAAATGAATATATTATTTTTTTAAAATGTATAAATGTCCCACGGGCCACAAAAAATGAGTATTTTGTTTTTATAAAAATATATACGTGTCCCGTGGGCGTCCAAAAATGAATATAATGTTTTATAAAAAATGAACGTATTGTTTTTATAAAATTTATAAATGTCCCACGGGTCTAAAAAAATGAATATTTTATTTTTATTAAAATGTATACGTGTCCCGTGGGCGTCCAAAAATGAATATAATGCTTTATAAAAATATCTACGTGTCCCGCGGGCGTCCAAAAATGAATATATTATTTTTTTAAAATGTATAAATGTCCCACGGGTCTCAAAAAATGAGTATTTTGTTTTTATAAAAATATATACGTGTCCCGTGGGCGTCCAAAAATGAGTATAATGTTTTATAAAAATATTTACGTGTCCCGCGGGCGTCCAAAAATGAATATATTATTTTTTTTTAAAATGTATAAATGTCCCACGGGCCTCAAAAAATGAGTATTTTGTTTTTATAAAAATATATACGTGTCCCGTGGGCGTCCAAAAATGAATATAATGTTTTATAAAAAATGAACGTATTGTTTTTATAAAATTTATAAATGTCCCACGGGTCTAAAAAAATGAATATTTTATTTTTATTAAAATGTATACGTGTCCCGTGGACGTCCAAAAATGAATATAATGTTTTATAAAAATATCTACGTGTCCCGCGGGCGTCCAAAAATAAATATATTATTTTTTTTAAATGTATAAATGTCCCACGGGTCTCAAAAAATGAGTATTTTGTTTTTATAAAAATATATACGTGTCCCGTGGGCGTCCAAAAATGAGTATAATGTTTTATAAAAATATTTACGTGTCCCGCGGGCGTCCAAAAATGAATATATTATTTTTTTTTAAAATGTATAAATGTCCCACGGGCCTCAAAAAATGAGTATTTTGTTTTTATAAAAATATATACGTGTCCCGTGGGCGTCCAAAAATGAATATAATGTTTTATAAAAAATGAATGTATTGTTTTTATAAAATTTATAAATGTCCCACGGGTCTAAAAAAATGAATATTTTATTTTTATTAAAATGTATACGTGTCCCGTGGACGTCCAAAAATGAATATAATGTTTTATAAAAATATCTACGTGTCCCGCGGGCGTCCAAAAATAAATATATTATTTTTTTAAAATGTATAAATGTCCCACGGGACTCAAAAAATGAGTATTTTGTTTTTATAAAAATATATATGTGTCCCGTGGGCGTCCAAAAATGAGTATAATGTTTTATAAAAATATCTACGTGTCCCGCGGGCGTCCAAAAATGAATATATTATTTTTTTAAAATGTATAAATGTCCCACGGGCCTCAAAAAATGAGTATTTTGTTTTTATAAAAATATATACGTGTCCCGTGGGCGTCCAAAAATGAATATAATGTTTTATAAAAAATGAATGTATTGTTTTTATAAAATTTATAAATGTCCCACGGGTCTAAAAAAATGAATATTTTATTTTTATTAAAATGTATACGTGTCCCGTGGACGTCCAAAAATGAGTATAATGTTTTATAAAAATATCTACGTGTCCCGCGGGCGTCCAAAAATAAATATATTATTTTTTTAAAATGTATAAATGTCCCACGGGACTCAAAAAATGAGTATTTTGTTTTTATAAAAATATATGTGTCCCGTGGGCGTCCAAAAATGAGTATAATGTTTTATAAAAATATCTACGTGTCCCGCGGGCGTCCAAAAATGAATATATTATTTTTTTAAAATGTATAAATGTCCCACGGGCCTCAAAAAATGAGTATTTTGTTTTTATAAAAATATATACGTGTCCCGTGGGCGTCCAAAAATGAATATAATGTTTTATAAAAAATGAATCTATTGTTTTTATAAAATTTATAAATGTCCCACGGGTCTAAAAAAATGAATATTTTATTTTTATTAAAATGTATACGTGTCCCGTGGGCGTCCAAAAATGAATATAATATTTTATAAAAATATCTACGTGTCCCGCGGGCGTCCAAAAATGAATATATTATTTTTTAAAAATGTATAAATGTCCCACGGGCCTCAAAAAATGAGTATTTTGTTTTTATGTATTATTTTTTAAAAATATATAAATGTCCTACGGGCCTTAACAAATGAATATTTTTTTTTACAAAAATAATCATGTGTCCTGCGGGCATCCAAAATATATATAATATTTATTACTATTTTATTTCTTTATATAAATTTTTATTTCATTAAATCAAGTGGAGTTAATATTTTTAATTATAATTTAATATATTTATTTGGGTTCCAAATTTGGTTTTGAAGACATATATGATCTTATAAGGGCCTTAAGATTATATTAGAGGTGTTAAATTACGATTAACTTATTAATTTCAAAAATTAGATGATGTTAGAAGATGTTAGAAGATGTTAGATGTGGTTAGATGCCGTTAGATGCCGTTAGATGCTGTTAGATGCGGTTAGATGCGGTTAGATGCGGTTAGATGCGGTTAGATGCGGTTAGATGCGGTTAGATGCCGTTAGATGCTGTTAGATGCTGTTAGATGCCGTTAGATGTCGTTAGACGCTGTTAGATTAAGTTGGATTTCTTTAAATCATATTAACTGGGTTTCAAATTCAGAAATTAAGGTCTAAATGACCTTATAAGGGGCCTACGATCATATTACAGGTGTTAAATTAGGATTAACTTATTAATTTCAAAAATTAGATGCTGTTAGATGCTGTTAGATGCAGTTAGATGCTGTTAGATGCTGTTAGATGCCATTAGATTCCGTTAGATGCTGTTAGATGCTGTTAGATGTCATTAGATGCCGTTAGACGCTGTTAGATTAAGTTGGATTTCTTTAAATCATATTAACTGGGTTTCAAATTCAGAAATTAAGGTCTAAATGACCTTATAAGGGGCCTACGATCATATTACAGGTGTTAAATTAGGATTAACTTATTAATTTCAAAAATTAGATGCTGTTAGATGCTGTTAGATGTCGTTAGATGCTGTTAGATGCTGTTAGATGCCATTAGATGCTGTTAGATGCTGTTAGACGCTGTTAGATTAAGTTGGATTTCTTTAAATCATATTATATGGGTTTAAAATTCCGTAATTAAGGTCTAAATGACCTTATAAGGGGCCTAGAATCATATTACAGGTGTTAAATTAGGATTAACTTATTAATTTCAAAAATTAGATGCTGTTAGATGCGGTTAGATGCTGTTAGATTCCGTTAGATGCTGTTAGATGCTGTTAGATGCGTTAGATGTTGTTAGATTCCGTTAGATGCCGTTAGATGCCGTTAGACGCTGTTAGATTAAGTTGGATTTCTTTAAATCATATTAACTGGGTTTCAAATTCCGTAATTAAGATCTAAATGACCTTATAAGGGGCCTAGGATCATCTTACAGGTGTTTAATTAGGATTAACTTATTAATTTCAAAAATTAGATGCTGTTAGATGCTGTTAGATGCCGTTAGATGCTGTTAGATTCCGTTAGATGCTGTTAGATGCTGTTAGATGCCGTTAGATGCCGTTAGATGCCGTTAGACGCTGTTAGATTAAGTTGGATTTCTTTAAATCATATTAACTGGGTTTCAAATTCAGAAATTAAGGTCTAAATGACCTTATAAGGGGCCTAGGATCATATTACAGATGTTAAATTATGATTAACTTATTAATTTCAAAAATTAGATGCTGTTAGATGCTGTTAGACGCTGTTAGACGCTGTTAGATGCTGTTAGACGCTGTTAGACGCTGTTAGATTATGATGATTTTATTAAATCATATAATATGAGTTTCGAATTCTGAATTTATGGTCTAAATGACATTATAAGGGACCTAGGATTATATTACAGGTGTTAAATTAGGATTAACTTATTAATTTTAAAAATTAGATGCTGTTAGATGCTGTTAGATGCTGTTAGATGCTGTTAGATGCCGTTAGATGCTGTTAGATGCCGTTAGATCCGATTTTATTCAGAAAATAATAAAATATTAATAAATTTTCAAAAATTCGAGAAAAATAAAAGAACTTGTTATTTTTGAGAGTACCATGATTACATTAACTTTAAATAATATGAAATAACTTCTAATAAAATTTATATTTTCTAACTTTACTAATTATAATGAAATCTTTTTAAAAAATAATTTTTAGTACAAAAAAATTTTTAGAAATTTTCAAATGATGAGAAATTATGTCCACATATATTTTAATATTTCATCTAGCAAATGAATGGAATAGATTGAGATTTTGTATATATATAATACAAATTTTATCAAAAAACCAAACATACTCACGTTTTTAAGTTATTATACTCTCGCTGTAAAATTACCAAAATGCCCAGCTTCCTTTTTTTTACCCAAGGGAAGTGCTTCCTATGGGTTGGGACTCATTTTCTTATCATTCAAATCTCATGGGGCCGGGCCCTTGAAAAATTAATCACAAATCATGCGAAGCTCGGCTGCATGATTCAACCAACCATCATCTACCGAGTCTCTTGGAACTATATATCAACGATATATCATGCAAAGGGCGTTGCTTTCAATTGCATTACCATCAATCCTAATTACCAGTGATCACCACTCACCGCCACTCCAATCTTTTCTAATATTTAAAGCCTTGACAGCGTCTCACATCACCCAATCACTCACTCACATACATCACATGATGATGGCAAAGCAAGGAGATGAGGCATTTGTGCACGAAGATGAAGAAGAACACATTTACAGAAGCCAATTTCCAGCTGTTCCAGTGCCCAGCAATCTCACGTTGCCAGAGTTTGTGCTTCAAGATGCTGATTCATTCTCCGATAAGGTGGCGATAGTTGACGCCATCACTGGAAAGAGCTTCACCTATGGGCAACTGCTCCACGACACTCGAAGGTTGGTCAAGGCTTTAATGAGGTCATTTGGTCTGAGGAAAGGGCAGGTGGTTGTGGTAGTCCTCCCAAATGTGGTGGAGTATGCCACTGTTGCCCTTGGGATAATGTCTGCCGGTGGAGTGTTCTCAGGGGCCAATCCTCAGGCACATGCGACAGAGTTGCACAAGCAGGTGCAGAATGCCGACGCAAAGCTGATCATCACAACCGTAGCATTTTATGACAAGGTACGTTGATCTGAGTCTTAAAATTCGAGTAGATGTTTGTCATCTTGTCTTCAAGGCATGATTAGTAATACTAGCATTTGCATCTAGCTAGTGGTACATATAATACAAGGAACTGTTTGCATTCGACATGCTAACAAAGGAATGGATGTCTATTTGTGAACTCCAAAAAACTCAAACAGGTAAAAGGACTGAATCTTCCAACTATAGTGGTGGGGGAAGAGTATGTCAATGGCACAATTCATTGGGATGATCTGTTGGCATCAGCAGAGTTTGGAGGAACAGAGGAGTTTGATGATGCAGTGAACCAGAACGATTTGTGTGCTCTGCCGTACTCATCAGGAACCACAGGAACATCAAAGGGCGTGATGCTTACGCATCGAAATTTGGTGGCCAACCTTTGCTCTACCCTCTTCAGTGTGAGCCCAGACATGGTTGGCCAGTTCACCACACTAGGCCTAATGCCATTCTTTCATATCTATGGAACTGTAGGTATTTGTTGTTCTACTCTAAGGAACAAGGGGAAGGTTGTTGTAATGGGTAGATTTGAACTGAAGGCATTTCTCAGTGCACTGATCAAACACGAGGTGAATTTCGCACCCATTGTCCCTCCCATCATGCTCGCACTTGTCAAGAATCCGATAGTCGATGAGTTTGACATTCAGCAGCTCAAGCTGAAAGCAGTCATGACGGCGGCTGCTCCGCTGGCCCCTGATCTGTTGAGGGCATTTGAGGAGAAGTTCCCAGGCGTGCAGGTCCAAGAGGTAAGCTCACTGCTCAACGCATAACTAGGCCATAACTTGACCAATAAATTAACTGGATCAGAGACAATCTCCTAAAAATGCTTGTGGTAAGCCTCAAACTGCATGACAGATACTGAAAATTGGTTCAATATTGGAGAAACGCAAGAGGCAAGAGATTTAGTTTGGAAACTGAAACAACTCGAGGTTGTGAGTGTTAAATTAGCTAATTAATGCCGAGTGCATTTTGAACTAGGGAGCTAGCCCAAAAACCGAAACCATGATAGCTGTATGTGCTATCAGACAGTACTTCGCAGGGTATTCTGTTTTGGGACTCCGCAGGTTCAATCACTACTTAGGAACATGGATGAAGTGTGTTATTTTTTCATTCCGATAGTTATCTAACAATAACCAGTTTCTCAATTCATGCTAATCGGATGTGTGGGGGGCTGTAAAACGACAGGCGTATGGGCTAACTGAGCACAGCTGCATAACACTTACGCATGGAGACCCCAGCAGGGGGCGAAGCTCCGCGAAGAAAAATTCTGTTGGATTCATACTTCCAAATTTGGAGATCAAATTCATCGATCCAGACACCGGCAGATCTCTCCCAAGGAACACACCTGGTGAACTCTGCGTTCGAAGCCAGTGTGTGATGAGTGGTGAGACTTATATCTGACGTACCGTGCAAATATTACCATCACCAAAAATCTGATTGATCAAACCAACATAAAACCTCCATTAATCATTAATTTTTTTAATGAACTTTCAACAATGATGTGGTGAATTTGAGTTAATAAGAGTCTATAACTGTTTTTTCATCCCGTCATGGTTGGGCATCATTTGTTTGTTGAAAAGGTTACTACAAGAACAAGGAGGAAACAGGACGGACCATTGACTCAAGGGGATGGCTCCATACTGGCGATGTTGGTTACATTGATGATGATGGAGATGTTTTCATCGTTGATCGCATAAAGGAGTTGATCAAGTACAAAGGATTTCAGGCAAGTTTTCTTTCAATGGTGTTGAAAAAATAGGTAGAACTTTACTCTAGGGAACATACACACAAAAAGAGCTAGAAATTAGTATGAAGAATCATGTATTTGTTGTAGGTGGCGCCTGCAGAGCTAGAAGCGATACTTCTATCCCATCCGTCCGTCCAAGATGCAGCCGTTGTTCCGTGAGTCTCTATTTTCTTGCATCCATATCTTGAAAGAATACATAATCATAGTTGAACTAGTCTACTAATTTGTAAGGACTTCAAACAAAATACCCATAAAAGTTCAGACCAAATCATCAAAAGAAATTGAAGGAGAAGATAACTACAGAAAGCCGAATTGGAAGCCTATTGGTGATCAGAGTGAATATGATTGAATTGATTACTACATGCATGCATTAGATTTTCAGTCACTGATACGTGTGTTTTGTATGGTAGATTTCCTGATGAAGAGGCTGGAGAAATCCCAGCAGCTTGTGTGGTGATGAGCCCAAATGCGAAAGAGAGCGAGGAAGATATGGAGAAGTACGTAGCCTCCAATGTAGCAACATACAAGCAAGTGAGAGTGGTGCAATTCGTGAAAAATATCCCCAAGTCAGCTGCTGGGAAGATCTTGAGGAGGACTGTTAGGGACGACATGCTCAGGAGGATGAATGCCACCAAAACTGGTTCTGATCAAGGAGCCTAATTAAGGATCAGATGGATATTTATGGATCATATATATAACACAGACACTTAAACAAAGAATACATACGAATTTATAACTTTCTGTTTCTAAATTATCTAAACTAAATGAATGGTATTTCTCAGTCTTCCCCACACATCTTTTATTACTGAACATGTTTCTCTTTTATCCAAAATAAACGATCACATGACTCGGGTGATGACAGACTGTAATAGTACAAATATATATCCCAGCTAGACAAAATCAAAATCATGTAAGAGTACATATAGATCATGTTATTACGATCTTGACGAGCAATGAGTCAAATAATGGATAGGACATCGAAATTTTAAGATCTATATGATTGAACAAATTATCCTATTAAATTTCTAATCTTCGTGTTTCGTATTCCTCATTCAACTCGCCAGTCATGAAGGTTAGTTGGATGGAGCATGATTTAAGGATACAATTACATGACTTCGATTTTGTGTAGGTGGGGCACAAATTTGATCAAAATTTTAATTAATAGGATTTTTTCTGTAAGTAAACTTTGAAAATAAGGATTATTAGCAAAATCGATAACTATGAGGCATAATTTTAAATTGGGAAAAGCTTGATTGTCATTTGCAGATGGCCCTAAGTTAAATGGTGAAATCGCATTGAAAATCCTAGCTATAGGGTAGCAATGGACGGCTGTACTGATCATTTTAAAGCATTAATTTCAAGCAGAAATTCTTTTAAGAAAAATAGAAATTCTTTTAGCTAGTTAGTGATTAATCTGACGTATGATCGAAAGAGTTATGTTTGTTGCAACTATAACTTATGGTGCATCCGGGTGCAAATACTAATTTTTATTTTTTTGAAAATTCTTTTACACAAATGTTAATCTAATTATGTTTAATATGTGTATCAATTTTTACTATTTTTTGAGATTTATAGATTTTTTTAGATATTTTATAATTAGTGGCATTTTAGATTTAAAAAATATTTACAAATGTCCCAAAATGATAAAAATTGATACATATATTAAACACATTTAAATTAACAATTGTATAAAATATTTTCAAAAAATTTTAAAAAATAGGTTAAATGCACCTGGGTGCACCGAGCCTAAGTGCACCCAGGTGCATAAGATAGGTACTCTAAACTTATAACACAACTGATTTCATGAACTTGGGTATACTAAGCTTTAGTGTGCCGAGGCACAAAAATCTATTTTTTTATACAATTGTTAATCTAAACGTATTTAATATATGTATTAAGTTTTTGGGCACAACTTCTGAATGCATAAAATCCCAAAATTAATACCAAGAAATAGAAAAGAATTTTAACAGAATTCATGTTTGTGGTTGCAAGCCCAGGCTTTTTATTTTTATTTTTTGATACAAAGTGGTTGCAATCCTAGTTAACTTTTCTAAATGCCCATATGAACAAGCCTTCAGTTTTCTAGCACAATATATAAATAGGTTAACAACTTTATGATTGTGGGTATTTTTTCAACGAATAAAAATTTTCAAACTAAAATTTTGCAATTTCATACTTTATAACTACCATATTTTTTAATTATTTCTTCACATCTTCCTATATAATTATTTTATTTTTTAATCATTTCTACACAATTACCTATACAACTAGCTTATCTATTTTTATTTTATTCTCTTTACTCCTCATCATTATATCTGTCATACTACATCATTTTATTTTATTTTATATATGATAACCCTTTATGTGCATTCCTTTTGCAAAATGGGATCCACACATATTGGATTGTTATAATATTTTAAACAATCATTTATTTATATAAAAATACATATTTTTGATAGTCTAGATTGTTGAATAAATATCTTTGATAGTTTAGATGTTGAAAATGTGATTTTAAAATTTTTATTTATATTAAACATTTTATTTTACTTTGTTGATTTGTAACATTTTAAGATGAGGCTCATATATATGTTAGATTTAGATGAAAATTAGGGTGTGTTTGTTAGGGGCCAAAACTTGTCAATTAAAACTTTTCAACACAAAACTTTTCACTCTTCATAACTACTCTATTTTTTAATTATTTTTTCATATTTTTCTATACAAACTACCCTACTTTTCAATCATTTCTACACAACTACCCATACAACTAACTTATCTATTTTAACTTTATTCTCTTTACTCCTCATCATTACCCCTATTATATCACATCATTTTCTATCAATTTGACAACTTCTACCTCTAAAACTTTTCATCAAAAGTTTTACCTCCAACCAAACACACCCTTAGTATGCTAATAAAGTAAATAATTTTAAAATACAATAAACAGTTAGATGTTAATTTTATGATCAAGTGGGCCTTATTTGCATTCAAATGCACTGTAATTGCACTCTAATATTTCCCATATCCAAATAAATTGAACATAAATCGATACATAAATAAATATTCGTTATTTAACAATTTGTACAATTTATATTAAATATACATATAACATATATTTATTATTTTACTGTAATATGCAAATTGGATTAACTTAGTTTCACCAACTCCTTAACCCCTTCAGAAATCGAGTCGGCTCGAAACCAATTCTCCATATCTAAATTTTGAAAAATATACATATTTTTAAGTTAGGTCTGTCGGATTTGGGTCGGGACCCTGTTTACACTCTTGGAAATCTGTACTCCACACACAAGTTACACTTGTTGGCTTGAACCCAAATCTCCATATCTAAATTTTGAAAAATCTACATATTTTTAAGTTGGGCCTGTCGGATTTGGGTCCAGACGTTGTTTACACTCTTGGAAATCTGCACTCCACACACAAGTTACACTTGTTGATTGTTTTTTTTTTTTTTTGATGGAAGAATTACTCTATCCCGACGCCCTTTCCCCTTGGAAAGGGTTCGGAGGAGAGTAATCCGAGCAATGCATTGCCAAAAAATTGTCTATACACAGTTTTCTTAGGACTACTTGGGGGGGATTCCCCCACCAAAGTAGCTGATGTACATCAGAACAAGAAGCCATCTCGGCTAAGGAATGGGCTACCTCATTACCCTGTCTAAGAACATGATGAATAGAGAGGTGGTCATAAGTAGCAAAAATAGATCTGATCTCATCAATGACATGCCCCACTGGAGAGGATATTGTGCAGTCTTTGGATAAGTACTGGCAAAGTAGTAGAGAATCGGATTCAATCAGAACCTGGCTCAGCTTCAATTGAATCGCCCACTTGGTTGCTAATAAGAAAGCGTGGGCCTCCATGAGGAGCGGTTCCATCGTGTCCGTCCATCTCCACCCTCTGGCAGCAATGAAAAGGCCCCTGGAGTCCCTGATGATAGCCGCTAAACCAGTAACACCCTTATCATCCAAGGCTCGCGCATCAACATTCATCTTGAAAGCCCCCGCGGGCGGTTTAGTCCACCTGGCCACTAATGGAAGATCGATAACACTCATCTGACTAAAGAGCTTAGCCCGACGAAATTGTTCGCAGTAGTCACGGCACCAAGGTAAAATCATATGGAAAACCGGTGGGTCCCCGTCTTCTCTCAGCTTGTTCCTCAGAAACCAGACCCTCCAACAAAAAGGATAAAGAAGGCCAAATCCAGCAATTGATTCCTGAGGGACAGAGTACACAGCGTTTGAATCACAGAGAGCGGAGGAGAGTGCAGCCTAGCAGCCACGCGACTAAGCCTTGCAATATAAGGGCATCCCAAAAAGAGGTGGTCAGAGTTTTCCACCTCCCCCTTGCAAAAGAAACAGGTAGTATCCACCTGAATACCCCTCGAAGATAAATTCTGCAAAGTGGGGAGAGCATTCCGTACCAGCCGCCAGCCAAAAAACATCACTTTGCTTGGAAGGTTTGTCCTCCAGATGGCCCTATAGAAGGACGAGAGGTTTTGGCTCTCCGAACTCTGAGAGAGCAGCCTGTAGGTTTTTGACCGAGAAGTGACCATTAGGTTCATGGGCCCAGTAAATACAGTCCTCCGCCTCGCCCTGTGGAAGTGGAATAAGGCTAATCTCCGAACACTTGTTGATTGTTGATGGATCAGATAATGGGCAATTAGGCTGGGTCCATTGAGCTTTTGGTCGACTATATCAAAATATGAATTGGCTATCCAACCCATTTGTAAATGGGTTAAAATTTGAGTTTTTTGAATAACTAACTTTTGTTCTGTTAGCTAGGTTACCCATTTAATTAAAAGGCGTGATTTTTTTAGATCGGTCTTGTAACATATCGGTCCGGAAAAGTGGTTCAGAAAAGTGATCCTAGACCATATATTTAACGCAATTTACCAAGATTAATCATAAATTTATGGTAAAATTAATTACTATAATTCATAAAAAAAATTCAAAATTCATTTCCACTAGTCATGTTCCTATTATTACATCCAAGACACAATAAAATAAAATACATGTCTACTATTTTCAAATGCATACCTTTAAAAAATTTTAAATCAAATAAAATAATTGTTCTTGAAAATCTTCAAGCAAGTCAATCTTTAGTGTCTCACTTGATTTGGTTCACCTATAAAAATAATAGATTAGTCCTCACACGACTAGCAAGTAGAAAACTATTTGAAAATGGATAATGACCTAATTAAAACTTAATTAAATGATAAAAATAATTACTTAATTTAATATCTCAAAAATTAGGCATCGAACGCAAAATCAAACCCTTCCATTAATTACAAAAGCATAAAAAATATAGAAATTATTTATTTGATCATACAAGTAGGAGTTAAAATGAACAAATTATAGCAAAAACGAAATAGACGGTATACTTTAAGCCACATTATCTGTCTTTGCTACAGATCGGCCCCGTCTGGCCTTTCTTACTTATCTCCTGCTACTGTAACAAGCTGCCCACCGGTTCTCGTTCAAACACAAAATCATTCGCGATCAGAAGCGTCAAAAGCTTCAAAGGATAAATAGCAACAAAGATAAAAATGGTTGCTTTTAACATAAAGCAAGGTATCTGATGGAATTCTTTGGCACATCTGACGGCTTTGAAATTTTAATTCCCATAGCGCTTTGTACATATTACAATACAGATCTGATTCTGAAGCCTCCTCTGCGAAAAGATATTGCTGCATACACTGAGATTATTACATACGTTAATTCGCGTATATATTAATTTTTTATGTCAAAATTGTGGACGTAGGTCCTCCTCCCACCTATCTGCAAATCTGTTGAACAGTAGGAGATAGGCCTCCAAATTCATTCCGTTCATTCCAAAAAATGCTAGAGTCTTTACAAGATTCAAAAAGAATATCAGGTGGAAACTCTCTCCACCAAGTTCGTATACCTAAGCCCTGTTTTAAAGCTAGCCGTATAGTATAATGAGCGATGTTGCTACCAACGCTAGACGCATGTGCAAATTCACAAAAACTGAAGTTGTGGTTTGCATCCATAATTTGGCCATCCTCATCAAGCATAGCCTTCAAAATGAGAGAATCACTTTCACAAATTACCTCAAAATAATTTAAATCAACTAGCCACAGAACACCATATAGCATAGCATATGTTTCAAGCAACAACGGATCTATTTTGCCACTCCACGCCCTACATTTTATCGCCACCAGCTCACCATAATAATCTCTAATCACTGCCGCAATCCCAGATCTATTCTCCTTGCTGCATATACCTGTATCCACATTCACTTTGAGCGTACCTTGGGGAGGAGGTCTCCAAGTTGCTTGAGTTGTCAGAATACTCTAATTTCTCTGCATCAGCCAAATGCCGAATTGTATTAGTGAATGAAATTCCTGCACCAATTAGGGATATTAGCTAAAGAGGGGGGAGTAACTCCATTTCTGGCAGCATTTATATATATATATATATTAATTTATATCAAAGCATTTTATAAATGAATATGTAATGAAATACAACAATATTAGCACATACACTTTAGGCATAATTTTATATCCAAAAAAAAACTTATCATACCAACATTTTAAATCCTTCTCATAAAAATCATAACATTTGATATATATATATATATATATATTTATATATATGCTTTACTCAATTAATTAGCATAACCTAATTAATTGAAACAAATAATTTCATCGTGAAATAGATAATTATCGAACTAAAAATCAACTTCGAAATAAAATCTTACTTGCCTTATAAAATTTCTCTTCTTCTGCAACTGTGTCTATACTTTAATCCATCAACTCACCAACCCAATTTATAAAAGCACCGTAGCGGAAAAGAGGATAAAACTCATTTACACTTAAATTCTATTTTAAACAATCTTATTTGAGAGAGTTCTTATTTTATTCTATCTTATCTTGTCGGACCCACATGCCTAGAAGGCAAAAATGTTAAATTCAATTCTTTAAATAATTAAATCCTACTCAAACCCTAGACTTTTAAGACTTCTGGACCACCTACATGCCAACCGAGATAAGTGGGTTACTCAAATAACAAGTAAAAATATAAATATAAACATAACCCGCAACATATTTCAATAATAATTGGGCAAAGCCCATTGTTAACCATTTGACTCAATTGGTCGATGGGTCAACTTTTGCCACATAGGATATTCTACATAGACTTTGACTAGTCGACTTAAATATATATTTGATATTTTACAGGTCGGAAATCTAATTTTTTAAAAATTTTCAAAAGAAGAAAAAAATATTTTTCGACCAGATTTCAAACTAGTATGAGAAAATTAGTCGGGTTAACTAAATAAACAAAACAATAAGAAGTTGGGTATTTACAACCCAAAAAGTTAGTTAACAATCCATTGAAGCCAGCAAACAACCTTGTGAACCTATTAAAATTAGTATACAAATCATAGCTCATTAAATAGATATTGGTAGCAGAGCATTTTTGTTTCCAAACTAATCAGGTATGTTTATATACTTTTTAAAATTATCAACATGTGATTTTCCTTGATATATGTTAAATAAGACTCTAAATCATCTTGTTTTCAACTAGTCTACGACCTATGTAGACAGATCATAAACCCATTAATTAAATGAGTTATAAATGATAAGGGTTAAAGTTTTGTAAATAGGTTAATAAATAAATTAAGATTGAAAATTTTTTAACAGATTATGATTAGAATTAGGTTAGAATTAGGCTAACACTAATAGATGTAACTCCGCTAGGATACCTATAGGTTGACCAATTGTGAATCCTTAGATAAGTAAAATAGGTTATTATTATTATTATTTACTTTAGGTTAAGGTAAGTTCTGGAATTAAAAAAAAAAAATCAATTCAAGTGAAGTCATTTGACTATTTTAAAGATTGATTTAGAAGAATTTTTTTGTTTGAAAAATTTTCTCCGTTCGCCATCCCATCTACCCTTAGATTGAAGATGGATTGGCTGGGGTACAAAGGAAAAAGAAATCAATTCAAATGAAAAGAGTCCATACAAAGAGAACCCACGATACAAGTTAGAAGAACCTCTTCCCAAAAATGCTGATCAGATTGGGTGGATGGGGCAAAATTGTGCCAAATTGTGTGCTATTTTATTAGCAGTTTTGAAGATGTGGGAGAAAGATAGCCACTCAAACTAGCCTTTACAATTGTTGATGTGAGTGGCCAAATGGCGGATATTGGACATAATGTTAACATTACCCGTCAGTCTGCTGATAAGCACTATAGAGTCACTTTCGACTTCAGCCTTTCTTATCCCCATGTCCATGAGCCACTTCAATCCTAAGAGAAAAGCAAAAGCTTCCATCCACAGTATACTTACTAGGGATCAACCAGCTATTAGCCTCCAGGAAAGTGTCTCTTGTATCTCTAATGACTCCACCAAAGCCCATTTTAGTGAGATTAGGGTTGCAAATTAAGTTCGACCCTTCCTAATACCAAGCAAGTCTACCTAGAAGGGCTGTTGGTGAGGTTTAAGGCAGTGCCATTTATCGGATTTGCTGAGTGGAATTGGTAGAGAAAGTTTTGAGACTAGGCCGTGATGTCCTATAGAACAAGTTGAGGTCCTTTGGCAGTTTGTTCCTGCTACACCAAATTCTCCAGCAGATGGTTATGAAAGAGGGAAAGTGCCTTGTTGAGTGTCGTGCATGTCTTTTCATTGTATTTATATCATTTTAATCGGAAATACTTGCATGAAATCAATACCATGTATCTTCATAGTTGTTATCTCATTTTAGCTTAATTTAATGATTAAATTAAAATCAATTTTTCTTATTTTGTTTAATGTTATTTTTTTATCATCATACTAAAAAACACTTAGAACAATGTTTTGGGTGGAATATAACTACTTAAAAATATATTTTTTTATTTTTTCCAGAAACATGTTTTTGTAAGTGTATTCAATCCTTATAGCAAGTTTTATCATTTTATAATATTTTTATATATTTATTTCTTATTTTTAAAAACTAAGTTTCTAAACATGAAATTGACTAAAATACTCTTGAAATTGATGATTTTTAAAAATAGAAAATAAATACATAAAATTATTATAAAATACCAAAACTTGGCATACGGTTTAAATACATTTTTACGAAACACGTTTATGAAAAAAACTCAAAAATTGAAAATTAAAAAGTAAAATAAGTTATACTAAAGTAACGACTGTACAGAACAATTTCGGTTTGACGTTCTAGTCCAACCAAAAGGGAACAACTCGGTCGTCTTGGTACATCGAAGGTCTTTCAATAATTATATTTGTAAGTTGAAAACTAAAGTGTTACTAAAATGATATTGAATAAGTAAAAATTATAACGAGTACATATTTATCAAATAAAGATGAATTTACGTAATTTTAATAATTTTTAAAATTTTTGACAAATTCATATTTATCACATAAAAATGAATTTACATAATTTTAATAGTATTTAAAAATTTTACACTTATATAATTTAGATTATATAAATTATATTATATGTGTTATTTAAATCTAAAATTTTAACTACCGAATAAACTCTTCCGTCTCATTTTATTAGTTAATATAATCTAATGATTGTCAATTGCTAAAATTATATTTTAAGCTTAATGTAAAAATAAAAAAATGATTTTTTTTTCTTGGGAGCAACCGTTAACTTGAGTCGTCTTTGAAGGATTAACACTAAAATGCTAGCTGGAGAAGCAAAAGAGAGTACTGCGCATTCATCCCATCTCTTTCTTTTATGAGTGAAGATACAAAAATGTGGAATACGGTTGCTCACGCTTTAGCAGATCTAGTTTCTATTTCTGATTTGGATCATATGTCTTGGTGGAGAAATCTTCCACAAGTTATCATTGAGAAAATTTATATAGACAATTTTTTGGCTATGAATTCTGCGGATTTCTCTAGTCCAAACCTTTTCAACATGTGAGGGGGTCGGCCTAGAATAATCTTTTTATCAAAAAAAATATATATAATGTTAGGAAGCTGGGATGGGATTGAGTAAAGATGCCAAAATTTATTGGATTGGGATGGAATCAAGACACGAAAATCTATTCGTATGGGATGGAGTGAGGACACGAAATTCTGTTGGGTAGCCACCCTACTGCTACTGAGACTGGGTTGGACATGACAGTGGCCGGTGCGATCTTCAACCACGATCATTTCTCAACGCCAGTTTTTTGCTCTACCATCTCAACCCACGATCAACATGCATAAGCCATTTATGCATTCGGACGACCCAACATGCATAAGGCGATTTTTTTTTTTTAATTTTTTCTTCATTAACATGTTTTTTAAGCATATTTAATCTATAAATCGAGTTTTATCATTTTAGAAATACTTTTACATATTTATTTTTAATTTTTAAAAACTATGTTTTTAATGGATAAAATTGTCTGAAATAACCTTTAAATTGATTTTTTAAAATAAAAAATAAATATGTAAAATTATTATAAAACAGAAAAATTTGTTGTGCGGTTCAAACACAATTTTTCAAATTATATTTATGCAAAAACTCAAAAAAGTAACAAATAAAAAATAACTATTGATAGAAACCAATATATGACAAATCATATATAAATATAGCTTTTATGTATGTGTGAAAAAGAAAAGGCAAGGAAAACTCATCAGCGCAAGCTCTGTAGAAACTGACATTGACCACATTAGGTACATCATGAATTTAGGGCTCCGCGTAGGGCTCCGCTTGAATGCAATCTGATTACGTAGAAGTAAAGCCACGTAATCTCTTCAAATTCAAAATTTTAATTCTTGATGAAAAATTCAATACATTCATTGTATTTAACATCATTTGTTTATCCAAAATACTAAGTTTCATTTTTATCAAGTACGTTTAGGGGTCAAATTTGTTGAAATATATATACCCATATGTAAATTATGAAAATGGCTAAAATATTAATTTTAAAGTAATATTTTTGACATTTAAACCATCCAAAATATCATTTTTATGTAAGTAAATGATTTTATAAAATATTATTATATTATAATACAAGTGTAAATGATATAAGCGTTTTTCATAATTTACACATGAATATAATTTTTTAACAAATGTGGCCTATAAACATAATTAATTTGGATGAAACTTAGTCTCTTAGATAAACAAATGATGTTAAATACAATGAATAGATTAAATTTTCTATCAATGATCAAAATTCTAAAATTTGAAAGATTACATGGCTCCTCTTTTATGTAACCTGGTTACATTCAAGTAGGAACAAATAATTTAATATATTTATGATATAATCACGACCTTATTAGCTCAGCCGGTAAAGCCTTTAGCTGAGTGGAACGTAAAAGCTGACAGAGCATTATTTAATGTACCCTAGTGTAAATATTTATTTTTTAATTTTTAAAAAAATTTATTTCACTGTTAATCTAAGTATATTTAACATGTCTACCAATTATTACCATTTTTAGATTTTTTTAGATTTTTTTTTTCTATTTTTAAAGATCAATGACATTTTAGTAATCAATAGCAATCAAGGAAAACTCATCAGGGCGAGGTCTCTAGAAAACGGCATGGACGGGCACATCTTAAGTTAAATAATTTAATATATTTAAGATGCAATAACAGCCTTCTTAGCTCGGGCAGTAAAGCGCCCGACCGAATATAAGAACTGAAGGCCTACAGTTTCAGCTTGACATTTAAGTCGGTCCGAAGGAATAAACCTAAAGTGTTATTAAAATAATATTGAATAAGTAAAAATTATTATAAATACATACTTATCACATAACAAATGCATTTACATAATTTTAATAATATTTTAAAACTTTTAACAAATACATTTTTTCACATAAAAAGAATTTACAAATGTTTAAAAAAATTTAAAATTTTTTGCACTTATCTAGTTAAAATAAATATATAATATTTTAGATTATATATGTTATTTATATCTAAAATTTTAACTACCGGTGTAATTTTTCCATCTCATTTTATTGGTTAATATAATCTAATTTTTTATAATTTTGATCGTCAATGGTTAAAATTATATTTTTAACTTAATGTATAATTTGATTTTTTAAAATAATAAGAAATGATAATTTTCAGAGGAGCTTTTAACTTGAGTTATCTGTGAAAGATTAACACTTAAACCTTTCTTGTGCGTTGCAGGCTGACGAACAACGAAAGGACATCGCCCACCGGTACGCGGCGGCGTCCCCTCTCCTTCTTCTAGGAGTTAAGATGCCAAAAATCTATCTTAGAGAGCTTGTGATGGAGTAAAGAGAAAAATTTATTGGGATGGGATGAAATCAAGATACAAAAATCTATTGGGTGGCCGCCCTGCTGCTGCCGAGACTGAGCGGGATATGACAGTGGCTAGTATCGTCTTTAACCGTGATTATTTCTCAACTGCTGGTTCCTAATTATGGGATGACCATCTCAACCTACGATTAATATGCAAAAGCTGTCCAAGTTGTCTATTTGCAGGTTCCCCCGTGGTGCTGTAGGTTTTATAAATTTCTCCATTTGACGGGGTATTTATAGAAAATTCTCTCCATAGTGTGAGGGTAATTAACATGCTTAATTGGAATATCAATTGTTACATCTATAATATACCAATAAAAAAATAAAGTCTCCTCATTCCAATTCATTAATGGAATTCAATTATTAGTGAAATATTCTACAGATTGTTGAGCAAATGTTCAAATAGGTACATGCATGTTGCTACCACACTCAAGAGATTGTAAGGTGTTTCTTCTAATTTAAGCTAACTTAGCTAGAATTCAATAATTTTATTATAGAAAGAAAATGCGATGGGTAGAAAGAGAGGGAGATAGAAGCAAAGAGAAGAAGACCGACAATAATGGAGATGAGACAAGCAATGTTAGAGATTCGTGAACCATAGAGATTTTTTGCAAATTTAATCTATTAAGTTTACAAAATAGCTTAATATAATAAATTCATTGTGTTTATAGTTAATTGATTTCATTTTTAATTTAATTGAAATTGACCACTAAATCAATGATGAATTCAACGATTGTATGGATCTCCGAGGATTTAAAACAATAAATTAATTAAAATAATTATTTTCATCTACTTCACATAAGTAATTTTGTATTAATCTAAAATATTTAATTATTAAATCATGCTTAAAAATTATGTATATTTGACAAGTTATATTTTTGTAATGACATATTTGTAAATTTATTCAAATTAAAAACAAAATAATAATTTATTTTTAAAATAAAATTCAATAATTATAATTTTTATTTTTGTATAAATTATGTGAATATCAACGATATAAATTATATTCCAAATATAATTTATTAACATAGTAATGACCAGACACATTGGACCCTATAGGAGAGATGAGTAATCCCATGAGTTTTTGCAGATTTATCCCATTAAGTTTGCAAAATTGGTCAACATAATTAATTAATTTGATATTTAATTTAATTTAATATTTATATTTTGATTTAATAGCTTATATTTTAATTTTCACAAATTTAATAGCTTATATTTTAACAAATTTAGAAATTTTTATTTAAATGCAATTAAAAATAACACAACTAATTTAGATATAAAATTTTATCATTTTATATTATGTTTCATAATAAAGATTGAAGTAGATATAAACTAAGCGAATCAAAATTATTATTTCCAACAAATTTAAAAAATAAGTTTCAATCAATTTAAAAATACTTAATTATTAAACTAGTCCCAAAAGGTCATTTATTTTTATTTAGTTTATTTAAATCTAGATTATAGTTTAATCATTATCACATAGTTCCAAAAATTCATATATAATTATATTATTAAATCTAAATTACATTTATATAATAAATATAATTTATTAAAGTTTTATTTTTAAAAAGTCATATATATGTAACAATTATTATGATTTTATATATTTAAAATTTTATTTAAATTAATTATTGTTTTAATTATATCTATATATATTTATTTATTTTTAAAATTATTTAATTCAAATTCAAGGTTTTCATAGTTCTAAAATGAATTATTAAGTAGATATCTTTTACAAAATACATAAATTTATGTAAAATACTTTTAAAAATATTAAAATTAGATGCTGTTAGATGTTGTTAGATATCGTTAGATGTGGTTAAATGTAGTAAGATGCTTTTAAACGTTATAGATGTTGTCAGATACGACTAGATGTTGTTAGATCCGATTAGATGTTGTTAAATGTTGATAGATTTAGGTGGAATTCATTAAATCCTATTATCTACATTTTAAATTTTATAATTAAGGTATAAATGATCTTATAAGAGGGCTAAGATTATATTAAAAGTATTAAATTAAGATTAACTTACTAATATCAAAAGTTAGATCTGGTTAGATGCTATTAAATGTCATTAGATGATGCTAGATGTCGTTAGATTTATGTGAATTTTATTAAATCTATTATATAATTTTAAATTCCATAATTAAAGTATAAAAACCTTATAAAGGGCTTATGATCATATTATAAGTGTTAAATTAAGATTAACTTATTAATATCAAAAGTTAGATTCTATTAGATCTCGTTACATCCGGTTAGATGCATTTAGATCTGGTTAAATACTATTTGATCTAGTTAGATGCCATTAAATGTTGTTAAATGTTGTTAGATCCAATTAGATTTAGGTAAATTTCATTAAATCCTATTTATTTATATTTTAAATTCTATAATTAAGGTATAAATGATCTTATAATGGAACTAGGATCATTTTATAGTTATCAAGTTATGATTAACTTGTTAATATAAAAAGTTAGATCTGGTTAGATACCGTTATATTCGGTTAGATGTTATTAGATCTAGTTAGATGTAGTTATATTCGGTTAGATGATGTTAGATCTAGACAGATGTCGTTAAATGCTGTTAAATTTAGGTAGAGTTGATTAAATCATGCTATTTGAGTTTTAGCTTTTGTCCTTAAAATATAAATAACTTTATATGCTGTCTTGGATCGTATTACAAGTGTTAAATTAAGATTAATTTATTAATATCAAAAGTTAGATCCAGTTAGACACTGTTAG
Organism: Annona cherimola; assembly: GCA_030490835.1. Taxonomy (NCBI): domain Eukaryota; kingdom Viridiplantae; phylum Streptophyta; class Magnoliopsida; order Magnoliales; family Annonaceae; genus Annona; species Annona cherimola. The sequence continues at coordinate 70,261,236 of CM059977.1, forward strand.
ATCTAGTTGGATACTGTTAGACCCGGTTAGATGTTTCTAGATCTAATTAGATGTCCTTAGATGCTATTAGATACATTACATTTAAGTGATTTCATTAAATCATATTATTTGAATTTTAAATTTTGTAAAGTATAGATGACCTTATAAGGGGCCTAAGATTATATTACTGGTGTTAAATTAGAATTAACTTATTAATGTCAAAAGTTTGATCCGATTAGATGCCGTTACGTTCATTAGATGTTAGATTTGGTTAGATGCTACTAGATTTTATTATTTTCAAAAAATTAAAAAAGAAAATTTTGCAAATATGCTTACAAGGTTCAACCAATATTTCATCAATATCTCTAAATTTGCTGATATTATAAATATGTTCACAAAGTTTGTATGTAATTGTAAGCATGTCCTTTCTATTATGACGTCGTTAGAATTTTTTGTAAAATGAGGACAATGTCGTTTAAGTCAAGTGATATACTTGCAAATTTTTAAATATTGTAGACATATTTGCTATTTTATTATTTTATATATTTTTACATAATTATTATTTTAAATTTTTTTGTACATATGCTTATAACATTTGTAAAAATCGTAAATGTATTACTTGGCTTAAAGGGCATTATTGTTATTTTATAGAAAATTCTAATGACGTCCTAATCGAAAGGACATGTTTCCAATTTCATACAAACTTTGTGTGCATATTTTCAATATTAGAAAACTTAGGAACACACGCAATATTAGTCAAACCTTGTAGGCATATTTGTAAAAATCTTAATAAAAATTCTAAAATTTCATAAATTTTTTTTGAAATTATTAGTCTCAAAGTACCTTATTTATATGAACTTTAAATAATATAACATAACTTCTTATACAAAATATATTTTTGAACCTTACCAATTGTAATGAAATATTATTAAAACATAATATTTTCTACACAAGTATTTTTAAAAAATATCAAATAGTGATAAATTATGTTTATATATGTTTTAGTAGTTGATTCACTAAATGAATGGAATATATTAGGATGTCATATAATTCAAATTTTATCCAAAACCAAACATGCTTACACTTTCAAATAAATATACTAATACCGTAAAATTACGAAAATGCTCCTATTTTCTTTTTTTGGTACGGTTGGTTCATCAACAACAGGACGAAAGTTGCGGGGTAAAATGGTAGGAAAGAAAACAAAAATTAGGAAGTTAAAAGGTTGTGAAGATAGACACTTACTGAGGGGGAGAAGTTCGGTGAACTAGGTTTTGGACGTATTCGTTTTTTGTTCTTGGATTGTGCTTTTTATTTTGTGAAAATTCAATGTTAGTGTCTGTGATTCTAATGCGTGCAGTTATGAATGAAAATTTTGGTACTGTCCTTCAAAAGCAAAGCCAATTTAAAATTTTCAGATGGATAGCCACGTGAAGGCAGTTATCAAGATGAAACTTCGTGTCGTTAATCAAAAAATCTTCTAATGCAACTTCTATTACTGAAACTTGCGAAACTAATGATCCGAGAGCCGTGATTTGCCACGAAAATTCATTCCTTTGTAGGAAGGCGGAATCACAAAACTTTGATACTGATAATCCCACGCCATATAAAAGACAAGTATAGAAGAACTATAAATTGCGATCACATTGACGGAAGCCATCGGTTAAGGCAGCAATTAGCCGATTTTTATGGCATCAAAATCTTGACCGAAGAAGGTGCTGATGCTACTAAACTCGAAGAGATTTGCTGCAGGACACATCTTTGGCTCCGATCTTCAAATCCATAATCACTAATCGGCAACTCTGGATCTTAGACAATAGATGCAGGAAGCGCCGACTTTCATGGGATTTTCACCAGTCGCTGAATTTTAAAGATTGGACACTGAAGAAGATGAATGTCGGTCGACTCAAGGCTGTTGTTGCTCATATGTGGCCGGCGAAGGTGGCTTTTGCAAATAGAGTGGGGAAGATGAGAGAGGAGAAATGAGAGGGAGAGAGAGTCTGCAGCTTGCACATCTTCTGATTGACAGTGGCCTGCGCGTAAAATTTCTTCGTATTAGTTGCATCTTCTGCAGCAACTTCTTGAAATTTCATCGAACGGCCGCAAGCGCCCCGCACGGTTGAAACGGGATCCAACGGCCATTATACAATGGTTGAAAACAGCAGCAGTCTTCGATCCGTCGGAAAAGGTCAGAACTCGATCTTCTTTACTTCCATTTATACTCTCTCTCGTCGTTCAGCAATGAAAACTTGAGTTCTTTTTTCCGAATTTTCGTTGTAAGAAGAGATCGCATTGTTCGCCCATTCTCATCGCCGCCGCAGGAAAAATCTGTTTGCCCCATTCTTCCTCACCTTGTCGCCATTACATGCGTCTCCTCCACTTCTCCGGCGACAATTTTCATCTGGAGAGGGTGGGTAAAGTTTACTCTTTTTATTTTTATTTTTGTTATTAATGTATTCTGCTAGTGCTACGTACAAACACAGGCGGACAATCACACCGCGCTGGCGTTTTTCTGAAATTTCGTTTCTTTCTCTTACTGTGGATTTCGTCTTGCGGCAAGGGGTTGCTTTTTTTAAAAAAAACATCAGATTGGGTGATTGCCGACTTCATTTTTTGCAATATATTTGTTGCCTGCATGCCACATAAGACGACTCGAAATTTTACTAGAAACATCGGCTGTTGTAAGAGTACGAGAATTGAACTTGAGATCTCTTCAAGCTATTGAAGTCGAGGGTGGATAACTCAATTTACTATTTATTCGTAGTTTTGTAATTCAAATTATCTTCTTTATAGCATCTCAAAATGCTTTTGAAGAATTATCAGAATTTCTTGGGTAATATGCAAATATGCTAATTGCAAATATGCCTTTATTGTTTCACGAATTGCATATTACCCCCAAAAAGTTTGACAAAAATTGATTGCGATCTATGTTAACGACTATTAAATAAAAAATATAATTTGCTAATATACCCCTATAATTTGACGATAGTTGCTAATATACTCTCATTGTTTTATGAATTGCATATTACCCTTACAAAGTTTTGCCAAAATTGCTTGCGTACCTATGAAACATTTTTGTCGCCAATCGTTCATTAAAATTTTGAATAATGACAAAAATGCCCCCATTTAAAACTATATTAGAATCTCATAGTTTATAAATACTCAGTTATGCACGTGAAAGAGGTTTATAAAATACTCACGTTAATTGCTAACTTGTTATCCCCTTCCACTTGCACCACTGAATCATTTTTATCATTATCCAAAGTTTTAGTGCACGTTTGGCAACAAAAAAGAGTCATGGGTACGCAAGCAATTTTGGTGAAAATTTGTGAGGATAGTACGCAATTCGTAAAATAATGGGGGTATGTTAGCAATAAGCGTCAAACTATGGTATATCAGCAAACTACATTTTTTTATTTAACAACCGTTAAATTTCAGTCATTAATAGGGGTACGCAAGTAATTTTTGTGAAACTTTATGGGGTGATATGCAATTCGTGAAACAGTGGGGACATTTCATGAAACAGTGGGGACATATTTGCAATTAGCGTCAAACTATAGGGGTATGTTTGTAAATTACCTGAATTCCTTACATTAATTGGTCACATTGCTATTTAGGTTTTGGTGTGAGCGACCAAGGTTGCTCAAACACCAATATGGTAATTCGCTCGCTGAGGAGCCAAGAACCCAACAAACGGCTTCAAACAGGGAGAAGCGAATCCCGCTATTTTATTTGATAGTAGACAATGTTTACAATGCACAACAACCGACCTTGAGCCGATCACGAGAATCCTAACAAGATCACAAGAATCCTAAGAAACTAGATATGAGGATTACAATGCACACTTGTGCACCCTGACAACTAACACATAACGACCTAACTAACTCACCACTACATACATTACCGCGTGAGTTTAGAGATCTAGTTTCTCTTGCTGCTTGATCTTATCTCTCAGTTGCAGCCGTTTTGTTGTTTCCTGTGTCTCCTCCATCTTTTCTAGATCCATCTCCTCTGCTCTATCATTCTCAGCTGCCTGATAACAAACCTGGTCCTCCAGGTTGAATGAGGGAAACAACTTCTGGAATTGATATAAATCCTCCCAAGTATCTCCGCCCCGTCTAGCGTACTCAGATTTCCTATTGGCAACCATTTCCACGTAAAACCCACCAGCAAGACAAAACTTGAAGGGGAATCATCACGAGCTCTCCTGAAGAAGTGACATGCAGAAGTTCACCCATAACCGGCTAGTTGCACACACACTTCAATAAGGAGACATGAAAAATCGAGTGCAGCCGACAGCCCTCGGGTAACTGTAACTTGTAAGCAACCATACCAACGCGAGCCAGTATTTGAAATGGCCCATAGTAGCAAGTAAAAATTAGCACCGATCACAAAATTTCAAGAATTGGTCTTTCAAGAATTTTGAGCAAAAACCAAGTGTAAATGATTAGCAAAACTAGTAAGAATATTGAATCAAAAACTTTGAAACATAATACTCATTCAAAATCCCAATAAAAAATCCCCTTTCACTCGACTAACATAATATAAACTGTTACTTTTTCTGCTTTCAATTATTGAGGGTTCGAAAACTCTTGCAATATAAACTCTTATTTCTCAAATATCCTCATCTTTTTATCTAGTTGTTCAATACACAAATTTAAAAATTCAATTAATGGTGGTAACATAGAAAATACCCTCACATACATCTCATCAAGTCCTGACATCAAAATTTCCTTCAGTGAGTCACCTGACTAGATCATAGAATTACAAGGACTTAATAGGAGAATAGTTAGGTTAAGATCAGACATTAGAAATCCAGAATTGAATCATCTCTACACTAATTTGAGCCTTATATGCACAAGGAAATAAAATCACCCCACACTTAGTGTTTTTATTATTTTTTAAAGTCTATTCTTATACTTTTGTTTTTTTTTTTGAGAGAGGTCTATTCTTATACTTGGTTTAGCAATTTTTTAAATTTTTAGTTTTTTATTATTTCTTTTTCAAACCAAGTCTAACAATAAATCTCCTCATTATATTTTAGGGTATCTAGGGAAATTTTTTTCTTTTATTTTTTCATGAAAAACTCCCCTCACCATATTTCAGGATATCAAGAAAGTTATTTTCATTATTGCACAAGTCATGTGGTTAACTTCATTATCATTATGCTTTTTAACTCAAAATTCATATTTAAAATCGATTTCAATCCAATAAGAATTAAGGATCAGAAAGAAATTCTAGGCTCAAAAGGAGGAACAATAATAATACTCTCAGAAGTAGGCTCATCAATCAAAAAATACTTTAATCATATTCCATAAACAAGTCAAGTTGAGCATTAGCTTTTGAAAATTTTTAACCAGAATGAAATTCTATGCATATGGGGAAAACTACATTTTAGTTAACCAATTATGTGGATCAGAAACAATCTTGATAAATTGAAGAAAATTCCTCTAAGTTTGAAAGAAAACGGAATTGATACCTTGATATATCAATTTCATCAAGTGATCTAGGACATAAAGATGAATAGTTTCAACAAGTACATACTTAAAAACAAATTCAACATCTCAATAGAATTCAATTATTTGCTAACTTGAAGTGTTTAAAATTCCAAATTGTGGTCTACTTAATGGAACAACAAGAGTTCAAAGTGGGGGCTAAATCAATCCAGAGCCAACTATCATGCACACAAAATTTCTCAAAATAATGCAAAAATTTCACAAAACCCATCATAATAATCCTTCTTAGATGTTAACTTTCCTATTTAAGCACTGAGATTTTCATACTACATTCTTCCAGAGTGAGTTCCTGCAAAAAACCAAACAAAACTCCAAATCAAAAATCATCAAAATCCTAAAAATAAAAATAAAGATACTACAAAGAAATTATTACTTTCTTAATTAAATCTTGGTTGTCTCCCAAGTAGTGCTAAGTTTAACTTCTCAGCCAGATTGTTGGCATTGCATCAACTAACACCCAATCTTTCTAGCACAAGTTCATGCGGGTCTTTCTCTAAATTCTTTTGTGCTGCATTCGACATATTTGTGAAATTTGTACTATCACTAGATGTAATATCCAACAACTCCTTCAGCATCATCTTGTTATAGTTTCCTATCAAATCATAGATGTTGGTAGTATCTAAATAGGGGTCAAAATATGTGGCGCCCTGAACCTGAGGCGCCTAAACCTTACTCCATGATCGTTAGTTAATAAATTGCGAGCAAGATTGTAGCCCTGTTCACTCAGCAGGGTTTTCAATTCAATCGCATATCAATTTACAAGCGATCATTCACTGGTAATTAAAATCACATAATATTTACAAATCGTTAAAATTTATTTACACCATCAATCTTTGTAACCTGATAGTACTATATCCTCACTACATCACCATTCATTGAAGTATATGAGAACAATACAACATTAAGAGTGTTTAAATTGAGACTCTTTTTTTCTTCTTTTTTTTTAACTTTTTGTTCCTGTCTAAGGTTGGAAAAAAACAAAACATGAGTAAATTAGTAAGCAAGTATTTTTATTTAAGTAAACATTTTCATTTTAAAATTTAGCATTTCATAAATAATGCACATGCAAATGCACATTTCACATTCATGCTTTAAACCTTCATTAGATGGTACGCTAGCTAAGCGACCATCAATTTGGGTACTCTGTATTTTAGGAAGGGCGCCGCCGGCCTTTGGGCCTATATCAGCGACTCGGTCACATTAGAGGGAGACTTTGGTCCGCCTATACCTCTAAAATAGATATGTACCTTTGTGCAACATCCATCATACACATGCTAGCTTAACTTCAAGAAATAATCGTATTCATCATTTTGCTCTCTTTTCAAATTGAGAAAATGGTATAATTATTAATAAATACATTTGTCAAACTACATTATGGGGATGACCATCCTTAAATAATACTGAAAACGCCAAAAAGAAATGAATTGCAAGTCATTCAATCATTTTGAAAATAAATCATTTCAAGGCTTTACTTGCTTACCTTAAGATATTAACTTGCCTCCTCAATTTTTCATTTCCCTTTCCTAAATAAATGAAAAGGATTATCTTACATATTTGTACTATACTTTTAAACTTGCATACCCATTCCTTCATTAGACCGTATATATTACTAATGTACTATTGTTTCTACCCATATCATATTATTCATACAGGTAATAGTGATGTAAAGCAGAAATTTTCATTTTTACTTTATCTAGTTAATAGTTAAATGTTTTTGCTTGTAATTTTCATAATTCACGTGAATTACCTTGAATTCAATCTAAATGCGGACAATAACCCCTGTAATATTAAAGAATCATATCTATAGCTTGCAAAATCATAAATCAAAAATAAAAATCACATAGTTCTACCTTGGACGTAAGTGGTAGTCATCCATGTATTTGGGTGGAAATTTTTTTTTTCAAAAATGATTTAGACACTGATATTTGTTACTTGAATTTTTTTTTGAATTATTTAAATACTATTTAAGTTATGCTTTCATGAGATTTGTCCTTGCATTATATTTAACAAAAATAATAAACAATTAAAATCATACATTCCTAAATCTGCCTAGACGTCTAAGCCTTCATATTGTTTGACTATTTTTATTATAGATTTCATTATCTTCTCAAGTCTTAAATCGCCAAGAATGGCGTAACAAAATCCATGCAGCCGACCCCACATAGGTGGGAAATGGCTTATGATGATGATGATGATGATTATCTTCTCAAGTCTGCTGGATGTTCCAAGCTTAACGTTAACTATGAAAAAATAAATAAAATGAAATGAAAAAATTCTGTAACCTGTTATTTATATTTCTCAATAACATAGCAGTAAATTAAAATTCTGTTATACTTATAAGTATATTATTCATTACTATTTATTGATAGGATCCATTAATAATGAACAGGATGCCCTATAACGATCAACCAGAAAAAAAATAAAATAATAATAATAATAATAATAATACTCATAATATTAACGTGGGGCTTTTCATTTTATATAAGGTGAAAATCCCCTAATGTCCGGACGTACTTTAATTCTTAACAGGAACCTTTCCCAATTTAATTTTTTAAAAACTAATTAACAGCACGTACACACTATACAAAAAAAAACAATTTGTTATGACATGAAGCTATGAATGGCATCAATATATTAGAAAAAAAAAATCCTTTGCCTAACCTGTCCAGACGTCCAGGTTTCCTCCTTCTCCTTCACTATTTCTTTTTTTTTTTTTTTCTAGTTTCTCTTCTCCCCCCTTTTTTTTGCTCCTTCATGGCTGCCTTGACTAATTTTTTTTTTTGGTGCTTGCCATTAGCTTTTATAAGTTAGGCTTAGTCGGTATTTTTTTTCGTTTTGCATGTATTAATATAATGCTGCTAGCTATTACTCCCATGCACCGTCCATCTCAGTTTACTGCCAGCATTTTCATTTCATTTTTTTATTTTACAGCAAGACGCGTTAATTATTTCTTACCTAGGTGGCAAAAGCCAATTAAATCGGTCCTTGGGAAACCGATCATTCCCTTTTTTTTAAAAAAAGAACGTATATATTACATAGAGAATTAATAATTAAAATGTTGTTTAATAATTTTCTAAAGAAATTGTTTATAATCTACACGTTTATATCTTAAATCACATCAAATTAGCTGCTCATAACAAGTTTCATGTCAAAATAATTAGAAGTGGTTAAGATATAATCATTTGAAATTAACTAATGCAATTCATTGTAATTTTAATTTTTATACCCATTCTTAATCGGTTCACCAAGTAGGGTATATTAATTTGGACTTACCCATGAAATCTCATATGAAATGGAGTTATGTATATATAATAATTTCAATTAATAATATATGAAACATATGGTAAAAATGATACATATTCATGTTCCAAGAGATAGGGACGTACCATGCATCGATGGAATACATGAAAGTTTTTCAATGAAATTTAAAATTATGTAAATTCGTTATTTAATCATTTTTCATGATCCAATCCATCCATATTATAGAGCATACCATTTAACCATCTATCTCAATTTTCATATCAAGAGAATTTGTATGGTTTAAGATATTGACATTTAAAATTAATTTATGAAATCTCATGTACTTCTGGTTGTTTAAAAAATTTTAACACATAATTTTCATGATCTTGTCCATTCATTATGTAGGGGATGTTAAAATAGGCTTGCCCATAAAATTTCATCTCAAACAGCCTTAAATTTACTAAGTTATTAATTTAATCAATAATTAACTAAAAATAAAAATTTATGAATGGAAGGTTTCTGTACGTAGAAGCTTGCATGGGTTTAAATTCTGGGCTCATTTTTTGATGCACTTAAGTTAAACACTTTAGTCAATTTTTTTCATAATCTAATCCATCTAGATTAAAGAGCACATAATTTAATACTTCTTATTAAATTCTCTTGTCGATCTGAGTTATTCATTTTAAGATATAATAAAAGTAGCGTAGATGAATATAAGCCCTTGATTAGGACCCTAATTCACCCAAACACCCTACTGGACTTGAATTTCACCCGAGAATTGGGATTTTCCTAATTATTTTTTTATTTTTATATTTCCCTAAGGTATGTGAATTTAAATGGTTTTAATTAGTAAAATTCAGAATTTTGAAATTCCTTCCCAGAATTTTTTATAGAAATTCATTTTCATATCTAATCTTTATGAAATTATTATTTACCCCTTTTTTATAAATATCAAAACTAACCTTTATGAATTCCAATTAAATCCCCTTTTGTCTCTACTCTTTTCAAAATTTCTAATCAATTTCCTTTTCTAAATTTGCTATTTAATCTCATTTTAAAAAAATTGTAATTTAGTCTTTTTGTAAATATACACACTTTTCTATAACTTTACAGTAATAATATACACACTGTGTACAAGTATATATCACATTCACTAAGTTTCAAATAACATTGGTTTCACAAAATAAAACGAGAGAAATTTTTTCCTGAAATTACGATCATCAATATGCATCTCTTCAGGATCTGTGCATTTTTCAACTGCTCTCTATGGAAAAATAAATGATGGCTTTGTAGTTTGAATGGTATAAATGACTTCTATCTTTGTTTCTTCGGATGGGTTAATTATCATCTTTTCCTCACTACTTTCATCTTGCGCTTCCGTAGGATTTGATTGATCTTGAAATTGCTCTTTGTCCTCATCCTGCACCTCACCCTCCTCCTGATTCTCATTATTCATAATTTCTTCATGATATGCAAGGCTTGGAATCTGTACTTGTTCATCTGCATGCATCTTATCCTTTATTTGATCTTTATTAATTGAGATGATTTCATCATAATCCTCAAAAAATTCATAAAGTCCATGCATGGTTGACTAGGAGGTTCGTCAGATTTCTCATTTAGATGACTAACTTGTTATGTAACTTGTTCTCCTAGAATCAGAAGACACTCATTTAATTGATCAAGTTTTTAGTTCATTGTAAACATATGTTTTAACAAGGATTCTTCTAGTTGTAGTGGAATTGTTGGTTGCTGTGGAATGAGTGAAGAAAATTTTTTTAACTTATTTTCAAATTTTAAGTCATGTTCTTGAGGTGGAAAGAAATTTTGTTCAGACATAAATATATGATCATCGGATAAAAAAAATTTAATGTGTAGCCTCATCATGATTGTAAGTATTTGAGAAAGAGTTTTTAACACAGTATGGGTTGTCATAGTTATAATAATTTTGGTGCTCATGTACCCAGCCTTATTGGTATGGTCTGGTGCATTTATCATTGAAATCTCCTCTCTTTATGATTTTGCTTACCTTTTCTCATAATCAACAACAAGTCCAACTTTCTTGACAACAATTCAATATGGTCCATACTATCATTATGAAAAGATCTAGTACTCATTCTATCATCATATCACTCATTATAGTATGTCATCTAATAAAGAGTTAAATAAAAAAATTACCTAAAAAAAGAATATGCAAAGAGAGATAAAGTAAAAGAGAAAAGGAAGAAAAAATTATCTAAAAAGAAATATACAAAAAGAGAATAGAAAAAAAAGAAAAATGAAAGAAAAGAAAAGTATTTAAATTCAAAGTCTTAAATAACGTCGAATTTTTCAGCAACAACGTCAAAATACTTGTTTGCAATCTCTCCGTAAGTGCTTGTGTCATAGATTGTAATATATAAAATATCAATCCACAAGAAATCTAAGACTTAAGACATCGAATTTAAACACTTATGTAAAATGCAGATAGAATAAAGTAAAAGGAAAGAAGTAAGAAAAAAAGGAGATTGATCTTAAGAACATGAAATAAGAATTAAAAGTTAAGATATGCGAGTACCTAGGATTTAGGGTTTCACATGCGACGTCTATAATGGATAAGTAGATTGTTTATTTAAACTAGATACTATGTGTTAAAGGAGAACTATCCATATATTATCATTGCACTTTCTTTCGAAACTTATAAGGCGTACCTTAATTTTCTTGACCACCTTTTTTTATGGGATTAAGTCAATTAAAATCTATTAAGTTTTGTGGAAGTTTATGAGATTCTTCAAGATCATCATGCCTACTTTTATAGTCTTTGATTTTCAGGTTTAATATCTTAATTATCGTATATAAGACTTCCACCTTTTGGTTCTTTCACCTAATATATAAGATCATGTCAAAGTGTGATATTATACACCCAACTAGCATTGAGATAAGAAGATATTAAATTAACACAAGATATCTTACATAATCAAACCACAATATCCGTTACATTGGATGCATGTTACATCCTAAACCTTAACTAATGAGTTTAGCCTAGCATGTTTATAATCAAAATCAAACACAAACAATATTGTATCCAATATCCATCACAAATAAGACAATTAAAATCAAAAGAAAGAGAGGAAGGGAAAACTTATTGATCAGAAACCTCGATAGTGTCTCGACTACTCTAAGCAACTAGCTACCTTGCTTCTCGCCTTGCGTTCTTCACTCTTCTCGCTCTCGGACCTCAAACCTAGTTCTAAGGACATTTTAAGATGCCTTAGGACGTTCCTATGAGGTATTTATATAGAGATCTCATAGCCCCTTGTGCATAGAGTCCAAATTGCGCATGATTTTGAGTAGCCAAGGGTCCACATGGTGTGAACCATGTGGATTGTTTGCTCCTCCTTTGGTGCCTCTTTTAAATTCTTTAAGATCATCCAATTGAGTACGTCTTGGTCATCACGATTCAACTCTTCAAGAATTGCATAAGTTTTGCTCCAATTTCACCTAAATTTGTTCATACAATCAAGTGTGAGTGTTTTGTGCTAAACAAAGCTAAATCAGTGAAAATATTATTCAAATTATCTTAAACATTCAAATTCTTTTCAATTACTACTCAAAATACATAATATAAAAGTGACTCAACATTCGACTCTACATGTCTAGATTTTTCCAAACAAATAATCCATCAACTTATTTAGCTGAAATTGTTGAAATTTTAGCTAACCCACAATAATCTCTAGCAAATTCAATTGTAAAAATTTCAAAATCCAGCTATGTAATAATTAGTACATGGGCGGTGAAATGTGGGTATAAAAAGGGCAGCAACCTTTAAATGGAATACAACATGAATGCATGCATGTGGGTGGGTGCATGTTAGAGTGCATGGTGTGTGCCATTGTCAGTTATGTATGTATTTGGTATGCATGAGTGAGTTGTGAATTTAAGAAAAGGGATGTGGGTAGTGCTAGTGTCATACAGGTGGGAGATTACTAGTTTAGAGTGAAGGTGTCAAAAATTATTTTGGGCATATTATTTATGTTATAATATTTTTCAAGTTGTCATAATAATATTTTTAAAAGCATTTCATTTCCGACAAGTAGTATCATAGCCAAAGGTAGGGGACCATGGTTCGTGGAAGCTATGCCAACAAAAAGTGTGTGAGAAGATTCTGCACGTGTGCAGTTTGGGACTATGAAGCTTATGCTTATACAGTTTTATATGCTTGGCCAAGATCTATGAGACATAGTTGGTGGCAATACCACTGCGCCACCCACAGGTGATGAAGAATTAAAGAAATGGAAGGTAAAAGATGACGAAGCTATGTACGTGTTAATAATAACCATTGAGGACACATCGTTACACAAGACCAAGGATAACAAAACACCCAAAGAAGCACAGGACACCTTGGCATCACTATTCATAAGGAAGAATGATGCAAAGCTCCAACAACTAAAAAATGAGTAGTTATCCGTCTCACAACAAAATATGATAGTGAGTGAATATTTCTCCAAAGTTAAATTTATTTATGGATAAATTTGAAAATTAGACCCAAAAAATTTGATTTCGGATGCTAGGATGAGAAGAATTATCATCCATGTTTTAAAGCTGGAGTACCACGAGATTATTATTGCTACCCGTGGATGGGCTAAAGAACCAACTTTGACTAAGTTGAAAGATATTTTAGCTAACAAAGAAGCTTTAGGCATGCAAATGTCTAAAGTTTCAATAAAGGATGAGGAGAATGCTCTCTTTAGTAAGAAAAAAAGAGAATTCCAATGCAGAGATCGAGGAGCTGTGAGACTGAATGGTTCCAACATGAGAAAGCAAGGGGAAAGATGGCAAAGGAAGCGGCAAGGACAAAGTTCTTAGTAAGGGGGAGCTCGTAAAGGTGAAGATAAAGAAGACAAAAGATCTTGGTGACAGAAAGACTAGTGTTATAATTGTGGTAAGAGATTACTAGTTCAAGTGGGCAGAGGGTAATGCTGCAACCTCTACCCATAATGAAGAAGAATGAGATCTTTAGGCATCCATTGCAGTAGAAGGGCCTCAAGAGATGACGGCCTCTTGCATGACCAAGACAGAAGAAGAGTTGACTCTCATAACTATAAGTGAAAGCTAATTAACTATAATGATGATTGAATTGTTGATTCTGACTGTTCCAATCACATAACAAGAGATTATGAGAAGTCGACAAGTACGTTCGAGTACAAAGGAGGATGAGTAGTTGTGACAGCGAACAATTCCAAATTGCCCATCACTCACATTGGCAAGACAATGATTACCATCGGTTCAGCTCATGGAAGATACAATTGGAAAGTGTGTTCCATGTACCAGGTATGAAGAAAAACTTGTTCTCACAACTCACAACATCTGGTAACTATGTGGTGTTCGACCTAAATGATATAAGAGTATATCCAAAGCTAAAGATAACAAATGAGCCGATCATGGAAGGACATTGACTTAAGTCAATCTATATAATGTCTGCGTAGACAGCATACTTATACAAGATAAGGAGAAATGAAATGGTAGATCTTTGGCTCGCATGGCTTAGTCACGTGAGCTATCACAAGCTGAAGCAGATGATGAAGAAATTTATACTTAGAGGCCTCCCCTAACTAGAAGTTTAAGAATATACTGTTTGTACTAGTTGCTAGTTTGGCAAGGTACATCAACTGACGTTTGAGGAATCAAAATTCGAAAGCAAGGCACCTCTCGAGTTGGTCCACTGAAAAGTATTTGGACGAGTGAAGCAATCACCCATTAGTGGTTACCAATACATTATAACCTTTATTGATGATTATTTAAAGTACGTATGGGTTGATTTTATGAAAGAAAATTTTGAAGCACTTAATAAATTCAAAGAACTCAATAAAAAATGAAGAGCTAGGTAGGCTGAAAAATATGATATTTATGCACAAATAACGAGGGAGAGGATACGCCAACTGAGTTCTTGGAGTATCTAAAAAGATGCAAGATACGCCGACAGTTGACTTGTCCAAACACACCACAACAAAATAGAGTGGCAGAAAGAAAGAATCGACACTTAGCAGAGATACGTAGAAGTATGCTACATGCCAAGAATGTGTACCATAAATTTTGTGCCAAATGCATAAAGATTGTTGAATAGGCTTCCCCAGCTAACGCTTAGGTATATTTCACCTTTTAAAAAGTTGTGAAGCATTAAACTCATGGTAAGTCACTTCCATGTCTTTGGATGCATCTACTATGTATTTATTCCCAACCACCTGTGTAGTGAGTTCAACAAAAAGGTCATTCATTGCATATTTGTTGTTTATGATAGTCAGAAAAAAGGTTGGAGAAGTTGTGATCCAACCATAAGCCATTACTATGCTCATGGAATGTGATTTTCGATGAGGCATCATCATGGTGGTCATCACAAGTAGTCTTATTATCAGACTTTAGTGAAATGGAGAAGCAGTTAAAAGAAAGATTGCAGAAGCAGCTCAAGTCAAGCCAAACTTAGCCAAGAAAAGAGCTAATTTAGGAGGACGATCTCTCACAAGGCAGAAAGGAGTCCAGGCCCAAGTTACCGAAAAGGCCAAAAGGCTTACGACAAACAAGGGTGCATCATGAGAGTATTAAAAAAGAGAGATCCAGCCAGATCGAGGAGTTTGATAAGTAAGAAAGAGCAAGACCTATTCTACAATGATCAAGTAGACAATGGAAGTCGAATCCTAAATATGCTAATGTAGTAGTACTAGAAACAAGTGAAGAGATGGAGCCAGTGACGTATGAGGAAGTATCGTAGAGTCTAAAATGGAGAAGAGCTATGGAAGAAGAAATCCAAGCTCTAAAGCAAAATGAGATGTGAGATCTGGTACCAAAATTGAGAGATGTACAACCCATATCATGCAAATGAGTGTACAAGTTATAGAAGCAGCCTGACGGATTGATAGAAAGATACAAGCTCAGTCGGTAGCTCATGAATTTTCTCAGAAGTATGGGCTGGAGGCGTTTTGCCCAGTGGTAAAAATTACAAGTGTTCATGTATTGTTAGCGTTTGCAACTAATAAGTCATGAAAGCTCTAGAAAATGGACCTTAAGAATGAATTTCTCTATGGCGAACTAAATCAAGAAATATATATGATGCAGCTGAGAGGGTTCGAGAGTAGGCGCATCCAGAGTAAGTTTGCAAAAAATGAAAAGCTAGCAATAGTGCTAGTGTATGTGGATGATCTAATCATCACCAAACCAAGGTCGACCTCTCAATTTTCTTTCTCAATTTGATTTCTAATGAAAGACCTTAGAGAGTTAAAATATTTTCTTGGGCTAGAAGTTGATCTTACAAAAGATGAGTTATTCTTATATTAGTAGAGGTATGCTCAAGATTTGCTAGAGAAGTATGAGGTGCTTGATTGCAAGTCTATCTCTACACCTATAGAGTCCAATGTCAATCTATGCTCTTTAGAAGGCTAAGAGTTAGAAGATTCGACAATATATCGGCAGCTTGTGGGTAGTTTAATCTACTTAACTCTTAGTTAGTCGGATATAACATTCGTTGTTAGCATAGCAAGCCGCTTCATGGAGAAGTTAAGGAAGCAGCATCTAGATGCAGTTTGTCGCATCTTGAGTTACATCAAATGAACCATCGATTTTGGTCTCATGTATAAGAAAAATGCAATATGCGAAGTAGCAGAGTACTGCAATGCTGATTACGTTAGCGACCATGATATGAGGAGATCAACTACCAGATATGCATTTGATCTCGGATTAGCAGCAGTCTCATAGTGTGATAAGAGATAACCAACTGTCTCTATCAAATACTAAATTTGAGTATAGGGCAGCAACAATGGCAGTATAGGAAACCAAGCGGCTGGTGCAACTTATGAATGATCTTCATCAACTTGCTGATTACTTGTAATAGCCATCGTCATTCGGCGCAGTATTCGGCGCCGTTTTTATTTTGTTTTATTAGGCACCGTTATGGTAATTGTTTTATTAGGCACCGTTATGGAAACGGTGGAATTATGGGTCATGCGCGTTCAATTAACCCCAGCTGAATAAGTATAAAAGACGCGTAGACGAGAGATGGGTTTTCGCGGAAGAGAAATCACGCAGAGACAGAGAGACAGAGAGACGAAGGAAGGAAAGGATTTTGAAGGTAAGCTGCGTCGAACCATTTTCTCTGTTAATCTCATTCATTCTATGTTATACGCAAGTTATTTCATAGATCTAAACCATTCACGACAATTCTAGCATGACTAATTAGTCACAAGAGTATTATTGAAATGTTTAATGTTGAAATTTTACTTATTTAAATGAGAAGTACCAAATAAAGGGTATGAAATGATATATGATGAAATAAACACACTTCTGAGCATAATTAGATAATTGTGACCGTACAATAATAAGATAATTATATGATTAGCTTGCCTGCAAAATTTCAGATTGATCAGACTTATAGATTTTTAGATATAGCAAATTTAGACATAATATAGAGTGGTAAATATGTATTTTAAGAGAAAAACACAAAAATATAATTACAGGAAAATATAGATACAAAACGAATAATCTGAACCATTACAAACATTATTTGAGATATTTTACAGTATATGTGATGAATTAATTCTGTAAAAATTTAGTTTATATGCCTATTTTAAGTGATATTTAATATTAACCTTTTATTAAACCCTTTATATTAAATCTGATGATAGAGATGTCATTTTGAAAAATGGACCGTCCAGATTATAAAACATAATTTTATAAGCTTAACCTTAAAATTTCAGTGCAAACAGATATGTATATTGAGAGATATAAGCCATTTTATTTGGAAAATATGGACCGTTGAAAATAAACAAATAAATGAATAAGCTTCTGGACTAGTGGGCTAAGCCCATCTGAACAGGCCCAGTGAGTCAGAAGCCCATAAACCAAGCTTAAGCCCACAGAAACGAAAGCCCAAGAGCATAGCCCACTTAAACAGAATCAGCCCACTATCCAGTCTGGCCCAACTTCCAACAAAGGATCCAGCCCATTAGCCTGGCCCACTGTTCCGGCCCGCCAGCAGCAGCCCATCGGCGGCCATTCGCCGGCGCCGGCGACCGGCCGGCCAGCGGCGAGAAAAAAAAAAAAAAAAAAAAAAATACAGAAAATTATGAAAAATACCAAGAAAATTAAATTCAATATTTAGAAGCTTAAATGAGTTTAAAATTATAAAAATATGAGAAAAATTAAAGGAAAATATCTAAAGAAGTATAAGTCCAAATTTATTTGTTTAAAGTGAATTAATATAAGAATAAATAGAAGAAAATAGGATTTTGACCGATTAAAATTATGAGAAAATTTGAGAAAATTATAAATGGAATTTTAAATAATATTTGTGAAAATCAAAGTGAAATAATAAACATATTGTGATGAAAATTAGGAAAAGAGACTTGAGGCTACTACAAAAAAATTGGAAAAAGAGGAGTTTTAAAGTCTACTCAGAGGTAAGTAAACTTTTACCAAAGCATGTCTTTGAAAATATTATGTGAATATTATGATTTGCTATGAAATGTGATTATTTATTTCTTTCAAATTTGTTTATTCAAAAATGAGCATTATTATTTCAAACTCATGTTTAGTAGTGAATTTAAGTGGTGCATCAATTAAAATTCATGAGTATGATGCATAATTGCATATTTGGGTTTGCTAAGGAGTAAAGTAGTATGGTAGTACCTGGGTAGCGACCTCAGGACTACCAAAGGAGATGATTTAGCTCACGAATGTGTAGCACGGCTGCACGCGAGCACAAGTAGATGGCAATACCCCCAGTACGAATGCATGATTTAAAATTGACATATCTGTGCACATTTATCAAGATGTTTTTTTTTATTACAGTTTATTGTGCATAAAAGACAGTATAGATATTGTATTTGTAAAAAAATATATATATATGATTGAAAATGAATTTTTTTTAAAAAAAAATACATGTTTACTTACTGAGCTTTCAGCTCACATAGTTTTGTTTTCAGTGGAAAAACAGGGATACAATGCTATACTAGAGCCTTTATCAACATGGGGAAAAGGCGAACCTAGTAGAGGAAAAGACAAAGAAGTTTAGAATTTTATTGAAATTTCCTTATAATGCATGGTTATTTTGATTTTAGACATTGAAAATTGTATATTAACTCCTTAAGGAGCAAACTTGAGATGTAATAGTTAAAATGTTTATGATTTTGCACCTTGGTATCTATTTCCATCTTGGGAGATCTTATTTTAGCTTTGACATAGTAGACCCCATTCCCAACACCTCAAGGGTGGGGTGTTACAAGTGGTATCAAAGCAAAGGTTGAAATACATCCCAAGGGCAAAATCATGATAGTAGACTTAGAAAGTGCAAAACTTAAGTAATTCTAAATAATTATGAAATTTAACTGTTTAATGATATAGGAGTTATAATGGCACCCAAACGTAAGTATGAAGCCGGACGTGCAACTAGTACTGAAGCAAAAGCAAGAAGAAATGCTTATCGGAGAATGTGGGCATTTCAGATGAATCAAAAGAAGAGTGTAGAGGAGGAACCAATAGAATATTCTGATAAAGAATATGAAGAAGAATTTACAACAGATTGTGAAGGAAACTCAGGAGATGACTCACAAGAAAATCAAGAAAATAATAAAAAATTATAATGTTGAAATTCAAATTAGTGATGATGATGATGATAATGAAGTTGAACTCCTAGAAATGGAGTATCAACCAGTAGAAATGAAATTTAGTGGTCCTAAGTTTTATGATTCTTCTAGTGAAGATGATGTAAACTTAGCTGATTAGCTTAAAGTTTTTATTTTCTATGAATAATATGATAAATTTAATGCTTTAGATAGTCTTCTCTTTTAATTTATGATATGAAAAATGAAAATTTTGGAAGTTATGCAATTGTGCATGAAAGCATGGATATGATTGTGAATGTTGAATCCCCGGTACATCGATTAGCAAGTACAGATAGAATTTGCAAAGCCTGCCCAATCAAAATAGGAGAAATGAATTTAGAAGCAGACTTGATATTGTTGCCTATGCATGATTTTGATGTGATATTGGGAATGGACTGGTTATCTAAGTGGAGAGCGATAATAGATTGTGGTGATCGAAAAATTATTTTTAAAATGTCCAAGTCGATAGAGGTGGTTGCAGATAAATCTCAGCAGGTGAAAATCATTTCTGCCATGAAAGCTGTTAAGTCGATAAACAAAGGATGTCAGGCATTTTTGGCTTCGGTAGTTGATATAAACAGAGAAACTTTACCTCTTGAAGAGATAACAATAGTAAAAGAATTTCCTGATATTTTTTCTATTGAGTTGTCAGAATTGCCCCCTCAGAGAGAAATAGAATTTACAATAGATATAGTGTCTGGGGTACTTCCAATTTCTAAACAACCTTATAGAATGGCCCCGACAGAAATGGCAGAATTAAAAACACAGCTGGAAGAATTATTAGATAAGGGTTTTATACGACCAAGTGTGTCACCTTGGGGAGCGCCGGTTCTGTTTGTGAAAAAGAAAGATGGTAGTTTGAGATTGTGCATTGATTATAGAGAACTGAATAAGGTGACTATCAAAAATAAATACCCTTTACCTCGAATAGATGATTTATTTGATCAACTACAAGGGGCAACTATATTCTCTAAAATTGATTTACAGTCGGGATATCATCAATTGAGGATTAAAGAAGAAGATATACAGAAAACTGCTTTTCGAACTCGGTATGGACATTATGAATTTTTGGTAATGCCATTCGGGTTAACAAATGCACCAGCTGCCTTTATGGATTTAATGCAAAGAGTGTTCAGACCCTATTTGGATAAATTTGTGGTCATATTCATAGATGACATTCTAATTTATTCAAAAACAAAGGATGATCATGTTGAACACCTTAGAATGGTATTGCAAACTTTGAGGGAGAACAAATTATATGCAAAATTGAAGAAATGCGAGTTTTGGATGCATAGTGTTCCATTTTTGGGGCATATTGTTACAGCAGAAGGTATTATGGTTGATCCTGCTAAGGTCGAGGCAGTGGTGAATTGGCCAAGGCCGACAAATGTCACAGAGATACGTAGCTTTCTTGGTCTTGCGGGGTATTATCGCAGATTCGTAGAAGATTTCTCTCGGATATGTACTCCTCTCACAAAGCTAATAAGAAAGGGGGTAAAATTTCAATGGACTGATGATTGTGAAAATAGTTTTCAAGAACTCAAGCAGAGATTAGTGAAGACACCAGTTTTAACTACCCCTACTAGCGGTGGAGGATTTGTTATTTATAGCGATGCTTCTAAAAAGGGTCTTGGTTGTGTATTAATGCAGAATGGGAAGGTGATTGCATATGCTTCACGACAGTTGAAACCTTATGAACAGAATTATCCCACTCATGATTTGGAACTAGTTGCAGTAGTATTTTCTTTGAAAATTTGGAGGCATTATCTTTATGGGGAACAATGTGATATTTATACAGATCACAAGAGCTTGAAATATATTTTCACTCAAAAAGAGTTGAATATGAGGCAAAGAAGATGGTTAGAATTACTGAAAGATTATGATTTGAATATCCAATATCACCCAGGGAAAGCAAATATAGTAGCTGATGCTTTAAGCAGAAAGTCAAATAGCAATTTAGCTACTTTAATTACAGATCAGGAGGAGTTAATTAATGACATGCGAAAGTTGTCATTAGAAGTTTGCCCCAAAGAGTTAGTGTATCGGTTATATCAATTACAAGTGAAGCCTTCTCTATTTGAACAGATCAAAGAAAGACAAAGAACAGATGAACAAATTATAAGGATAAAGGAAAAAGTGGCAGAAGGGACTATGGAAGGATTCACAGTTGATGATGAGGGCACTGTCAGATATAAAGGAAGGCTATGTGTACCCGATGCAGTAGAACTAAAAAGACAAATTTTAGAAGAAGCTCATTACTCACCATACACCATACACCCAGGGAGTACAAAGATGTATGAAGATCTTAAAAGAAATTTTTTGTGGATGGGTATGAAGAAAATGATAGCAGAATTTGTAGCACAATGCCTAACATGCCAACAAGTCAAAGTCGAACATCAAAAGCCAGCAGGATTATTACAACAAATGGAAATACCAGAATGGAAGTGGGATGAAATCACTATGGATTTTATTGAGGGGTTACCAAGGACTGCTACAGGAAATAATTCTATTTGGGTAATTGTGGATAGATTAACAAAGGTCGCACATTTCTTGCCAATCAAAACCAGTTATTCTGCAGAAAAGTTAGCCAACCTGTATTGTAAAGAAATAGTTCGGTTGCATGGAATTCCCAAGGCAATTATTTCCGACCGAGATACTATATTTACTTCAAAGTTTTGGCGCAGTTTAAATCAGACAATGGGGACAAAATTGAAATTTAGTACAGCATTTCATCCACAAACAGATGGGCAGACTGAAAGACTAAATCAAGTAGTCGAGGATATGTTGAGAATGTGTATAATAGATTTCGGAAATGGTTGGGATAAATATATGGCTTTAGTGGAATTTGCATATAATAACAGTTATCATGCTAACATTAAAATGTCTCCTTATGAAGCTTTATATGGGAAACCTTACAGAACACCCTTAAATTGGGATGAGGTTGGAGAAAGAAGATTGATCGGGCCAGATATTGTGCAAGAAACTGCAGATAAAGTGAAGTTAATCAGAGAAAGATTGCTTACTGCCCAAAGTAGACAAAAAAGTTATGCAGATCTCAGGCGGAGAGAATTAGAATTTTCCATAGGTGATAAGGTGTTTGTAAAAATATCACCTACGAAAGGAGTTATGAGATTTGGCAAAAAGGGAAAGCTCAGTCCTCGTTATATTGGACCATATGAAGTTTTAGAGAAAGTCGGAGCAGTGGCATATCGAATAGCACTACCACCCTCATTGGCTGCAGTGCATAATGTGTTTCACATTTCTATGTTGAGAAAATATGTGTCAGATCCTTCCCATGTGCTCACAGCAGATCGATTGCCAATCTCAGATAAGTTAATATATGAAGAAAATCCAATCAAGATAATAGATTCTAAAGAGCAACAGTTGCGGAAAAGATTGATAAAGTATGTCAAAGTGCAATGGAGCAATCATGGAGAATCGGAAGCTACGTGGGAGCTTGAAGAAGATATCAAACAAAAATATCCATTTTTGTTTGATTAAGTTTCGAGGACGAAACTTTTATAAGGGGGGGAGAATGTAATAGCCATCGTCATTCGGCGCAGTATTCGGCGCCGTTTTTATTTTGTTTTATTAGGCACCGTTATGGTAATTGTTTTATTAGGCACCGTTATGGAAACGGTGGAATTATGGGTCATGCGCGTTCAATTAACCCCAGCTGAATAAGTATAAAAGACGCGTAGACGAGAGATGGGTTTTCGCGGAAGAGAAATCACGCAGAGACAGAGAGACAGAGAGACGAAGGAAGGAAAGGATTTTGAAGGTAAGCTGCGTCGAACCATTTTCTCTGTTAATCTCATTCATTCTATGTTATACGCAAGTTATTTCATAGATCTAAACCATTCACGACAATTCTAGCATGACTAATTAGTCACAAGAGTATTATTGAAATGTTTAATGTTGAAATTTTACTTATTTAAATGAGAAGTACCAAATAAAGGGTATGAAATGATATATGATGAAATAAACACACTTCTGAGCATAATTAGATAATTGTGACCGTACAATAATAAGATAATTATATGATTAGCTTGCCTGCAAAATTTCAGATTGATCAGACTTATAGATTTTTAGATATAGCAAATTTAGACATAATATAGAGTGGTAAATATGTATTTTAAGAGAAAAACACAAAAATATAATTACAGGAAAATATAGATACAAAACGAATAATCTGAACCATTACAAACATTATTTGAGATATTTTACAGTATATGTGATGAATTAATTCTGTAAAAATTTAGTTTATATGCCTATTTTAAGTGATATTTAATATTAACCTTTTATTAAACCCTTTATATTAAATCTGATGATAGAGATGTCATTTTGAAAAATGGACCGTCCAGATTATAAAACATAATTTTATAAGCTTAACCTTAAAATTTCAGTGCAAACAGATATGTATATTGAGAGATATAAGCCATTTTATTTGGAAAATATGGACCGTTGAAAATAAACAAATAAATGAATAAGCTTCTGGACTAGTGGGCTAAGCCCATCTGAACAGGCCCAGTGAGTCAGAAGCCCATAAACCAAGCTTAAGCCCACAGAAACGAAAGCCCAAGAGCATAGCCCACTTAAACAGAATCAGCCCACTATCCAGTCTGGCCCAACTTCCAACAAAGGATCCAGCCCATTAGCCTGGCCCACTGTTCCGGCCCGCCAGCAGCAGCCCATCGGCGGCCATTCGCCGGCGCCGGCGACCGGCCGGCCAGCGGCGAGAAAAAAAAAAAAAAAAAAAAAAATACAGAAAATTATGAAAAATACCAAGAAAATTAAATTCAATATTTAGAAGCTTAAATGAGTTTAAAATTATAAAAATATGAGAAAAATTAAAGGAAAATATCTAAAGAAGTATAAGTCCAAATTTATTTGTTTAAAGTGAATTAATATAAGAATAAATAGAAGAAAATAGGATTTTGACCGATTAAAATTATGAGAAAATTTGAGAAAATTATAAATGGAATTTTAAATAATATTTGTGAAAATCAAAGTGAAATAATAAACATATTGTGATGAAAATTAGGAAAAGAGACTTGAGGCTACTACAAAAAAATTGGAAAAAGAGGAGTTTTAAAGTCTACTCAGAGGTAAGTAAACTTTTACCAAAGCATGTCTTTGAAAATATTATGTGAATATTATGATTTGCTATGAAATGTGATTATTTATTTCTTTCAAATTTGTTTATTCAAAAATGAGCATTATTATTTCAAACTCATGTTTAGTAGTGAATTTAAGTGGTGCATCAATTAAAATTCATGAGTATGATGCATAATTGCATATTTGGGTTTGCTAAGGAGTAAAGTAGTATGGTAGTACCTGGGTAGCGACCTCAGGACTACCAAAGGAGATGATTTAGCTCACGAATGTGTAGCACGGCTGCACGCGAGCACAAGTAGATGGCAATACCCCCAGTACGAATGCATGATTTAAAATTGACATATCTGTGCACATTTATCAAGATGTTTTTTTTTATTACAGTTTATTGTGCATAAAAGACAGTATAGATATTGTATTTGTAAAAAAATATATATATATGATTGAAAATGAATTTTTTTTAAAAAAAAATACATGTTTACTTACTGAGCTTTCAGCTCACATAGTTTTGTTTTCAGTGGAAAAACAGGGATACAATGCTATACTAGAGCCTTTATCAACATGGGGAAAAGGCGAACCTAGTAGAGGAAAAGACAAAGAAGTTTAGAATTTTATTGAAATTTCCTTATAATGCATGGTTATTTTGATTTTAGACATTGAAAATTGTATATTAACTCCTTAAGGAGCAAACTTGAGATGTAATAGTTAAAATGTTTATGATTTTGCACCTTGGTATCTATTTCCATCTTGGGAGATCTTATTTTAGCTTTGACATAGTAGACCCCATTCCCAACACCTCAAGGGTGGGGTGTTACATTACTCAATGCTCTTATACTGCGATAATGAATTTGCTATATGCTTCGCAGAGAATCCAGTATTCAATGATAGAACTAAGTACGTAGAAATACATTACCACTTTATATGAGAGAAGATACTACATGGAGAAATTGAGATGGAACACGTCAACATAGAAAATCAAGTTGTTGATATCTTTACTAAAGGATTAACTAGAGGAAAGTTTGAAAATTTTAGAAGTCAAATTGGCATTACTACAAGAATGGTGCTAAAGAAGAAAGTTGATGCTTAGGTGGAGAATTAAAAATCAACACTGGCTTTACATGTCTGGATTTTTCCAAACAAATAATCTACTGACTTACTTAGCCAAAATTGTTGAAATTTTAGCTAACCCGCCTAATCCCTAGCAAACTCCATTGTAAAAATTTTAAAATTCAGTTATGAAACAATTAATGCATGGTGGCAAAATGCGGGTATAAAAAGGGTAGCAGCCATTTAATGGAATGCAACGTGAATGCATGCATGTGGGTGGGTGCATGTTAGAGTGCTTAGTGTGTGCCATTGTGAGTTGTATGTGCATTTGATATCATGAATGAGTTGTGAATTTAAGAAAAGGGGTGCAGTGTGGGTAATGCTAGTGTCGTATAAGTGGGAGCTTACCACTTTAGAATAAGAGTGTCAAAAATTATTTTGGGCATATTATTCATGTTGTAATATTTTTCAGGTTATTGTAATAATATTTTTTAAAACATCCCATTTCCAACAATGCAGAGATAGCTTATGACAACGTTGTGTCTGCATGGTGGATTGCCAAAAAGGTTGCAGATTAAGGTAAATAAAATCACACACCCGAAACTCCACCTCCCTCTAGATTTGTTAGCCAATTGCTTCATACAGTTCTAGGCCTCTAACAGATTTGCACAAAGTAAACACAACATGCTATCACGCTTAGTGAGAGTCCTGTCAACCTCGGCAAGAGCAGAGTTGTGCTCTTCATAGGGAGGAAACGATGGATCTTGATATCCATAAAGGGCTTGAAAAGGAGTCATTCTGGTAGCTGTATGATATGTTGAATTATACCAAAACTTGGCCCACGACAGCATATCTAGCCAAAGATGGGGTTTTTGAAGAGCAAAACAAAGTAAGTAATTCTTTGGAGTATTGTTTGTGACTGTTGAACAATGGATGCTCTAAAATAAAATATTAGTTATAAAAAATATTATAACAAAATAATACACCCAGAATCATTTGGACACTTTATAAGCTCCTAACCTTTATATTAGCACTACCCATACAAGTATTTCCTTCCTCACAATCACTCCAATTCACACAACAATCACTCACACAAATTCACACACACTGAATATGCTCCGCTCGTTGCTCGTTCTTCACTCGTTGCTCGTTGCATTGCAAAAAGGGGTTCCCTTTTATATAGTCTGCATCGCTGAATATGACATTTAATGCCATGCATGCGAGGCGGCAACTTTTTTTTAACACGGGGCGGCTTTTCTTTATTTGGCGCAACTTTTTTCGTTCGACGCCATTTCTTTTAATATTTATTTTATTTTATTCGGTGTCGTTGCCTCTTTTCCTTTTTCGGTGCTGACACTTTAATTCTCCCCCTCAACACCGACTTTCTTCTTTTCCTCTATTCTATTTGTCATGCCAATTCGACTTCTGAATTTTTCAAACTTTGCTCTAGTTAGCCGCTTAGTAAATATGTTTGCAACTTGATCTTCTGTGTTGATGTGAACCTATGTATAATAATTATTGAATGAATTTTATGAGATTGAGATGAATACCCTGGGTATGGGGTTATATAAGTTATGATATGTGATAGCCGACGAAATGTGTAAAAATGAGCTATATATATGTATAATGACTTGTGAAGTCAAATAAATGATGTATGTATATGGAATGGGTTGGAAAACTAAATGAAATATGAGAAAAAGAAATATATGAAAAATTATATTGTTCTCATGTAGGCAAGGGCAAAGAAAAAGCTGTGACGGAAAGCTAAGGAATTCAGGTAAGCAAGCAAATTTTCTAAAGGATTTTTGCTTTACTAAATTATTTACATAAATGCAATTTTTCTTTAACTTGTTTGATGAAACTATGGAAATAGTTTCTAATGTGTTTAAGGATGGTCATCCCTTAGCAAAATGGTGTTGAAATGATGTTTTACTTTAAATGCAATATTATGAAATTTCTCTTTGATAAATGCTATGGAAAAATGATGTGATTCTATGTTCCTGATTGAAAAATCATGCTAGCATGTTAAAGATAGATTTATGAAAAAGTTTATGTGCACAATGTATTAGGTCCACTTGAAGGGTATAAGCGGACCGATTGTCCCCCCTTCGTGTGGCCAAGTCACTTAAAACAGGCACAAGGCCGGCGGCGTCTTCTCTGAAATGGGAGTTAACGTGATGGATGGTCGTCTGGCTAGCTTCCATATTGGACTATATGAAGTTTTAGAGAAAGTCGGAGCAGTAGCAATTCGAATAGCACTACCACCCTCATTGGTTGCAGTTCATACTGTGTTTCACATTTCTATATTGAGAAAATATGTGTCAAATCCTTCTCATGTGCTTACAGCAGATCAGTTGCCAATCTCGAATAAGTTAATATATGAGGAAAATCCAATCAAGATACTAGATTCTAAAGAGCAACAGTCGCAGAAAAGGTTGATAAAGTATGTCAAAGTGCAATGGAGCAATCATGGAGCATCGGAGGCCACGTGGGAGCTTGAAGAAGATATCAAACAGAAATATCCATTTTTGATTAATTAAGTTTCGAGGATGAAACTTTTTGTAAGGGGGAGAGATTGTAACAGCCATCCGTTTCTGTTCTAAGAAATGGATTGGATTCATGGCTCATGCAAGGGAGCCGTTTAAAAATATTAATAAATAAATTTACGTTAGAATTTATGCCATTTAATCCTAGCTGTTTAGCATATAGATTAGTATAAAAAGGGGGCACATGTTAGATGGTTTTCGGCCATTTGAAGAAGAAGGTGCGCAAGAAACAGAGAGACCGACAAGAAAGAGGAAAGAGTTTTTTTTTGTGTAAGTTGCATCTAACCATCTTATGGTAAATCTCATTCATTCTATATTATACGCAAGTTATTTCATAGATCTAAACCATTCACGATGTTTCTAGCATGACTAATTAGTCACAGGAGTATTATTGAAATGTTTGATGTCGATATTTTACTTATTTAAATGAGAAGTACCAAATAAAGGGTATGAAATGATATATGATGAAATAAACGTACTTCTGGGCATAACCAGAGAATTGTGACCGTACAATAACAAGATAATTATATGATTAGCTTGTTTGCAAAATTTTAGCTTGATCAGACTTATAGATTTTTAGATATAGCAATTTTTATACATAATATAGAGTGGTAAATATGTATTTTAAGAGAAAAACACAAAAAAAATAATTACAGGAAAATATAGATGCAAAAAGAATAATTTGAACAATTACAAAGATTATTTGAGATATTTTACAGTATATGTGATGAATTAATTCTGTTAAAAATTAATTTATATGGCTATTCGAAGTGATATTTAATATTAACCCTTTATTAAATCCTTTATATTAAATTTGATGATCGAGATGTTATTTTGAAAAATGGACCATCCAGATTATAAAACATAATTTTATAAGCTTACCCGTAAAATTTCAGATCAAACAGATATGTATATTGAGAGATATAAGCCATTTTAGTTGGAAAATATGGACCGCTGAAAATAAACGAATAAATAAATAAACTTCTGGACTAGTGGGCTAAGCCCATCTGAACTGGCCTAATGAGTCAGAAACTGAGAAACCAAGCTTAAGCCCACAGAAATAAAAGCCCAAGAGCTTAACCCACGTAAACAGAGCTAGCGCACTATCCAGTCTGGCCCAACTTCCAATAAAGGATCCAGCCCACTAGCCTAGCCCACTGTTCTAGCCCACTAGCAGCAGCCCACGCTGGCCAACTCGCCGGCGCCAGCGACAAAAAAAAAAAAATCAAATAAATACTGAAAAAATCTGAAAAAATACAAAAAATTATGAAAAATACCAAGAAAATTAAAGTCAATATTTAGAAGCTTAAATGAGTTTAAAATTATAAATTTATGAGGAATGAAAGTTTTTAAAGGTGTGATAAAAAAATTATAAAAATATGAGAAAAATTAAAGGAAAATATTTAAAGAAGTATAAGTCCAAATTTATTTTTATATATAAAAATAAAGTTGTTTAAAAGTGAATTAATATAAGAATAAATAGAATAAAATAGGATTTTGACCGATTAAAATTATGAGAAAATTTGGGAAAGTTGTAAATGGAATTTTAAATAATATTTGTGAAAACCAAAGTGAAATAATGAACATATTGTGATGAACATTAGGAAAAGAGACTTGAGGCTACTACAAAAAAAATAGAAAAAGAGGAGTTTTAAAGTCTACTCTGAGGTAAGTAAACTTTTACCAAAGCATGCCTTTGAAAATATTATGTGAATATTATGATTTGCTATGAAATGTGATTATTTATTTTCTTTCAAATTTGTTTATTCAAAAATGAGCATTATTATTTCAAAATCATGTTTAGTAGTGAATTTAGGTGGTGCATTAATTAAAGTTTATAAGCATGATGCCTAATTGCATGTTGGGTTTGCCGCCAAGGAGTAAAGTAGTATGGTAGTACCTGGGTAGCGACCTCAGGACTACCAAAGGAGATGATTTAGCTCACGAATGTGTAGCACAGCTGCACGCGAGCACAAGTAGATGACAATACCCATAGTATGAATGCATGATTTAAAATTGACAGATGTGTGCACGTGTATCAAGATGTTTTTATTACAGTTTTTTGTGCATAAAAGACAATATAGATATTGTATTTATTTTAAAAAAAATCAAAATGATTGAAAATGATTTTTTTTTAAAAATACATTTTTACTTACTGAGCTTTCAGCTCACATAGTTTTTGTTTTCAGTGGAAAAACAGGGATACAATGCTATACTAGAGCCTTTATCAACACAGGAAAAAGGTGAACCTAGCAGAGGAAAAGACAAAGAAGTTTAGAATTTTATTGAAATTATTTTATAATGCTTGCTTATTTTGATTTTTGACACTAGAAATTGTATAATAATTCCATAAGGAGCAAACTTGAGATGTAATAGTTAAAAGTTTTATGATTTTACACCTTGGTATCTATTTTCATCTTGGGAATCTTATTCTCAGCTTTGACATAGTAGACCTCATTCACAACGCCTCAAGGGTGGGGTGTTACATATTCTTTATAATCATTACATTCATAATTCCTATTTGACTAGTGCCTTTAGTTTCTACCATGCACAGGCCCAAAAAAGTGACCATTGGGTCTGACGCACAAAGCACACAGACTCAGAAAATGTCCATTAGGCCTGTGAGCTATGAGCCTCATAGTGTGATATTGTCCGCTCTGGCTTGGCAGCTTATCTACACGGCTTTAAAAACGCGTCACATCATATTGAACTTGAGACCCACTTATAAACTACTAGGAACTTTCTCCCCTTTTCGATGTGGGATTCAATTCCGGGCTATTACAAGCCCACCAGCTTCCGCCCGGTTCGTCCCATAACCACAACCTAACTCTCGGCTTCTGCCTGCAGCCCTGGCTTTCACTGGTTCAACTCTCAGAACCACATCTATTGGAGGGGAAGCCGCTCTGATACCACTTGTAAGGCCCCACCTTTCGAGGTGTTACGAATAAGGTCTACTATATCAAATATGAGAATAAAATCTCCCGAGATGGAAATAAATACCAAGATGCAAAATCATAAAACTGTGGATAAAACTTCTACAGAAGTTATAAAGCTACTTTTTATATCAGACAAATGTTTACAGTCCTACATATTATAAAGTGTAAACTTCTACAGAAGTTATAACCTTCCCATGGTCTTGGTCTAAGCATGAGCACAGGCACGTGTATGAAAACTGAAATTGAATGGTCCTCATCCCCAGGCTACAATCGCATGTACCACATTTGATCCTGTTTTCTATAAAACCTTTATGACACATTTGATTGTGTAGGATTGTGTAAGGATGTTGATCGTTTTAATGAATTCCGTGACCTCCCCCAACCTCCCATCGTTCATCCTGACCATGGTTAGTGGTCGTTATTCACCCTCTTCCCACCATAATAATAAAAAAATTTGCGCTGTGGAAAAGTAGCAGTAATGGCATATTTTGTCTACGAGCAACCATTCTTAGTCTGTTGGATACAGATTTGCAAATTAACATGGTATGGTTCAGGATATCATGTATTCTGTATAATGATTACATTCATAGGGTGTGTTTGGTAATGAATAAAACTTTTGATGGAAAGTTTTGGAGGATAAAAGTTATCAAATGATGTGATATAATAGAGGTAATGATGAGTAGTGAAGAAGATAAAGTTAAAATAGATAGGTTAATTGTGTGGATAGTTGTGTAGAAATGATTGAAAAGTAGGGTAGTTGTATAGAAAAATGTGAAAATTTGATTAAAAAATATGATAGTTGTGGAGAATGAAAAGTTTTAGATTGAAAAGTTTTAAATTGACTTTTTCTATCAATTGCCAAACTCACCCACAATTCCTATTTGACTAGTGCATTTTGTTTCAAATACAGTGAAAAATCTAAATACAAAAAAATTGCATTAAAACAAACAAATTGCATTAAAACGAGAAAAAATGTTACAATTTTGTCATCTATGAATGAGACATAAGTTGAAAATGTTACTGCTTTTAGACACAAACCCAAAGTTGTTTAAATTTTGTTTTAGACA
Source organism: Annona cherimola (assembly GCA_030490835.1). Classification (NCBI taxonomy): domain Eukaryota; kingdom Viridiplantae; phylum Streptophyta; class Magnoliopsida; order Magnoliales; family Annonaceae; genus Annona; species Annona cherimola. The sequence continues at coordinate 70,293,307 of CM059977.1, forward strand.
CTTTAAATAACATTCTAGTGGTCTCCAGAGAAACAAAGCCGAAATTTTGCTGAATTGCCGAAACTCCTTTAATGATGTATACATCCCAGCTTAGAAATACTAAGATAGAACTACAACTAGAAATGTTCTGCTATCATTGTCGGATTCCATCTGGTAACAAATTAAAGAGAGCTTGCAAAACAACAGCGTATCAAATGCAACGCAGCAAGCAAATTCTACTATAGAGTATTTGATAGAAATTTCCACCCACCATTAATGTTTTCTAGCAGTCGATTCCTTATTTTACATGCACCCAATAGGATATCATTAAATTTCACATGTTTACTTGTGGCCGCCATAATCAAAATAAAATAAATTGAATACCGAAAATGGCTTTAATTGCGGGGATGATCATTTCTCATCTGCTAGTTCCTGCTAGGATGATCATTTCAACCAATGATCAATATGCATAAGCTGCCGTATTTCACGTGGAGTTTGGTGACGTCTTGTCTCCCTTGGTATTTATGTGGGAGTGTCCACAGTGGAATTATTGTTAGGAAAAAATTAGAATATTTGTAAGAAGTTTGTAGATTATTGTTAGAAAATTATAAAAACAAATCTCAGGAACTAATTGCAATACCAGTTAAGATGATGTAAAAAATATGAATAAAAATATATATGTATATGCATAATCCATTTCTGAGGTATTTGCGCCTGCAAGACAGCTACACCAACAGCATCACGCCTATCCCATCCGACATTACCTCTGCGCTAGTCCACTTGCGCGATGAAAAAGTTATTGTCGTATGACTGCTCTCCTAACTTACCATTGTTCTGCTTTATGCCGCCATAAGGAAAAACCTTCAATAGAAGCGATCGTCTGCAACATAAAGCTAATTACTCTACTATAACTTCGCCATGATATAAAACCAAACTCTACCACAACAAGAAAACTTCAGATGAGGCGAAAAAAATCTATTGGGATAGGACGTATTCGAGAAACGAAAATCTATTCTGATGGGTTGAGTAAGATACAAAAATCTATTGGGTAGCCACCTTACTCAATTGTGTTGCCGAGATTGAGTTGGATATGATAGTGACTAATAGGGTCTTCAACCATGATCATTTCTCAACTGCTAGTTCTTGTATCGACAACATCTCAACTCAGGATCAACATGCAGAAGCCATTTCTGTATTCAGATGAACCAAGATGCTTAGACCATTTATATTCTTACATATGCATTTAAAAAGGTATTTACACCTGCATTTAAAGGAGACAGCTACACCTACGACATCACACTATCCCACCCCACATTTTTACCTCTATGCGAGTTTGCTTATCGCTGACGCATGATAAAGTAGCTACTTCCATACTTCTTATCATTGTTCCACTTCAATGCAAAATTGCACCATAAAAGTTAATTGTGCTCGATATTTATATAACCTTCATTATGATAATCTTCGTCCATGACCTAGTGTTCATCACACTACCATGAGGAAAAACTTTACACAGAAGCAAAGATATAAGGTATGTTTGGTAATAAGTGAAAGTTGTCACGTTAAAACTTTCCAATCTAAAACTTTTCACTCTTCACAACTACCCTATTTTTTAATAATTTCTTCACATTTTTCTTTACAACTATCCTACTTTTCAATCATTTCTACACAACTACCAACACAACTAACCTATCTATTTCAACTTTATCCTATTTATTTCTCATCATTACTCCTATCATATCACATCATTTGATAACTTTTATTCTCTACAACTTTTCATCAAAAGTTTTATCTATTCCCAAATACACCCATAATCTTCATCCTTGATGTAAAAACTGATTACTCTACTATGTCTTCGCCACGACGTAAAATTGATTACTCTGCCATTACAAGAAAACTTCACCTGAGGAGAAGAAAATCCATTGAGATGGAATGGAGTAAAGATACGAAAATCTATTGGGATGGGATAGAGTAAAGATACAAAAATTTGTCTATTCGATATCCACCCTACTTACTTATGCTGCCGAGAGCTCAGTTCATAAGAAGTGCTTCCACGGTTTTTCTCGTTGGAAGCTGCATCTTCATCGTTCATTTATGGTGGATAGCTAGGATATGTCTGGGTAGTTTCAGAAGTTGAAACAGTCGACAAAGGCACTGATAGAATTGAGCTGAATTTTATTCAATGCAATCAAGGATCTACAGAAAAGAGATTGATTACCAACGATAATTGACAGGTCAGCTCTCCCTCTCTCTCTCTCTCTATGAAAATAAATCACAAAAAGGGATTCAAATCAAGAACAACCCAAATTCCCGCTCCTCAATCTATTTATACTCTGTTTACCCCACCGCCATGGCGCATTACTCATCCTCCCTAGGGGTGCAACTTGGGTCGGGTAGGTTCGGGTACAGGTGGAACCTACCCTTACCCATTTTGTAAAAACCTCTACCCTACCCTATTTTAGACCGGGTCAGTCTGAAGCCTACCCTACCCAATTTTCTCAAGAGTAGGTCGGTTCTGGTTTAGTTCCAAATCGGTTCCTCGAACACAATCTATAAGCAAATGCAACCTGTGTAAAAAAATTTAATTTATATATACTAAAACATGAAATCTGTTAAAAAAGTGCAATCTGTACAAAATGAAATCTGTTAAAAAAGAATCAAATAACATAAGAATTATTATCTCATTAGAATATACTACTTTTAACAATCTTAAGTCTGTCCAATCCAATAAAAAACTATTTGAAAAACAGATACAACGCAAATACACAACAGAAATGAATACAACTCAAATCAGATTGATTAAAATATGTAATCATTTATATCCAAAAATATATCATGTAAAAAATATTTGCACCATATACGGCCTTTCCACTACATGTCGTGAAATATCATCACACATCTTTAATAACATTAGACAGTATTGCATATCACACGTTGCCAGAATAATTTTTTAAAAATACAAGCAAAAAAAAACTCTATTAGGAAATCCGTGAGAACCACAAGCCACCAGAGTTCTTAGGGTTAAAAATCAAGAGGGAAGAGAGGGATGAATTACAGGAAAATTACTCTCGGGGAGGCATGGACGGAGGGAATCGGAGGGAAATCTGCCGAAGGCGCAGACAGGGAGGCGCTCAGGCGCATATGGGGAGGCAGCATGCGAGACGACGAGAGTGCTATATTCAGGACTCGGGAATCGCCTGCTGTCGGGATGAGATCGGAAATGCCAAGAAGTGGAGATTCTGGCAGGAGAGAATCCGGAGGGTCGGACGCATCCCGTGGCCGAGAGCATGGAGGGCAAAGATGGAAATTTGCTCATGGCCAGAGAGATCGAGAGACTGGAGGCGAAGGTTGGAGGCAGCGAGGGAGCAGATGACGGGACGAGTGCCGAAGGGAGTCAAGGGCGTCCGGTGTCGAAGTGGGTGAGCAGATCGAGCTAACTGATGAGAGTTGGTGGCGGATGAGGGCGGATTTGGAGACGAGGGAGAGGGGTTTAGGAATTAGGGCGTCGATCTCATAGGGCTGCCGAATGCCGATATTATGTTTTATATATATTAATAAATATAATATGAAATCCGGGTAGGTTTCGGGTACCTAGAACTGGAACCGACCCTAACCTGACTTTGAATGGATATTTAATACCTAGAATCGAATCGACCCTATGGGTAGTTCCCATGGAACTGAATCAATCCTATTTCGGGTACCCAGCGAGTCGACTCACGGGTACCCGGACCAAGTTGCACCCCTAGTCCTGCCCTTGCTGCATGGGCTTTCTTGGCTGGTGCTTACGTCTTGGTTCTGGCTCCATCTCGCCCTGGGCTCAATACCTCCCGGGGTCTTAAGGACTCCGCGGCCCGTCACTCTCCTCTTGGACCTGGGTCCCATCTCGTTGGACCTTAACGTCCTGTCCCGCTTGAAAATCGACTTGGTCCACCAAGTCGCAATCAGGAAATCGCCTGTGAAAGGAAGAAAGCTCCTCCCATGAATTGTCGCACTCTAGGAGACCCCTCCATTGCACTAGGATCTCGGTGCATGCGTGATGTCCTCGAAGAATTTGTCACGGATCCAGGACTACTGATGGTTGCAACTGTAGCTCATCAGGAGCTGTGGTAGCGAGTAATTCAGAGGCGGTAAGTGACGGATCAGAACAGGGCTTTAATAATGAGACATGGAATACTGGAAGCAGGCATGATGTCTCCGGCATCTGAAGCCTGTAAGCCACTGGTCTAATACATTCTAACACACGGAAGGGACCATAATATCATGCAGCCAACTTATGTATGCGCCCTGTTCTCAAGGACAATTGACGAAAGGGTTGGAGACGTAAATAAACTCGATCTCCTACTTGGAACACTTTTTCCCTGCGCCCTTTGTCTACCTGTTGCTTCATTCGTAACTGGGCAGATTCGAGGTTGCTGCAGCAGCTGATCCCTCTCCCTCAGGTGTGCGTCAACCGCTGGCAGATTACACGAGCCTGGTTCATAGGTTGGAATATCATGTGGTTGTTGCCCATAGACAACCTCAAACGGCGTTGCTCATAGCGCCGAATGAATAGTCATGTTGTACCACAACTCAGCCCACGGAAGCATATCAACCCATCAGGAGGGACGATCCATGCAAAAGCACCTTAAATATGACTCCAAGGTTTGATTTACTACCTACCTCGGTCTAGTCGTCTATTTCTGGATGGTATGTCATGCTATACCTCAATTCCGTTTGATGCTCCTGGAAAAACGCCTTCCAAAAAGTGCTAATGAAAATGGGGTCTCCGTCGGAGATAATTGTGCGAGGGAACCCATGGAGACGCGCGACTTGGTGCACAAAGACTTTGGCAATATTTGGAAAGATGGTCCACCACCACCATAATGGATGTCCTCCCCTAAGAGCACGATAACTCATCTATGAAGTCCATAGAGACATCTGACCATACCATCTGGGGTATGGGTATGGGCTGAAGAAGTCCGGCCGGTCGCTGAGCTGAGCCTCATACTTCGATTGATTACACGTGTGACAAGCTGCAACATAAGTTCGGACCGCCGCTTTAATCCCACGCCATGTGAAGTGCTCCTGAATTCGACGACATGTACGCAACATGCCTGCATGTCCTCCAAGCGGCGAATCATGAAAATGGCATAATAGGCCCGGAATGTGAATGCTACCCACTGGTATCACCAACCTTCCCTTCTTGAAGAGATGATAACCATGGATAGAGTATTTAGCAAGAGCCGTAGGTTCACGCGCCACCTTTTCCTTGAGGTCCAGCAACTCCTTATGGGATAAACATTCCAGCAATAAAAGATCATGAAGGGGAAAATGTTGGTAGCTTACCGCCACGTGCGAAAGCTCAGATTGCCTTGACAGAGCATCCGCCATAGTGTTGGAACCCCTCTTTTATATTCAACAGAGAATTAAACCCCATAAGTTTGGCAAGCCATTTCTGCTGTACCGGTGTCAATACCCTCTGCTGCATCAGGAACCGCAGGCTGTTGTGATCGGTTCATACTAAAAATCGTTGGCCAATAAGGTAAGCCCTCCATTTTCTTACAGCCAGGATGACAACCATGAGCTCCTGCTCGTATGTGGAATTGCCGTGTTGAGGGAGTGACATGGTTTTCTTAAAAAATGCCACTGGATGCTCTTCTTGTAAAAGCACTGACCAAACTCCTGAAGTCGATATATCACACTCAACCATGAACGTCTTGGAGAAATCTGGCAATGCCAAGACCAGTGGCTACAATATGGCTGCCTTCAATATCTCGAGTGTTGTTTGGGCCTCTTCATTCCAACCAAAAGCATCTTTCCGGAGCACTTTGGTAAGGGAGGCTTGTAACATCCCACATCGGTTAGGATGAAGGAGGAAGCCTGAGCTATAAGTGGAGGCTGCTAGTAACTCTGTCGAGGCGCCTTTTACATTCAGGGTACTCAAAAGGACAAAACCGTACGAGCTAAGGCCCAAAGCGGACAATACCTACGACATTGGGTCGGGGCATTACAAATGGTATCAGAGCGGCTCCCCCTCCAGTAGATGTGGTTCGGAGAGTTGAACTGGTGAAAGTCAGGGCTGCAGGCAGAAGCCCAAAGTTGGGTTGTGGTTCGGGGACGAACCAGACGGAAGCTGGTGGGCTTGTAATAGCCCAGAATCGAATCCCATATCGAAAAGGGAAGAAAGTTCCTGGTAGTTTATAAGTGGGTCTTAAGTTCAATATGATATGATACGTTTTAAAGCCGTGTGGCTAAGCTGCCAGGCCAGAGCGGACAATATCACATTGTAACGCCCATTGCTAACAGGCCCAATTGACGTTTTCTAGGTCTGTGTATTCTGTACGTTCGGCACAATGGTCGCTTTTCTGAGTCTGTGCGTGACAAATGGTATCAGAGCAGACTCCCGATATCCTGCTAATGTGTTCAACGGGAACTTTCCAGCGAGGACGCTGGAGCCCCAAGAGGGGTCGATGTAACATCCCACATCAGTTAGGATGAAGGAGGGAGCCTGGGTTATAAGTGGAGGCCACTGGTAACTCTTTCGAGACGCCTTTTGGTACATTCAGGGTACTCAAAAGGACAAAACCGTGTGGGCTAAGGCCTAAAGCAGACAATACCTATGACAGTTGGGCCGAGGCGTTACAGGGCTGCTAACAACTCATAACCCTGTATAAATTTTCTTGTAATAACCTGTAAGCCCCAGAAATGTTATTAATTATTTCACTATTTTCGGAAATTGGCCAGTTCCTAATAGCGTCCAACTTCTCCTCATCTGCCGCCACCCCTTCATGTGATACCAAATAGCCCAGATAGTGTATGATTGTTTTACCAAAGTCACATTTGGACTTGTTGGCTACCAATGAATGGGTTCATGATATATGAAGGACCTTGGTCAAATGTCGAACATGCTCGGGCCACGATCGGCTGTAAGGCCTTACCGAAGCTGGTGATGACCCCGAGTGAATGATAACGTGATGCTCCAAACCACAAGGAGGAGGCAAACCTTTGGGTTGCATGGAAACATCTTGGAACCTCAACAACATTGTTTCTAGTTGTTAGGCCTGTTCTGGGTTCAAGGATACAGGTTGCTTCAAAGCTAACCCTTCTTGCTGATGGCATAAGAGTAAGAGTCGGTTACCCTATACCTGTAACTTTCGGAGTGACTTGCATGAGGCCGTCTTTGTCTCCCCTAGAGGTAATCCTTGCAAGGGACACAACTTGCCCTCTTTGATGAAACACATGGACATTTCGTCCCAGTCACAAACTGCCTTCCCTATACCCTTCAGCCACCTTAAGCCTAATATTACATCGGTAGCCTCAATGGTCAATGGAAATAGGTCAACTTCCGTACGATAGTGTTTCATGATGAGGGGTATTTTCCCCGGCACCACAGTTTAAGGCCGTCGGCAATGGAGACTGCAAACTCTGACATAGGTCTAACGGGCAGCTTCAACCTCTCAGCCACACCTGGTGTTTATAAAGTTATGGAAGCTTCCACCATCGATGAGGATGATGACCTCTTTGCCCCGTATTAGGCCCCACACCTTCATAGATTGGGCCGCGATTGAGCCAAACAATGCACGTAAAGAAATTTCGACCTCGGGGTCACCTGAGTTGCCTCCCTTCCCTCCGAGACGGTCATAAAGCCCCCTATCCTCTGGTTCTAAAATGAATAATTGCTTCGTGGCGCAGACGTGACCTCTTGTGTATTTTATTGAACAATTGGATGCTCTAAAATAAAATAATATTTATAAAAATATAACAAAATAATACACCCAGAATAATTTGGACTCTCTCACTTTATAAGCTCCTACCCTTAATACAAGCACTACCCATACTTAACCCACAAGTATTTCCTTCCTTACCATCACTCTAACTCACACAACAAGTACACACACTCTGAATACATACTCCACTCATTGCTCACGCACACCATCCACACACTCTATTGAATGCATATGGCAAGGGGGGGCTGCCCCTTTATATAGCCATGCATTACCGAACATGGCATTTAATGCATGGCTGAAATTTTCAGCAATTTCGGCTGAGACGTCTGGAGAATTCTGGTTATTCGGTGGCTTGGTGGATGCATTTATTGCAATCTGGAAAAATTCAGATTCAGTGCTTCAGCACCGACTTTCTTCTTTTTCTTCTATTTTGTTTGTCACACCAATTCAACTTCTGTATTTTTCAAACTTTGCTCTAGTTAGCCCCTTAGTAAATATGTCTGCAACTTGATCTTCTGTGTTGATGTGCTTCATCTTGATTTCTCTATCTAGCACTTTCTCTCGTATAAAATGATGATGTACTTCAACGTGCTTGGTTCTGGCATGGAATACTGAATTATCTACTAGGCGTATAGCAGACTCATTGTCGCAGTATAGGGTAACTGAATAATTAGTAAGCTGGTGTAGATCTTTCATAAGCTGCATCAGCCACTTGGTTTCTTGTGCTTCCATAGCCACTGCTCTATACTTTGATTCAGTGGTTGATAGAGACACGGTCGGCTATCTCTTGATGCACCATGAGACTGCCGCTGTTCCGAGATCAAATATGTATCCAGTGGTTGATCTCCTCGTGTCATGGTCTCCAGCATAATCAGCATCACAGAACCCTGCTATCTTGCATATTGCATTCTTTTTGTATAAGAGACCAAGATTGACAGTTCCTTTTACATACCTTAATATGCGTCGAACTGCATCTAGATGCGGCTTCCTTGGTTTCTCCATATAGCGACTTGCTATGCTGACAGCGAATGCTATATCCGGTCATGTAAGAGTTAGGTAGATTAAACTACCCACTAGTTGCCGATTCATCGTCGAATTTGCTAACTCTTGACCTTTTAGCGAGCATAGCTTGGTATTGGGCTCTATAGGTGTAGGTATGAGCTTGCAGTCAAGCAGTCCATACTTCTTTAGAAAGTCTTGAGCATACCTCTGCTGACATAGGAATAACCTTTCTTTTGTACGCTTAACTTCTAGCCTAAGAAAGTGTTTCAATTCTCCAAGGTCTTTCATTAGAAAACAAACCTAGAGATTGACCTTGGTTTGATTGATCTCCCTTTCATCATCACCAGTAATGATGAGATCATCTACATATACTAGCACTATCGCTAGCTTTCTATTTTTATTTTTCACGAATAAACTTGAGTCGGCTGGTGCAACAGAATAACCACTTTGTAGTAAGAATTCAGCAATCTTACCATACCACGCTCTCGGCGCCTGCTTTAGTCCATATAAGGCCTTTTTCAGTTTGCAGACGTACTCTGGATGGGTTGTGCTCTCGAACCTTCTCGGTTTCATCATATATATTTCTCGATCTAGTTCGCCATGGAGAAATGTATTCTTGATGTCCATTTGCCAGAGCTTCCATGACTTGCTAGCTGCAAGTGCCAGTAATACTTGAATTGTCGTAATCTTTGCCACTAGACTAAAAGTTTCATCATAATCTAGCTCATACTTTTGAGAAAACCAACGTGCTACCAGCCGAGCTTTATATCTTTCAATTGATCCATCGAGCCGTAACTTTAATTTGTACACCCATTTGCATGATATGGGTTATACATCTCTCGATTTTGGTACCAGGTCCCATGTCTCATTTTGCTTCAAGGCTTGAATTTTTTCTTCCACAGCCTTCCTCCAGTTTAGACTGTGGGATGCTTCCTCGTACGTGACCAGTTCCGCTTCTTCAGTTGCTTCGAGCACTGCTGCATTAACATATTTTGGATTCGGCTTCCGTTGTCTGTTGGATCGCCGTGGAACAGGTCTTGTTTTTTCTTGCTCATCGAACTCTTCGATCTTGCTTGGTCTTTCTTCTTCAATACTCTTGTGATGCACCCCTATTTGTCATGGGCTATCTGATTTTTCTGGTGATTTGGACTCTTCTCTACTTGGTGAGAGTTCGTCCTCCTTAATTGGCTCCTCTGTTGACTGAGTTTGACTTGACTCGATTCGCTCATGCAGTCTTTCTTTTAACTGTTCTTCCATATCATTAGAGTCAGCTAGTAAGACTGCCTGTGATGACCACCAAGATGATGCCTCATCGAAAATTACATTTCATGAGACATAGCATCGACCTGTGGTTGGATCACAACATCTTCAATCTTTTCTTTGGCTATCATAGCCAATAAATATACAGTGAATGACCTTTTTGTCGAACTTACTACGGAGGTGGTCAGGAACAAATACATAGCAGACGCATCCAAACACACGAAAATGACTTACCATTGGTTTGGTGCTCTGCAATTTCTCAAAATGAGAAATATACCCAAGTCTAGGTTGAGGAAGCCTATTTATGACATGGGCAGCAGTCTTCATGCATTCAGCCCAAAATTTAGGTGGCACATTCTTGGCATGCAGCATACTTCTACATATCTCTGCCAAGTGTCGATTTTTTCTTTCTGCCACTCCATTTTGTTGTGGCATGTTTGGACAAGTCAGCTGTCGGCGTATCTTACACCTTTGTAGATACTCTGAGAATTCAGTTGACGTATACTCTCGCCCATTGTCTGTGCATAGGCATCGTATTTTTCGGCTTACTTCACTTTTCATTTTTTGCTTAAATTCTTTGAATTTAGTGAACGCCTCAGATTTTTCTTTCATAAAATCAACCCAGATGTACCTTGAATAGTCATCGATGAAAGTTATCATGTACTGGTAGCCGCTAATGGATGACTGCTTCACTTGTCCAAATACGTCTGAGTGTACTATCTCGAGAGGCACCTTGGTCTGAAATTTTGACTCCTCATACGGTAGTTGATGTGCCATTCCGAACTGACATCCGACACATACCGTATCTTCTTGAACTTCTAGCTGGGGAAGGCCTCTAAGCATAGACTTCTTCATCATCTGCATCAGCTTGTGATAGCTTAAATGTCCCAGCCGCGCGTGTCATAAATTTGTAATTTCATTCCTCCTCGTCTTGTCTACGTATGTTGTCTGTGCAGACATCACATAGACAGACTCTAGTCGATGCCCCTCCATGATCGGCTCATTTGTTATTTTTAATTTAGGATATACTCTTACATCATTTGGGCCGAACACCACATAATTTCCAAAGGCGGTGAGTTGTGAGACAGATAATAAGTTTTTCTTCATACCTGGTACAGGGAATACATTTTTCAATTGTACCTTCTGTTAGCTGAACCGAGGGGTAAACATAGTCTTACCGATATGGGTGATGGGCAGCTTCGAGTTGTTAGCCATTACGACTACTCATCTTCCTTTGTACTCAGACGTGTTGGTCAGCTTCTCATAATCTCCTGTCATGTAATTGGAACATCCAGAATCGACAATTCAATCATCATTATAGTTTATTAATTTTTCACTTTTTGATATGAGAGTCGACTCCTTTTCTGTCTTGATTATGCAGGGTGCCACAATCTCTTGGAGCTCTTCTATTGCAAGGGATGCTTGGAGATCCCATTCTTCTTCATTATGGATGGAGGTCGCAACATTTCCCTCTGCCCACTTGAATAGCAGTCTCTAGCAAAATGACCTCTTTTGCCACAGTTGTAACATTGATCCTTCTGCCGTTGGGATTTCTTCTCTCTTTTGTCGCCACTTTGACGAGCTCCCCCTTGCTACGAGCTTTGTCCTTGCTGCCTCTTTTGCCAGTCGCCCTCTTGCTTTCTTGTATTGCCTCAATCTGGCCTCGCAGCTACTCGATCTCTGCTTCGGAATTCTCTCTTTTTACTAAAGAGAGCATTCTCCTCCTTCTTTAGTGAAACTTTAGACATTTGCTTGTCTAAAGCTTCTTGGTTGGCCAAAATATTTTCTAACTCAGTTAGAGTTGGTTCTTTGGCCCATCCACGGGTAGCAATGATAATCCCATGGTATTTTGGCTTTAAGCCATGGATGATAATCCTCCTCATCCTGGTCTCAGAGATCGAATTTTCTGGGTCTAATTTTGAAATTTCTCCACAAAGAAATTTAACTTCGAAGAAATATTCACTTACTGTCATATTTTGCTGCGAAATGGATAACAACTCATTTTTCAACTGTTGGAGCTTTGCATCATTTTTCCTTGTGTATAGTGCCGTGAGGGTGTCCCATGCCTCCTTGGGTGTTTTAGCATCCTTAATCTTCTGCAGTAACTCGTCTTCAACAGTTATTGCTAGCACATATATGACTTTTCCAGCTTTTATCTTCTACCTCTTCAATTCCTCGTCATCTGTGGGTGGCGCAGAATTATTGTTGCCAACTATATCCCACAGATCTTGACCAAGCAGATAAAACTGCATACGCAAACACCAAGTATTATAGTTGTTATAATTTAGCTTCTCAATAGAGCTTACCGAGGTAGAAATATCCGCTATCGTGACTTGGTATGCCCAGCACTTTTCCAAGTAAACTTGGTCCCGAACCAATTGGCTTCACAGTCCTAGACTGCGCACGTGCAGAATCTCCTCGTATTTTGTCTAACTGGTGTAGCCTTTACAAACCACGGTCCCTGACCCTTGGCTCTGATACCACTTGTTGAACAATTGGATGCTCTAAAATAAAATAATATTTATAAAAATATAACAAAATAATACACCCAGAATAATTTAGACTCTCTCACTTTATAAGCTCCTGCCCTTAATATAAGCACTACTCATACTTAACCACAAGTATTTCCTTCCTTACCATCACTTCAACTCACACAACAAGTACACGCACTCTGAATGTGTACTCCACTCGTTGCTCACACACACCATCCACACACTCTATTGAATGCATATGGCAAGGGGGGGCTGCCCCTTTATATAGCCATGCATCACAGAACATGGCATTTAATGCATGGCTGAAATTTTCAGCAATTTCGGCTGAGACGTCTGGAGAATTTTAGTTATTCGGTGGCTTGGTGGTTCGGTGCCACTTTTTCCTTTTTTTTTATTCGGCGCTGTCTTTTTATATTTTTCATCACATGAAGAACATAGGCTCTTCTGCCTCTTCTCTTGCATTTGTTCCAATGAATGTTTCTTGACTGAAATTCCTCTGGCCCCCTTGCTCTTTGTTTTCCCCACTATCTCTGCTCGTATGTCTCCTCTGAGCACCCTATGAAAGTGCTATACAGGAGCTTGTCGGACCAACCACTTGCATGATCATGCAGCCTTTCGAACTCCAGGATGTAGTCATCCAGCCTCCCTGTTTGCACTATTTTGTGCAATGCCCTATAAACATCTACCAGATCTGGCTTCCCAAACTTTTTCCTGATGGATATGCAAAACGTCGCCCATGGTGCCCTCGGCTGGGTGCGCTTGAACCATTGGCCCCACAAGATGGCATCCCCATCGAGGTGTTGAAACGCTATGTGGGGTCTCATAGAGATCAAAGTAATTCTCTGCTCTAGCAATCCAAGGATTGGGATCACCTGAAGGAAAATCAATCTTACCATGCCCTTGCGAGTTGTGGCCATCTAGTTTGCTGCCTTGCCCTGTGGTCTCCTCATGTCCAAATCTGGCAGAATTGGCGGTGTGCTGCGTGGATCTCCGATTGTGTCTAGCTTAGCCAGCGTGGCCTCGATCTGTGCTCACAAACTGTCTCGGACATCCACAAGTTGCTGGCCCAGACTGTCTATGCGGTGCTCCCAGGTCGCCCACCTCTCGACTGCTTCTCTTTCGATTCTACAAAGCCTTTCTTCTTGACTGGCCTGTGAATTCTGTTGAAGGAGTAGATCTTGCTCAACCCGATTGAGGCAATCACCTTGCATGCCAGCTCCTAGCATCTTGAGGATTTACTGAGCTCTAACACCTTGATAGAATCGAGCTGAATTTTATTCAATGCAATCAAGGATCTACAGAAAAGAGATTGATTACCGACGATAATTGACAGGTAGGCTCTCTCTCTCTCTCTCACAAAAAGGGATTCAAATCAAGAACAACCCAAATTCCCGCTCTTCCATCTATTTATACTCTTTTTACCCCACCACCATGGTGTGTTACTCGTCCTTCCCTTTCTGCAAGGGCTTTCTTGGCTAGCGCTTACGCCTTGGCTCTGGGCTCCATTTCGCCCGGTGTCTCAGTACCTCTGCTCTCTTTCTTCGTCCCTCATCTTCTTTCTCCATGGTTTCTTTGACGGACTTGCAGATAATGAAAGGGTTATATTGAGCATGGCAGCCGACAAGATGAAATAGACTAAGGAATTCGGTTAGCATTCATGGATGCGAATTTGAAATGGGGTTGCAAAAATATGATGGCCGCCTGGTGGGTCTGGAGATGGGATTCAATTTCATTATGCCTAATTTGAAGGGGAAAAGGCTGCCGAGGAATCCATGTTGAAGATCCATTTCTGTTGCTGGAACAGAGGAAGAAATGGCTACTGACGCTGAATTAATGGAGGAAGATGTCTATGGTATTTAGAATAAAGAGGATGGGTTGTTGTAGTATTAGCACCACCTATCAAATAGATGTATCAGATCTGGAGCTCGATGGTCATCGGTGCCGAATCTGCAATGACAATTTGCTGAATTTAAAGGGCGCTGAATTTAGTAGTCCTGCCAACTATGGGAATTTGGGTTTTTCTATTATGCCATGTTGTCGATGTTCTCTTGATTGGTTTAGATCACCCAAAGGATAACGCCAGTAGTGAGCTCTAAGACGACACCACCCATGCCTTAAGTCACTTGAAGAAGATGGAGCACCACCTTTTTATGCTCCGATGGTCCACAGGAAATCATGCACAAGCAACACATATTTGCATGATTTAAACAATTAATTATTTTTTTAATTTTATTTCCAACATGTTAACATGCCAACCCCAGATCATTTTGATTTTTATTTTATTTGATAAAATCATATTTCATGTTGAGTGATAACTTTAAATCTAACGAAATTTGTCACGAAATATGGTGCCATCATTTCAAAGCATAATTTCATTTATTGATTTGCAATTTTAAACTTAACTAATTTTTTCACGAAATTTCATTTCTAAATAATAATAATAATAATAATAATAATAATAATATATTAATCTCTTTCTCATCCCATATTTTGAAGAAACAATATCGCAAAATGCATCACAAAATTTAGCACATGCAACCCTATCGATTTAAACTACTTAACATGTCTATACTCTTGGCCCCGGTTGATTTAAAATATTTAATAATTAAATCAATTTTAAAAAGCTATGTATAATTTTAATTTTACTCTAAAAATATTTAATTTATTGTTTTTAGCTTGTATAATTTTATTATTAAAATTTTTGATGCAATATAACCGACGGATTAACAGTGATAGAATATGAGCAGTATAATTTTTATTATTGTAATATTTTAGATATTTATGATTTAAAAGTAATTAAAAATAAGATAAGTAATGCAAATATTAATTAATTTAATCCAATAATTTATTAAATTTACAGAAATGATAGGAATATTATTTTAGATAATTTTCGATAACGTTATATTGATTTAATTTAATTTAATTTAATATTTAATATTTTATTATTTTAATTTAAATTCTTTTAGACATTATTAAATGTTGTTATATTTTATTAGATATTGTTAGATTCTGTTAGATATTACTATTAGACATTGTTATATATTGTTAGATCGTGTTAGATGTCATTAGACGCTGTTAAACGTTGTTATATTTAGATAAATGAATTAAATCACATTAAATGAGTTTTAATTAATGTATTGAAGGTATAAATGATCTTATAAAAATTTTATGAATATATTACTGGCATTAAATTAGGATTATCATTAGTTATAAAAATTAGAGATTGTTAGTTTTTGTTAGATGTTGTTAGATTTTGTTAAATACTATTAGATATAGTTAGATCCTGTTAGATGTTGTTATATGCTATTAGACGCTGTTAGATTTCGATAAATTACATTAAATCATATTAAATAGCTTTAATTAATGTGTTAAAGGTATAATTGACCTTCTAATGAGCCTAGAAACATATTAAAGGTGTTAAATTAGGATTATTATATTAATTATAAAGATTAAATATTGTTAGATGTTATTAGATATCATTAGATCTTGTTAGACGCCGTTAGATGCTGTTATATTTCGATAAATTGATTTAGATCCCATTAAATGAGTTTTAATTAATGTATTTAAGGTGTAAATGACATTATAAGGAGCATAAGAATATATTACAGGTGTTAAATTAGGATTATTATATTAATTATAAAAATTAAATGTTGTTAGATGCTGTTAGACGATGTTAGATATTATTAGATCCTATTAGAGTCATTAGACATCGTTAGATGCTATTAGATATAGATAAATGAAATTAAATCCTATTAAATGAGTTTTAATTTATGTATTTAAGTAATAAATGACCTTTTAAGGAGCTTTGAAATATATTACAGGTATTAAATTAGGGTTATTATATTAATTATAAAAATTAAATATTCTTAGATTCTGTTAAATGTTGGTAGATATGGGTAGATAATGTTAGACATTGTTAGATGTCGTTAGATTCTATTAGGCGTTGTTAAACATTATTAGACGCTATTAGATTTGGATAAATTTATAAAATCTTATTAACGAAGCTCTAAAACATGTAACAAAGGCATAAATAACCTTATAAAGAGTAAAAACGTATATCATGGTTGTTAAATAACAATTAATATATGTATAATGAAAGTTAGACGTTGTTAGATATTGTTAGATTTCATTAGATGCTGTTGAATTCTATTAAATTTCGTTAGATGTCATTGGATGCTGTTAGATTTGGTACTATTCTAGAAATTTTAAAAAATTAATAAACTTTTAAAATTTTAAAAATAAATATAGAAAATGTTATTCTCGAGAGTATATTATCTATATAAACTTTAAATAATATAATACATATTTGATATATAAAATATTTTCTCAATTTTATTAATTATATTGAAATCTTAATAAAAATAATATTTTCAACATAAATAATTTTTAAAAATATCAAAATTTGAAAAATTATATGTACATATGCTTTAGTGGTTGATATATCAATTGAATGGAATAGACTAATTTTGTGTATATTTAACAAAAAAATTATAAAAAAATCAAACGTACTCAAGTTTTGATGCAAATGCACTCATAACTTGAAATGACCTCAATGTCCTTCTTCCATTTTTTCTCCTCATAAGCACTTGCATCGAATGGGCCCTTATGTTGCCGAGATTGCATTGCATATGACAATGACTAGTATGATCTTCAACCACAATCATTTCTCAACTTTTGGTTTAGACAACTGACTCAAATTCTATAATTTTTCACACTTAGGCTAAACAAACATGCCCTAACCTTGCTCGGTTAGCCATTTTCCATAAAATATCTACCTCTTGAGGATTTAGTTGGTTTCTACCTCCGCCTTTGAGGTAAATACAATGAGCTATTAGAAGTCTTAAAACTTTAAGCTAAAGTGGTAAGTCCATGTAGTGTAGGAACTTAATACCACAATGGGCTATTAGAAGTCTTAAAACTTTCAACTAAAGTGGTAAGTCCATGTAGTGTAGGAACTTAATACCCGGGTGGTATTTGTTGCTCCTAATCAACTGATTGTACATTTGGCTAAGTGTGAGACCCCTAAAGAAGTGGATTTCCAAACATGGGAATGCCAAAAATGTGACTCACCATGTTGCGAGAATTGAATTCATTAAGCCAAGGTCCACTTGCCAGTTTAATTTCTACACCCTTGACATATTTAATGTAATTTCCTTATCTCATCAATAGTAGAATAGCCTGGTTAAATCAGTGTAAATCTTCCCATCTTCCTTTAACAGGGTAGTCCAACCCTGAAAATCAAGCAACTCCTCTATACCAAATTCATACTCAAGCAAAAACCGAAAGTCAATGATCTTGGGTGGAAATGTCTTCCTTTTATAAAAATGTTTGTGGAATTTACTGTGTTGTCGCTCATTACGAAAGTATTCCACTGGCATTTTAAGTATTTGACCCCTTGGAGTAAGGGTACCTTTTTTTCTTCCCACGATTTTTACACTTTCACTAATCTCAAGATTTTCTTCCTCTCTAGGCATGGATGAAGACGAATTACCTTCATGGACCCTAACCCGGCTCCTAGTAGATGTGGTCGCATTGTCCCAAGGCCTCTTGACCGGAGTTCGTTGACGCTTAGGCACATCTTCACGAGTGGTTGATTTAGATAGGTGAGATATAGGGAACTTTGTAGGCTTGGAAATAGCCTTGGATGCCATTTGGGAATTGAGGGAAGATAAAACCAAGATTAGAGAAGAATGGAATGTGAATCAAAATCTTGGGAAATGATATATTGTAGGATGCGAGTTTGGTTGGAGAGGGGATGGGAGCCAGAAAGGAGAACGAAGAGAAAAGAATTGAAAGAGAGCCAGTCAAAATTCACACTCAAACGTGGCAGATGAAGTGATGCCCGTGGAGTTGACTTTGAACCCTAAGTCAGGT
Organism: Annona cherimola; assembly: GCA_030490835.1. Taxonomy (NCBI): domain Eukaryota; kingdom Viridiplantae; phylum Streptophyta; class Magnoliopsida; order Magnoliales; family Annonaceae; genus Annona; species Annona cherimola. The sequence goes on from CM059977.1 coordinate 70,311,617, forward strand.
TTGAAATCAACTAAGCTCATCCGAAGTTGACTTCAATGAAGTCTACTTGGGATGAGTGGAGTTGACTTGGCTCCACCAACCCAAATATAGACATTTTCAATACGATACCCATTTTACCTAATTTTGCTACTATATCATTTCATCAAACATAATAGTCACAAATAACATATTTAATTGCAATTTTGTAATTTTACATCAATTTCGTGCTTCAATATTAATCATACTCATTTCATTCCTAATTTTATAAAATGAATCAATTTCCAATGCTTTAGTAAGAATATCTGCAATTTAGTCTTCAGTTTTGACATATTCTAGACAGATATCATGATTTTTAACATGTTCTTAATAAAATGATGTCTAACATCTATGTGTTTGGTTCTAGAATACAATATGAGATTATTAGTTAAGCAATAATACATATATTATTACACCTAATGGGTTTATCTTTGTAATTTATCTCATATCTCTAAGTTGTTATCTCATTCAAAGATTGGACACAATAGCTCTCAGTGACTATGTATTCGGCTTCTGTGGTAGATAGAGCAATACTAGTTTGTTTTCTCGAAAATAATAAAGTCATCATATTTCTTAGGAATTGACATGTTCTATTATTACTTTTTTTTTATCTAACTTGTAACTGAAAAAATCTCATAAGAGTAGCTGATTAAATCAAATGCTGAGCTCTTGGGATACCATAGACCTAGGTTGGTATTGTCAACTAAATATCTAAAGGTTCTTTTCACAACTACCATATGTGATTCTTTGGGACATGATTGGAAAATAGAATACATGTAAACACTAAATAGTATATCTGGTCTAAATGCAATCAAATATAGCAAAGATACTATAACACTTCTCTACAGTTTTTAATCTACTTGTTTACCCTTTTTATCCTTGTCAATTTTGATAGTTGAACTGATAGGAGTGTTTGTTCCTTTTTTATTTTGCATTCTAAATTTCTTGAATATTTCTTTGATCTACTTAGACTGATTTATAAAAAACTCGTTCCACGTAAGCATGGAAAATTCTCAACATAGAATTTCATTAGTAGCACCAAATATAATATCGTTAACATAAATTTGAACAATCGGTATATTTTTCCCTTTCTAATTAATTGATGAGATATATTTTAAAAATATATATATATAATAAATAAAAAATAAATAAAAAATCTGGAGCTGTGAAGAGATATATATATATTTTAACCATGATAGAATTATATGATGAGGATTCAAAGCAACAAAAAGGAAGATTTCTCCACGATGGATTTTATTTCTGTGCTGCGGAAATTTTCTTCTCGGAATTATTTTCACGACAAGGCTATGGTCTTCTCCCGAACCGGCGGCCCAGCTAATCTCCCAGCAACCGACGGCAGGAGCTGCAGCTCGTTGCGAAGGATTGCACCACCACAAAGAAAATTGGACGCGATAGAGATATAATGGGAGAAGTATCAAAGACCCATCAAGCGATTCAGACTCTGGATAAGTCAATCTCGATACTCCAGATGGAGCTGGCAGCAAGTCATAGCGCACAGGAGATGTCCGCTCTTGAAGGTTCGACATCTATTCTCACGACGGGTATGCGAGGAAGAAGGCTTTTATTGTGATCGGAGCCAATACGGCATTTAGCAGCAGAAGCACGTGAGGAGGGGCAGCTCCGAAATTTCAACAACCCACTTCGGCCTCATCTCCAAGCTCCAAGAACATTCCAAAACCGCATTCCGCAACAGTGCTGGTGTTGCTGGAACTCTCTGGCAACCGGCCACTTTAAAATCTCGTGTTTTCGGCTTCGCATCTTCGCAGAAGAATTCACAGCAGTCTCTTTTTCACAGTCCGTTGCGTAGCATAGAAGAGCCAGGTGGCCTTCGTTCATGGCGGACGAAGCAAAAGCCAAAGGCAACGCAGCCTTTTCCACAGGCCGGTTCGAAGACGCCATCAGATTCTTCTCGGAAGCCATCGATCTCTCTCCTACCAATTACGTTCTATACTCTAACCGCTGCCGCAGCCGAAGAAATATCCCGCAATGTTGTCACCGCTGTGAAGAATGCGGCTAAGGGGAGGAGAGGAGCAAGAGCTCGGGGAGGCGTGGCAGAGGTCGGCCAGAGAGAACTCGGAGAAGGGCGGGACGCCGTCGGCAGTGGGCCCCGCGTCGCTGGAGTCGTCAGCAGAAGGCTGAGAGAGGGTGGAGTGCGGCTGCTGGGTCTGCTGGTGCTTGCGGTGGTCTTGCACCGGATGGGTTTCCGTCAAAAACATGGATCCGCAGCAGCCCATTCTCCTCCGGCTCCGC